>SJYO01028879.1:989933-1217149 GCA_006410555.1 Capra ibex
GGCGGGGGGCGGGTAGGAGGGGCGGTTTAAGGGATTCGGCGTACCAAGATCCACTCGGAACCGGTGTCCTCTGTAAAACTCATTTTAAACCTTCCACCTCCAATTCGTCCTCGGTGTCAAGAAAAAAATTTTAAATAAAACAACTCCATATCAAATAAATGGTACACAATTAAAAATGACACATAGTTTCACCAAGGCAAAATATATATATGTGTATAAGAAAAAGTATCAGAAAAGGTAATACCAAATAGTGTCCTATAACTCATAGCAAGGGACACAATACATCGTCCCGGAACAAATAGGTAAGACATATATTGTCAAACGTAGACGATTCGGGTCGAGGGTCAGGTGGGGGGACGGGGAGAGGGAACCGTTGGTGTCAGACAAGAGATACAGACTCAGACAAAGACAGAGTATCTATACAAGTAAACACAGCATAAAATCTAAAATATATATATACACTATAGTATTACCGAAAACAGAAAGAGAAAGACTGAATAAAGTGAATCATATTATTAGTGATCCAAGTAGATACAACGAGGTTTACCATAATAAAACAAGGAAAAAATACCGACTCATTATCACGTAACGTATATACATGGTATAGAAGAAATAAGTGGGGAGACAACTACCTGTAAATCCACCAAAAGTACAGAACCGATAACACTTATCACGACGATCCTTGTGACCCCATGTACACAGAAATACTTACCATTGAAACAGGTCTATGTACGGGTTCCTCACCCTAAGGACCTAGGATGTCGTCGGAGACGAAAATCAAAACACTCCTTGGAGGCAAGGTAACAGGTGTCACCACCGCGGTCAAATGTACGGATACCATCACATCCTCCCAAGGGAAAAGGTCCTCGGTGTCAAGAATTCGGGACTTACACCGATGTTCCGTTCTCGTTCCATCGTCGAACATATGTGGGTACGGCTACACGACCGATTGGGTCCTCCACGCCCCGTCGTGGGTCGAGACGTCTAGAAGGGTGAGGATGGTCTAGAGGAAGTCGGAGAGATTCCGGACCCGGTCGAGGCATCTTAGGGGCGAAGACGTCCAGTGGTTCTCGTGGGTCCACAGCTCTGTGTCTCACCGTAGGGGGACCCCAGAGTCTACAGTACACGATACATACGAATCAGCGAGTCAGTACACGATACGAATCAACGAGTCAGCACAGACTGAGAAACACTGGGGCATCTGCCATCGGACGGTCCGAGGAGACAGACACTTTTAAGAGGTCCGTTCTTATGACCTCACCCAGTATACTTAGAGTCATATAACAGCCAAGGTCAAACGGGAACGGCAGTAGGTGTAGACGAAGGAAAAGGCTCCTACCAGATCGACTGGGTCTCATTGACGTCTAGGTTGTGATCTGTGTCTACGTCTCCGGCACGTTTACCGTACTGAAGTGACTTCCTCCAGATTGAGGGCGGTTGAGACTATAGGTTCACATTTAGTAGATCTTACCAAGACGAAGAGGTCGGTTTGGGACGGACTAGGTCACAGATGTCGCGTATTGTAAACACCTCGAAGTAACACACGTCCACCCCACCAGTGTGACACAGATTCTCTCTAATGTGCGCTTACTACACCACCCCTGGGAAGTGTGGGGTTGAAACCTCCCTCTTTGTGGATGACGAGGGGGTCGAGGACCTGATAAGTTCGGCCGGAACCCCAACTACCTCTCCTCCATCTTAGACACGTGTACTGGTGGTGACCTCCTTGTTGGCCAAGTAGTGTTGTAACCGTACTACCTCTACGTTTCTACGTTTCGTCGAAGCCAAACACACCGACCTTCACTCTCTTCGTCGTCGAACGAAAGTCAACTCGTCTAATAACGAACCGAAGACGGTCGACCACCATCCTTCTCCATAGTCTCTTAGGGTGAAGGGTCTAAACCCCCTACACGCACACACGGAATTCCCTGGTGTCGGAATGGACCAGAAACCTACTATACCCGGTCCCGACCCACCCCCGGTGTGAACACAGGGGGACCACGTCGGGATCTGGAGGTCGAGACCGTAGTGTATACCCGGTCGTGTTGGTAGTGGGTCGTCGTGTCGACACCCTTAGATCCCGTCCTGTTCTACTCGTTTTTGTGGGTTTAAGTTTCAGTTTATGTGCTGTCACATGTATAAGTACACGTCTTTTGTGTCCCTACACCTCTTCCTTCACCTCACCTTATTCCCTCGGAGGGCCCCCCGCGTGAAATAATGGCTCACTACTTGGCTTCGGAACGACAGACAGTGACAAGTCTCGTGGCAGTAAAAAAAAAATTAGGGAGGGTGCGTCGCGACACGATAAAACCCAAGACAATAAAAGAAAGGGAGAGAGAGTGGAGTCAGACGAACTCTACGAACTGTTTACTTACACCTTCTTTATGAAATAAAGGGGGTTAAACCTACTCCCCAAATAAGGTCCCATCGACGGCGGAAGAAACACAGTAGTACGAGACGGACCCGCCTTCCACGGACGACTCTCGTCTCGGGCACCACCAGAGGAGGACACCAGAGGACCGGGTCGAGACTTCGGGACAAACGATCACTCTCCGGAAGGAAATCGGTCCTAGGTTCGTCTTGTCTTTTCTTACGGTCCATGGGAAAACGTTTCTGGTGTATGGAGAGGAGATAGAGTGTGTACCATACGGCTTCTAAACAAAGTAAAGGGAAAATTTTTCGTTCTGTTCCAGGGTAAACAAATAAAAACAAAAAATAAAGGTAATGAGACCCTCAACCCAAGTATCTCCTAGAACGACACTAAATACAGTCTCACAAGACGGATACAAAAGAAGAGTCTCAAAATATCAAAGACCAGAACATAAATCCAGAAATTAAGTAAAACTCAAACAAAATCTGTACACTTTAACCATCGATCACCCTTCAACGACATATTGTGTCCCTCGAGTTGGACCACGAGACACTGTTGGATCTCTTCACCCTACCCCACCCCCCACCCTCCCTCCAAGTTCTCCCTCCCCTGTGTGTATACGAATACCGACTAAGTGTAACAACATGCCGTCTTTGGTTGTGTTGTAACATTTCGTTAATCGGAGGTTAATTTTTTCTTTTTTTGTGTTTTGGTCCCCTTTTTTGTGGGGTTTTTGTACTTTGAACCTTGAGAAAACTCCTGTTCTTCCTCTACGGTCTCCTTCACCTTCGTGAACTACAATAGAAGAATGACGGACAAGTGGATTCAATCGATAAATTAGTTTACTTGTCAACTCCCGGACACATTTGGTCCTCTGGTCACTCGTAGAGTAAGTAGGGTGAGAAAGAGAGTGACGGGAACGACCGGTCCGGAGGAGTCACAGTCCTACCACCTTTGGACGTAGGGAGCACATGTAGGAGACGAGACCCACTCCTGGCTCGACGCCCGACCGGGACGACAACGAAGTGGAGAACTGGACACAACAGGTCCGGTCCCTCCACGGTCGAGAGGAGTCTCATTTAACGACACGGGCCTTGGGACCCCGACCCCGACGGGAGTCGTCACGTGGTCTCCGACGTAATGAAACTCTTCTGATAAAAGTCGACCCCCTGTTTGGTAATTTGAATTCTTCGACGGTCGGCAGAGGTCGTCTCGTACGTAGACTCTGAGACCCGTGTCCTACACCGGTCGAACGCGTCGGTAGACGTCTCTAGTTCGGGAAAGAGAGACCTCGAACCACTGTGAAGTGGAATTTTTCCCTTGCCTCGGTCAAACCCCGTAGTCGAGCCCGGAGTAGATTCACACGATTATTTTTCAATACAAAGGGATCCTCGCAAACGTCACTGTCGTCTCTCCACTGACGGACCCAAATTATGAGGTGACTGTCCATGGAGGTCGGGGGCAGTAAAAGGATCGTGGGGGTCCGTCTACGAGGAGGTAGGACGGTACATATACGAAGAAATATACCTTTAGGATTTCGGGACATTTACCTTCAATCTCCTGAACCACTTTTAAAGACTCTCTCGAAGGGACCACCGAGTCTGCCATTTCTCAGACGGACTGTCACGTCTTCTGGACCCAAGTTAAAGACCAAGCCCTTCTAGGGGACCTCTTCCTTTACCGTTGGATGAGGTTATAAGAACGGACCTCTTAGGGTACCTGTCTTCTCGGACCACTCGGGGTCAGGTACCCCAACGTCTCTCAACCTGTACTAACTCGTTGATTGTGAATGCACCTTAGTCTGGATTTACTTGGGACATTACGAACCTTCTAAATAAAATGTCATATGTTATGTACCGGAACAGAGAGATTTGACAAAAGTCAAGACGGAGTGTATTGAGTGAATTGAGAAGTCGCCTTACAAAATGACAAGGACACAAAGAGACAGTGAAGGTTCCGGTGCAGTTGGTGTAGTAAAGATGGACTTTTAGAGGGGACCAATCATGACCAAAAGGTTTGAGTAGGTAAGAATTTAAACGTGTGTTTACGGTCTAGGAGACACTTCGGAACTGACTCTGGGGTCACGGGGACAAGGGGTGGGTCTCCCCGAGAGGTAGAGGAGACCTAAGGGTGTCGAAAAAAAAAAAAAAAAACCGGTGTGGTGTACCGTACACCCTGGAATCAAGGGACAGGTTCCTAACTTGGACACGGGGGTCACCACCTTTGTGTCTCAGAGTTGGTGACCCGGTGGTCCCGTCTGGGAGGGTATCGATAAATGACACTGTACAAAATACATAGGATAAGTAAATACGTAGTAAATTACCAACAGATCGAAGGACCATACCACCAATTCATACGCCTAAATGCCCCGAAGGGTCCACCTAGTGACCACTCCTTAGAGGGACGGTCACGTCCTCGACATTCTCT
This sequence comes from Capra ibex, assembly GCA_006410555.1. Taxonomy (NCBI): domain Eukaryota; kingdom Metazoa; phylum Chordata; class Mammalia; order Artiodactyla; family Bovidae; genus Capra; species Capra ibex. The sequence continues at coordinate 994,732 of SJYO01028879.1, forward strand.
AAACCCAAACTAGGGACCCAGCCTTTCTAGGGGACCTCCTCCTTTACCGTTGGACGAGGTCATAAGAACAGACCTTTTAGGGTACCTGTCTCCTCGGACCTCCCGATGTCAGGTATCCTAACGTCTCAGTCTGAGTCGACTAGTTGACTCGTCTGTACGCACACCTAAGTCCTCCGTCCAAAAGACCTACGTCTGGAACCGAACCCACAAACAACACACTGAAGCCCGTTTAATTGATCTGGAAGACACGTTGAAGAAGTAGATACTCTACCCTATTAATTTATGACATATCCTGACAACACGTTTAGTTAACTCGTTTAGGTACAACTTGTCGTCACTGACCGTTATAAATCGTTACAATCGACAAATAATAATAATTAACAATGATAACAATAGTAATACTAATATAGAAGAGGAAATTTGAAAGACTACCGTCCCAGGGTAGAACAGATAGAAAGACGAAGTGGTGTACTGAAACATATAACTCTGTACAACTAAATGAAACATATAACTATTACAAATAAATATTTATTCATCTACCGGTGTCCCCAAAGGGTCCACCGAGGTACCATTTCTTAGACGGACGGTCACGTCCTCTATACCCAAACCAGGGAGCCAACCCTTCTAGGGGACCTCCTTCTTTACCGTTGGGTGAGGTCATAAGAACGGACCTCTTAGGACACCTGTCTCCTCAGACTACCCGATGTCAGGTACCCCAACGTTTCTCAGTCTGTGTTGACTCACTTACTCGTGTATATGTGCCGGTTTCTTATTTATTCTGACGGTAAGGATCGTTTAACTAGGGTAAAAGGAAGTACTCAAAATTCAATATCCCTGAATTATTTTAACTGAATCTGAAGTCTACTGCCATAACTCTATGAAAAAATTTGTATTATGTAGTCCACTCGTAGGAAAGGTAGAGTCATGCAGTCGGGTGTGACAACAACGAGTCTTCGTCATAGTTCTCAGGTATCGGGTTTGGTTCTGAAGATCGTTACCCGGTAATTCTTTATTGTGTGACGACCCGACTCCGGACAGACGTTCATGGACCGTAGACCACCATAAGGGACCGGTGATACGTCTCTAACTGGGACCTTTCGGTCTCCACACTGATTTTCATCTTAAACCTCAAAGTCTATGTAGACCGTAGTCCCTTCCCGGAACCTCTTCTCGGTACCTTGCAAAGAGTATGTGCATCACGAGGTAACGAGTGAGTACAGACTGAGAAACACCGTGGTACCTGACATCGGGTGACCAGAGGAGACAGATACCCTAAAAGGTGTATCCTTATAACCTCACCCAACGGTAAAGGATGAGGTCCCCTAGAAGGGCTGGACCCCTAACTTGGACACAGAGAACGTAGAGGCGTAACCGTCCTACTAAAAAAGGGCGACTCGGTGGACTCTTCGGGTATCTGCATCACATTGGGGATTTTAAAACTCTCCATAGGAGCGTGTTCATGACGACAGGTATTTGGAGTGTCAGTAAAATATTTTCCTGGACCACCACCAAACGCTTCAGATCCGGTACGAGCCTCTTCCGTTACCGTGGGGTGAGGTCATGAGAGTGGACCTTTTAGGGCACCTGTCTCCTCGGACCATCCGACGGCAGGTCCCCCATCGTTTCTCAACCTGTGCTGATTCGCTGAAGTGAAAGTGAAAAGTGAAAGTACGTAACCTCTTTCTTTACCGTCGGGTGAGGTCACAAGAACGGACCTCTTAGGGTCCCTGCCCCATCGGACCACCCGACGGCAGATACCCCACCGTGTCTCAGTATGTGTTGACTTCGCGGAATCGTCGTCGTCCGGTACGATCAAAGACAGGACGGACAAAGACTCTAAGAACTCGTTCACTCTCTTTTACATCACGATCTTTTCTCTTCTATCTCTCTCTCTTTAACCTCTTTTTATTGGTGTCACCTTTAGTGGTCCCTCATCTTCCTCGCTAAAGACAAAACTGTAGAAAAGGGTGAGAACACTGGTGCTTACTTTACTACCTTCGACAGGCTTTACAACTAGTTGACTTTCTCTCACTCCTTACACACACGGGTGTGACCGGGACGGTCACCGTGGGGTGTCTAACGAGACGTCCCCCGTCTCCACCGGCCATGGTCCACTTACACCCACTACCTTCACAGTCCCGTCGACTCGATATGACTGATCGAGTCTCAAGAAGAAAGAACTACTTTTTAAACATTAAAAATGTCACACAGCTTCGTTTACCCTGTCACTGGTAAGTGTTGACTACGTCAAACCGTACAGATCGTATGAAGAGTCACCGTGTTTTGAGACAACGAGAGTCGAAGTACCTCTCTTCGTCGTCCGCCCTCCCCTCCGTGACAAGGGCGAAGCAGGAACAGTACAACCACCGACGACAAACAAATAAACTTAAGTAAGTTGAGTTGGTTTTTCAGTAGAACCTTCTCGATCTACCGACAAGACTCAAAGAATATGTTGACACGTCCTTTCTGGTCCACCTAAACCCTCAGACTGACCCTTTATTCCTTCTTCTCTTTCAAGAACTTATTTAATCAGTTCTAGGACGGGTCGTTATCGAATCTGCACTCTTTACGGTGTTTTTTACAGCCATTCCCTAACACACAGGGAGTTACTCTACTACACAGGTCCTCCCCTAAGCCTATCTCGGAGTTCGTCGTCGGTCGGTGTACGGAGTAAATTAGGTGAAAGTTTGGACACTTACGTCACCTAAAGACAACTTTCGTTTATACTAATTCAACCAAATTTATTAAATTCCTGGTTTATTTTAGAAGTGTCTCAGCTAACTCCACACTTAGTGTTTACAGAGAACTCGACGTCTAATTTCACCCTCGTCCCGAGCTTAGTGCCTGAGCTACCTGCACTCAAACTCGTTTGAGACCCTATACCACTTCCTGTCCCTTCGGACCGCACAACGTCAGGTACCCCAACGCTTCTCAGTCTGTGCTGACTCGCTGACTTGTTGTCGTTGTTGTTTCGCGGTTGCACACACTACCTCCTCCACACTAGGGGTGTCACAGACCCCTGTCACTTCGGTACCTCACACTGAAGGGAAGGACGTGACCTACCGGCCTCCCCTTAACACTGTCTTGACTTTACACACCCTCAGACTTGTGAGGCACATTGGAGGGACGCGTCCGGGAGACGAGGGTCCGATCCTTCAGTTCCAATCCGACACAAGTCGAACACGACCCTCGACGGATGAGTGTCCAACCTCCGTCTTTCAGGGTGCGGTACCGGACTGCAGTAGGGTCCTTTATTGGAGAAACTGACGGACTTTGGAGGACGTAGTAGGTGCTACGTCACAAGGGAAGGACCGGGCTTCGTACCAGTGTTTCCCGGGGAGAGACGAATCGGTTCCCATGTGACCCGAAGAAACCCTGACCCCTGTGGGACCAGTGTCATGTTGGTTCTCTTCTGGGGCCTGGAGACACTGGAGGAACGGGTATCAGGTCATCGGTGAATGTCCTGGGAGTCCTCCATACCCTGTTTCGGCACCTGTCTCATCGACTTGACAAAGACCGAACGTCTACTGTCTTAATGTCTTACCACCCCGTATACCGTTACAGGTAGACGTAAAATAAAAAAATTCTAAAGAAAAGTACACCTGGTAAAAAAATTTCAATAACGACTTAAACAAAGTCACAACGACGACAAATAAATAATAAAAACCAACACGACCCAGACACAACACTCCACACCCGAAAGAGATCGACACCGCTCGCCCGGTGAGACGTAACGTAACGCCACCGAAGAAAACAACGTGGTGCACCCGAGATCCCGGGAGTCCTTCATCGACACCGAGGACTCGAGACCTCGTGTCCGAGTTATCAACACCGTGTACCCGAATAGACGAGGTACCGCACACCCTAGAAGGACCTGGTCCCTAGTTCGGACACAGGGGACGTAACCACCCTTCTAAGAATAGGTCACATGGTGGTCCCTTCAGAAACGAAGACAAAAATTATAAAATCAAAAAAACCGTCTTCGTACACCTAGAATCGAGGGACCGGTCCCTGACTTGTACATGTGGAACGGGACCTTCCACCTCAGGATTGGCGATCTGGTGGTCCCTACAGGGGAGGTGGACGTAAAATCTCCGTAAATGGGACCCTGGACCGTTGGGGTGAAAATCCGTAGATATTCAACTATGTGGATATGTATATAAGTCACCTGCGTCTTTCGACAAGTGACGCTATCATGTTATCGGTTTCTAATCTTAGTTGAGTTCATAAATAATTATCCCTTGACCAGTTTGTTTATGTAGACGTGTTACCTTATTATGTAGTGCTATTTTTTCTTGCTCCATTTAGACATACTTAGTTGTACCCTCCTAGAGATCCTATATAACATTTCACTTTTTTTTTTTGTGTTCCATATCTAGTCATAGATAACATATGATGAAAGACATTGTTAGCAAAAGAAGTAATAGGGGGAGGGTTCGGAAAAAATTCTGTAAAAAAAGGATTAACGGTGGCGATACTTTAAAATTATAGTACATATTAGTCAAATACACGACATACATATAACATATAGACACTAAATATGTATTTTTCTCATTCTTAAAAAGTGAAGACTTTTGGTCAACAGTGGACAACTCTTACGGATAAGTCATTCTTTCCCTCCTTTATTTATATACATTGGTTGACCTTCCTGTGAATTTTTTGTCCACACCCGTTCGAAAGAAGTCCATAAGTAGAAGTATAATAAAAACAAAAACTCGATAGATTTATACACCGGACAAGTTTTTTAATTTAACTTTCTGTACTTAAGCAAAAAAGATTTCACTTTGTTTGTTATTTCTTGCAGACTCCTTACCGGTTTGTTTTGTGTGTTCGCTCGCTTTGCACGACGAGGTGACTGACGAGGAGGGACTCGGGACGTCCCAGGACGGCCGGCCTCCGGCGGAGACCGTCTCGGTCGTAGGCCAAGGGGGGCCCCTGGAGGCGGGGAGTCGTTTCCTGAGGACAGGAGGGTCCCAATCCCAAGTCGTGATTTCCTCGGGCCCTCATGAGAGACGAGAGCAAATTCGTGACAAACCCAATCAGAAATTCTAGTATCGAAGATGAAATTTTCGTAGTCCTACAGAGTCTCGGAAACTGTATCCCCGACCTTCCTTCGTGCGTGGAGGACCGGAAAACCTCTCTTACCCTTTACTTCCCCCATTAGTGAGTGTGGGAGAGAAGGAGAACACCGGGTGTTTTCGAGAACGGTTCTTCCCGGACCCTACCCCGTTGTGTCGGGACCGTCACTCTCTCCCTATTTTCCCGGTGAGACCAAGGGTCAGAGGCCCTGGTTCCGGCCCAGTCGAAGAAGGTCGTCACACGAAGGAGGAGGGTCTCTCTACCGAGGCCTCCTCCTTTCCGGTACGAAGTCCAACTAATCCTCTGGTCTGTAAGGTGACTCCCGGATTGTTTTGTTTTAGGTTGTTTTTGAACACACATGTGAAATTCCATAGTCGTTGAAAGTAAACTAACATATTCCTCTGTTCTCCTATTTAAGCTAAACACACTAACGCGGGAAAGGAGACGAATTTATAGTTTGTAACAGTACGTATAAACCTTATTGACCGACGACCACTTACTCAAAACAAAAATCTAACGATGTCATTACATGGACCTCTTCTCTCAGTCAAGTAAATCCAGTTCAGGACCAACACAGGGAGTCGCAGTGAAAGAGGCAACCATCTTACTCATACCATTATTAGTATAGACGTACTATTACGACAACATCTCTCACTTGTCAACTATATTCTTAACAAAACGTTCTCGTTCTATAACAGTAACAACTGTAACAATAAAGATCTTCTAACCCCCTCCCAGAAACGAAAAATCTTGAGTCGACCCCTGTGAATTCCCCGAAGGGTTCATCGAGTACGTCCTCTACGTCCTCTGTACCCAAGTTAGGGACCCAACCCTTCTAGGGAACCTCTTCTCTTACCGGTGGGTGAGGTCATAAGAACGGTCCTATTAGGGGACCTGTCCTCGGACCACCCAGTCTGTGCTGACTCACTAACTCGTGTGTGTCTGTATGTGTGTGTGTGTGTCCCATGTGAATTGGTTGAACAACTCGACTTAACAACACGACTTAGGTTTACAGAGACGAGGTGACTTCCTCTAACATCTAAGACGGAAGATATTACACCTAAGTAAAGAGTTGTAAAAACCTTTGTAGCTCAGGTGAATGCTCACCCACCAAGCCCATCGATCCCACAACACACCCTTTACCGTCGAAAACTACTAAACGGAATACGGAAGAGTGGTGTAGAGGGACACCCCGGAGTCCAGACAGTGAATTGAAAAGACAAAACAGAGGAAAGACACAGACTCCCCAACGACAAACTTTATGTGTGTCCCTTTGCTTAGACGGAGTCCGACGTGGTCACGACTCACGATCTGATATTTACAATCTTACGAGGAGAGTCTTAACGCACCTGGGGGTCGTGGTCAAATATAGGATCACTTAACGGGAGTGTGGACAGGTGGAATGATTGTACATAAGGACCGTCTTCACCGACTCGTAAAAAATGAAAATTAATTTTTTTTAACAATATACGAATAACATCTTCTTCAAGATTTTATTTGTATTTTACATACGTCTTTTTCTGTAATGAGTATTAGGATGATGAATCTCAATACGCTACAATTGGAGATCCGTGTATTATTAGATACATAAACAAACATATATACGTGCTACACATATACGTATATGTTTATATCTGATACGTATACATACATGGATAAATATACGTACCTAAACCCAAATCTGTTAAAACAAACGAGTAAAAAGAAAACTCCCCGACGTGACCCAAAATCAACGTCGTGCACCCTAGAAGCCGGAAGTGACACCGTAAACCCTAGAAATCAACACCGTGCACCCTAGATCAAGTGACTTGTCCCTAACTTGGGTCCGACTCACGTACCCTCGTGACCTGGTGGTCCCTTCAGGGACGAGTGGAATGAAAATATTCGTTTACCTTAGTGTCACTTAGATGATAACACACCAGCTGAGATAAGGAAAAGCTTTTAAACTATTATATAGTGTTTGTTGAAAGTTATAATTATTTGTATAACATATGTAATAAGAATCGTCTTCATAGGGTTGAGGGTTGAGCGGAAGTTCTTTTTCTCGGTCGTCGTTCAGAGTACAGATTTTTGTATCCCTTGGCCATCCTTTTCATCAAGAGGTGTGAGGGAGAAAGAGGTTTTTTCGCCGTACACACGCAAGAGTCAGTGAGTAAGTACAGACTGAGAAACGTTTGGACACCTGACACCGGACGGTCCGAGGAGATAGATACCTTAAGAGATCCGTTCTTATGACCTCAACGGTAAAGGAAGAGGTCCCTTAGAAAGACCGGGTCCCTAGTTTACGGACAGAGGACGTAGCCGTCCACCTAAGAAATGGAGACTGGTGGACCTTCGGTAGTTTCTTCGTCCACTGACGTCATTCCTACACGACTTGACGACTCTTCTCTCTAAAGGAGATCATACACACTCAGGGTACCCTTACTGTACCTGGACTTCGAAAAGAATTGCCGTCTGAAAGGGTCCAAACCCAAGGGTTCACCCGTCGTCGTGCCGGTGCTACGACGTCCCGAGGGCCCGAACGTGACTTAGGGCGGGGGTGGGGGAAGGTGGGGGTCTCTCAGGAGGACCAAAGGTTCCTGGGAGTCCTGTAGAGAAGTCCTGTCTGTCTTCCTCTCCACAAGGCTCCCGAAAAAACACAAAGATAACGGGTCTAGAGGGACCGAAGACTAAAAAACAAACAAACCCCCAAAACAAAAACGTGGCTTTTACAAAAGGTAGACCCATGTAGGAACACGACAAAAGTCGGTCGAGAAATGGTAAGAGGACAATGGTACAGACAGGACCGATCCCACCGACGACAGTGACGTCGGAAGACTATCAAGAACAAATGGAGTCCCCCATAAGAAATAAAATTCTGTCCCGAGACATCGTGTGAGTCGAGTCACGTTTGACGATAGAAGGAAAGGACCCCGATCAGTCGTCGTCTTAGGTCGGGACCCCGGAGAACCGTCTGGCGTGAGAGACAGGGACTCTTCCGGGGGACGTCGATGGGGTAGGCCAGGCATGGAGGAGATACTCCATTGACTCACACAGGTGGGAACATCTTTGGACAAAAGACTCCCTCTTCCCCTTGTCACAAGGTATTCTTAGTCTCTCTTTCGGGACGGGTAAAGACTTCTCCATTTATGGTTAAGGTCTCTCGGTACCGTATCTGGGACAGACGTCCATCACGAGATCCGTCAACTCTTACCAAGAACCTCCAAACCTGTGTTTCCCGGGACGAAGAGTCTTTCCCTAATGTCTCCTCCAAATGGAAAGACCTCGTTGTCAAGAATTGATAAAACCCCAGTAACTTTGACAATCAGAGAGTCAGTACAGACTGAGACACGTTGAGATACCTGGCATCGGACGGTCCGAGGAGACAGGTATCCTAAGAGGTCCGTTCTTATGACCTCACCCACCGACAAGGGAAGAGGTACCCTAAAAGGGTTGGGTCTCTAGTTTGGGTCCAGAGGACGTAACGTCCGTCTAAGAAATGGCAGACTCGGTGGTCCCTTCGTGAGTTCTTTATTCTGGTTATCTCGGACTATCCCCTGGTCGTCCACAGGAGGAACGATACATGTGTATGTTATGTCTGTGTAGTGTCTGTTAGAGTCCTTCAAGTGCCTGGACGATTGTGGGTCACTTTCCGGACGACCCTCAATTCAGGTCCTTTTTAGACCAATCTCGAAAGTCACCTCCTTTGGGTTTCGACACCTCTCGCTAAGAGGTAGGGGTTCGACTCGTCTTCCGTCTCCGACAAAAGCCCCATTGAATCCAGCTCGGGGAGGACTGGAAGAGGGTAATAAAGAAATGTCCCCTTTCAGTTGGAGGTCTAAACACGAAACGACCCATACATCATGGAAGAGACAGTCGGGATCTGAGCCGGACCTCTGGTACCGGCTCCGAAGTACGGGTCGAGAGGGATTTCTTGTAGGTCGCCCCGACCCTCTTGTCCGAGACCTAGTTGGTCGCAAATGATTGGTCTTCTATTTGGGACGCCGTGGTCGAAACTCAAACCGGAGACTATTGTCCCTGGGGATAACCGGAACTTCGACCACCTGACTAAATAACACGGTTGACACCCTTCGGTGACTCGGAGAGACGATCGACTCTTTCCTCCCGAAGGACCGTAGACAAACCTATACAAAAACCACCGTCCTGTCGGAGTACCTGGGTCCGGAGTAAGGAACCGTTCTACCGACCACCACCAGAACGAGGCTGGGTAGGCAGTCTGGGGCGTGGACCGACCTCCGGACCCTGATCCGGTCACTCCCACCGCCACAATAATGTCCCCAAGACGACCAACTCGGGAACGAGTACCTCGGGACACCCTGGTCTTCATCGGAACCTGTTTTGACCTCTCGGACTCCTCATAAAAAGGAGGATGTCGAACAAAGTCCCGGTGAAGGAAGACGGTGGGGGAACTTCCACACAGGAAGGGTACTCCAGGGTCTCCACGGTCAAGACGAAAACCTCTTCTCGGGTCCAAAACGTGTCGAGGACGCGACGAGAGTAGAGAAGTAGTTTCGTACGGACAATTATTTCAGGAAGGAAGTCTCGACTTTTCGACGAAAGAGTAAACTTGAAGTCTTACCGAGACACTCTACTCGTCTGAATAGAGAACGAGGGAGTAAATGTCTCTTTCCTGGGTTCTAGGACTCCTTCACCCCTCAACCACAAATAATTTTTTTAAAAAAAATTATAAACAAATAAACCGATACGGTCCAACCGTACATCTTAGATCAAGGGACTACTCTCTAGTTTGGGTCCGGGGGACGAAAACCCTGACGTCTCAGAATCGATGACCTGACGGTCCGTTCAGGGTCCTCGACCACAAAAAACTCGTTTCCACACTGAAGATACCTCGGGACCCAAACTCCATTTTTCCTAGACCTAAGTTTAATTCCAGGAAAACGGACTGTAATACGGACCCCAAGTATCCTTTTAACTTCCACAAGTCAGGACCACCTTTACGACCGACACTAGACACCTTTCGGGTCCGTAGCACAAAACAACAACTGAACGAGCACACGGCGAGTACACCACCGTAGAGAAACCTCGGTCAAAGGTACTTGCTACTGCGTCACACTCCAACTGTATTATACCGGTCCTGCAAAGGGTCACAGGAGTGTGACTTTACTGTGTCGAGTAATTAAAACAAGGCTACGACAAAATTTATCGGACTTAGGTTTCCCGTGAAAGGCAAGAGTAAAGGAACCGTTTAGCGAACCACGTAAACGGTCCTAAAGAAACCAATGAGAGTCCATACCTAATCACCTCGTAAAATTATCACGCCGTCTGTCTCGGTTTGACTCTTAAAGTGTAAAAGTTGTATGTACAAATAAAAAAAATTGAACCTTGAGAGGTAATTTCGAAGAATATTTGAGGGCAAACTACTCAAACGACGACTGTGTGGGTGACAGTGACCGACGAGCGGCCAGTCAGGAGACCAGGGAGCGAAACCGATTGTCTCAGTTCAGGGTCTAGAGCCGACGGTCTACAACGTTTGTGTGAGTTTACAGAATTGTATTACTGGGTCCCATGGGTCTTCTACTACGAGAAAGGAGGACGATAAAGACGGGAAGGAGTGGTTGTCGGACAGAGGGGTCTATCTTAAGGTCTGTCTTTTCGTAGAGAGTAGGGTGTCGACCTTCGTTGGAGGAAAGGAGTCTTCAGGGATCACGAACAGAAACAGAAAGTATATGGTGAATAGTGCAAGAGGAAACTTCTTATAAGTAAATTAGAGTAGGTGGACCGAATCGTGGAGAATATCTTTAGAGGAACCTCCGTTTAAGGGAGAGTTAAGTAGAAACATCGGGGTACTATGGTTCGTGTTATAGAAAGTGTCTAAAAGTTTACTTAATCACGTAACTTACCCATCTAATTTTGGAAATTCATACCTTCTTTCACTATTCTTCATCGAACTTAATAACTTTTCAATCTTTCATCAACTCCGGTACGTCAGTATAATGAAAGTTCATATATAGAGGTTGATCCGATTAGATCAGAACGTAGTATCTATAGTACTCCCTTGGATAAAATTACTTATTGACTTAATAATAATTATAAGAGACTTAATGATTATAAATATACATGAACCACAAAGACTTTATGAAAAGTCCAGAAATCTTTGTCAAGAAAAAGGACGATTCATAGAATGACAAAGATGAAACTTTAGACCCCGAAGCGACCACCGAGTCTATCATTTCTTAGGTGGAAGATACACCCTCTGGGCCCAAACTAGGGACCCAGCTCTTCTAAGGGACCTCTTCCCTTACCGTCGGGTGAGGTCATAAGAACGGACCATTTAGGGTTCCTGTCTCCTCGGACCGCCCGATGTCAGGTACTCCAGCGTTTCTCAGCCTGTACTGACTCGCTGATTCGTGTGTGTGTATGGAACTTTAGATCAAATGTGATAATTAAAGAACAAACATCTACACGTATCTATATAAAATCGAGTTGAGGACAGACTTACTGGTTTTATATAAAGACCCTTTGTGGTCAGGACCCTCTACAAGGTACTTTTGTTGTGTAAATCAGTAGATTATGAAAATCCTATATGACAAGGAAGGAGACATTCTAAGGATCGATCCATGATCAAGAGGTGTCCATGTGACATAATAACTCATCCGTAGACGACATAAGTCAGTGGGAAATGACCTCGGAGGTGACCACAGTCCGCGGGTCCATCCCAGATCCTTACGTGTCGTCTGACTGTGACAGGGACGGGAGACCTCCGTGGAAATTTTGTTTAGTAACGTTCCGTCCCACTACTCCCGTTACCACTATACCTCCGTTACGTCTCCTTATTGGGGGGACCAGTGAGTCTCCCTGTCCCACTGAAGACTTGAGGTGAGGACGGGACTAACAGATGTCGGAGGGAACGTCGAGCCGAAGAGACAAGTGGTGGTAGGTGTATGGGTGGAGGATGGTGTCCGTTTAAAACCTCCGAAGATACAGGAGTCGGAGAAGTAAGGAAGGACAAAGAGACGAGAATAGGTCATTGTATAACCTATGGATAACTGGACCCCTCAAGTAAAAAGTCACAGTATAGAAAAACAGAAAAGTACGACAAGTGCCCCAAGAGTTCCGTTCTTACAACTTCACCAAACGGTAAGGGAAGAGGTCACCTGGTGCAAAACAATCTTAAGAGGTGGACTGGACAGGTAGAACCCACCGGGATGTACCGTACCGAGTATCAAAGTAACTTAATCTGTCCGACACTAGGTACACTAGTCAAACCAATCAAAAGACACTAACACCAAAAGGCGAGTCAACGCTTACACACAGACCACTACTTTCAATTCAGGCTAAGACATTTCTTGTCCTAACGTATCCTTGGACCTTACAATCCAGGTACTTAGTTCCATTTAACTTTCACTAGTTTGTCTTCTACCTTTCTCATTTGTAACTGTAAAATCCTTAGTCACTTGTTCTTATCCACCTAAATTTAGTCTACTGGTAAGATAGACAATGCCACCTGTTCTTAGGAAATCTTCGTTACTTCATCGGAAGTATCAGTTTTTTTTCTTAGACTTTACGTCATGAACCCATGTTAGAGTTTTGGTTGTCTTACTAGAGATAAACAAAGGTACCGTTTGGTAAGTTATAGTGTCATTAGGTTCAGACAAGGGGTTGGTCATTACGACTTCTTCGACTTGTCAAAACCCTTCTGGATGTTCTGGAAGATCTTGATTGTGGTTTTTTTCCACAAGAAAAGTAGTATCGTCCGACCTTACGTTTTCATCCTTCGGTTCACTATGGACCTCATTGTCCGGTTAAACCGTAACCTCATGTTTTACTTCGTCTCGTTGTCAAAACGGTTCTCTTGTGTACGTAGTATCGTTTGTGGGAGAAGGTTGTATATTCCCTACTGAGATGTGTACCTGTAGTGGTCCACAAGTTATGACTTTAGTCTAACTAATATAGGAAACGTCGGCTTCTACCTCTTCGAGAGATGTCAGACGTTTTTGTTCTGGCCCTTGACTGACACCGATTCTAGTACTTGAGGAATAACGTTTTAAGTCTAAATTTAACTTATTTCATCCCTTTTGATGATCCGGTAAGTCCATACTGGATTTAGTCTAGGTAATACTAATATGTCAACTTCACTGTTCATCTAAGTTCCCTAATCCAGACTATCTGTCTCACGGACTTCTTGATACCTGTCTCCAAGTATTGTCCTCCGTCACTAGTTTTCGTAGGGGTTCCTTTTTTTTTACGTTTTTCCGTTTTACCAACAGACTCTTCCGGAAGGTTTATCAACTCTTTCTTCTCTTCTCTTCGCTTTCCGTTTCCTGTTTTCCTTTCTGTATGAGTAGACTTACATTTCAAGGTTTTTTCTCGTTCCTCTCTATTCTTTCGGAAGAAATCGTTAGTCACGTTTCTTTATCTCCTTTTGTTGTCTTACCCTTTCTGATCTATAGAGAAGTTCTTTTAATCTCTATGATTCCCTTGTAAAGTACGTTTCTACCAGTGTTATTTCCTGTCTTTACCATAGCTGGATTATCTTCATCTTCTATGATTCTCCTTCACTGTTCTTATGTGTCTTCTTAATATGTTTTTTCTAGAATTACTGGACCTATTGGCACCACCACACTAGTGAGTGGATCTCGGTCTGTAGGACCTCACACTTCAGTTCACCCGGAATCCTCCGTAGTGATACTTGTTTCGTTCACTTCCACCGTCTTAAGGTCGACTCGATAAAGTTTAGGATTTTCTACTACGACACTTTCACGACGTGATCTACACGGTCGTTTAAACGTTTTGGGTCGACACCGATGTCCTGACCTTTTCTAGTCAAAAGTAAGGTTAGAATTTCTTTCCGTCACGGTTTCTTACAAGTTTGATGACGTGTTAACGTGAGTAGAGTATGTGATCGTTTCATTACGAGTTTTAAGTGGTTCGATCCGAAGTTGTCATACACTTGGTTCTTGAAGATCTACAAGTGCGACCTAAATCTTTTCCGTCTCCTTGATCTCTAATTTAACGGTTGTAGGTAACCTAGTATCTTTTTCGTTCTCTTAGGGTCATTTTGTAGATAAAGACGAAGAAACTGATACGATTTCGGAAACTGACATACCTAGTGTTGTTTGACCTTTTAAGAAGTACTCTATCCTTATGGTCTGGTGGAATACATGGAGGACTCTTCAGACATACGTCCAGTTTTTCGTTGTCAATCTTGGTCTGGACCTTTCTACCTGACCAAGGTTTAACCCTTTCCTCATGTAGTTCCATCACATAACAGTTGAACGAATAAATTGAAGATACGTCTCATGTATTACTCTTTACGACCCGACCTACCTCGTGTTCGACCTTAGTTCCGACGTCCCTCTTTATAGTTATTGGAGTCTATACGTCTACTGTGGTGGGAATACCGTCTTTCACTTCTCCTTGATTTCTTGGAGAACTACTTTCACTTTCTTCTCTCACTTTTACCGTAGGTCAGGGTAGTGAAGTACCGTTTACCTACCCCTTTTTTACCGTTGGCACTGTCTGCTAAAAGAACCCGAGGTTTTAGTGACGTCTACCACTGACTCAGTACTTTGATTTTCCGCGAACGAGGAACCTTCTTTTCGAGACTGTTTATATCTGTCGTACAATTTTTCGTCTCTGTAATGAAGGGCTGTTTCCAGACATATCAGTTTCGATACCAAAAGGATCATTAGTATAAACCCACACTCTCAACCTGATACTTCTTTCGACTCACGGCTTCTTAACTACGGAAACTTGATACCAAGTTCTGAGAGTTCCCCTGAGATCTCTCAGAGAACCTGTCGTTCCTCTAGTTTGGTCAGTTAGAATTTCCTTTAGTCAGGACTTATAAGTAACCTTCCTGACTACGACTTCCAGGTTATGAAACCGGTGGACTACACTTCTTGACTGAGGAATCTTTTCTGGGACTACGACCCTTTCTAACTTCCGTCCTCCTCTTCCCCTGCTGTCTCCTACTCTACCAACCTACCGTAGTGGTTGAGTTACCTGTACTCAAACTCGTTCGAGGTACTCTACCACTTCCTGTCCCTCCGGACTGCACGACGTCAGGTACCCTAACGTTTCTCAGCCTGAGCTGACTCGCTGACTTGTTGTTGTTGTTGGGTACAGGAGGGAGAGCTTGGAAGGGTAGTCCATCAAAATCTAATTTAACATACTTCAACGGGTGTCAGTTGGTAAAACACGGATCTTTACCGTCACAGTACACCAAGTTGAGACATGAAGAGACAACCGGAGAACTGGGAGGAAGGCCCATCCCTGCCTCCTCCTCAAACGTATTCTCGTCGTCTTTCCGACAGGGTAAGCCGGACGATAGTGGGGTGGAGGGTCTAATCGAAAATCAGAAGGGGGAGAACTGGGGACTCCGTCACAGAGGGTAGAAGTCGGAGGTAGGCGACAAAGGAGAATTATGTGTCTCGAATAGTGAGTGTTAAAATTGGACGGTGAAGGTCTTCTCTGGGGTCTCGTCTAGGAGGGACAGAGGGCTCAAGGTCGGGACACATAGGCGACGACCTCTCTGTTCATGGACAGAGTGTCGCCCTCTTTCTTACCCCGGTGACACAGGTGGACACTACGGAGGGAGGTGGGGACCCTACTCTCACCCGTGTCTTCACACCCACCTGCATATGTGGGAAAGGGTGACGACCTCTGTGTTGACTCCGGGGACGGGAGGAACGAAGACTTCCCGTGGTAGACATAGGAAGTATCTCGAGAGAGGTTCGTTGCTGAAAGTCGACCCCTGGTTAGAGAAACGTTTCTACCCTTTGACTCCGTGGTCATTTTGTGGGTAGACCGGCTCGTCTGTCCTCAGGACGAGTTTCGATCTTCAGTTTTCATAATGGTCGGACCTAATTTTTTGTTGTCGTTTCTTACTTAATGTTTGGTTGAGAGAACAACCGTTAATCGTACAATAACCTACAGATGATACACGCTGTATCACACCCATACACCCACACACCCACCCACCTCCCCCCAGGGTCCCGTGTCTACCTCTGACACTCCGGAGGAGAGGGTCGTCTCCTCTACTCAAGATCTTGGATCCTCTCTTTAGTGTAATCTGTGTAGTCCTACGTAAAAACCGAAGTCCCCGGACTCCTCACTTTATAAGAGTATATACAGTGCCAGTGTAAAATACGTAGGGCACGAAAATACTTCTAGGACGTATTAAGTCCTGTTGTAAAGGGTATCGTCGTTTACACTTCAGTCCCCCGACACAAGGTCCTCGTGTATTTAGACATTAATGATACAACAGGAGAGCGAAAGTTCGACGGAGGGGTGGGGGTCGTAATAGAAATTATAAACCGTCTCGGAAAAGAACGTAATTGTCGTACAGTCTCACATACCTACCCAAAATAGTACCGTAAAACGGTGTAGATTGAAGAGAACGGTTCTAAAACTAAACCCCCGGGGATAATAGTCGGGGGTAATTGTAGGGGTAAGTCCCGAGAAAATTCACGATGAAGATATAGTCTAAAAGAATTCTATTATTAGATAGTCATTACTAATTATAATGGTTTTATCAGTGGTTATATGATTGTCTGAGAAAGTATATATATTTGTAATTCTTCCAAGTGTCTAATGTCTAGGACTTTTTCGTACCGTCTGTAAAGATAACGGACTGTACACCCTTTTTACGTTTGCCAAAGGTTCCCAGAGACGACCAGAATTTTAATACGTCAAGGACTACCTAAAAAAAACCCCCCCCCTAAGTATAAGACTAAAACATATACTGTACTCTGACAATTCAGGTATGATGAAATATAGTGGACCAAACCAAGACGTTAATACAACACTATTAATCGACCCTGGGAGAGGACACATGGACTGTAAAAGCCGACCTTTAGGACAGCCGCCTCTCCGTCCGGACTCGTCACACTCTCCCCCACGTCCCCTACACGCTACGTCCTCTCCGACCTAGACCCACTGTCGCCTATCGTTACTCACCCTTCACTCGAAAGGTGGGGCCCACATGACGGGACGATCAACCAGTGGAGACAGGCGTTCCTTTACTCTCGAGTAATTGACGGAGAAGTTGGGGGTTATCTTTTGTGGGGTCCCCTTTGAGTTCCCTACAACTAAGGGACTGATCAAGAATCCGTCATCGAGAGTTTGTCACCCGGGACTAGTCACGGTAGTCGTGGTGGACCCCCAGAACAATGTCACGTATAAGGGTAGGTCAAGTCGACGACCTCGGACTCGTAGACGTAAGGATTGTTCGAGGGTCCCCTACGTCTAAGACGACCAGGTCCCTGGTGTAAAACCCAGTATTCCGACAACTCCAGAAAATCCCGGGTAGTCGAGACAGGGGATTATGGAGAAGTGGGTGAACACACACACATGAGTCAGTGGTTCAGCACAGGTCGAGAAACGCTGGGACACCTGACATCCGGTGGTCTGAGGAGACAGGTACCTTAAAAGGTCCGTTCTTATGACGTCACCCAACGGTAAAGAAAGATCCCTTAGAAGGACTTGGTCCCTAGCTTGGACACAGAGAACACAAAGGACGTAACCGTCCACCTAATAAATAGTGAGACGGTGGAACCCTTCAGGGAAGTGAGTGAAAATTCACGGATTTTACGTGAACTAATATGTCAATCTCCTTTCCAATTTGTGACAACTTCGGTGTCACAGTCACTACTTAAGAAAGTGCCCTACGTTGCTGACCAAGTGGAAAACGACCACCTCACTCCTACTCCCGGGGTCGAAACTGGACCCTCTCTCCTGTCTCCTTCCTTAGACCTTTCGGTCTTAGTATAGTCTCTGAACTACCAAGACGTGTCCTGCCCGGTTTCCCCAGGACCCTCGGAGGTAGAGAGTCTCGTCGAGACCGAGGTGCGACGAACCCGACATAAATAATACAGACTGAAGTGTCTTTCCCCGAAACAAATCCCCCACTCGATTGACTCCGTAGTTCCATATACTCCATCTGGAACAGTAGGTCCTCATATTACAACCTAAAAATTGACAAAGGTCTTGCTCTGAATTCGTGGGGTTGAGACGTGTTTATTCGTGAAAGAATAAGGTCTGTCTGTCCGCCTGTTAGGACTTTCTCGGACGAAAGAAGAGGTCTTCGGTCTCCAGAGAGAATGTACAGTTTTATATAAGTCGCAACCCACCTTTACTGTACTGTTGAGTAAAAGGGTATTTTAAGCAGAAGTGTTTCCTGTCGTCCGTTACACGTTCTCGTACGTACCCTAAGGACTCTAAATAAAAAGAAGAAATTTGTGTGGAAAATGACACTGAGACTACTACACGCATGTTATTTTTGTAAGTAAAATCTTCCGTCTCCTCAGAGACTTGACAAAGATAACACGTAATATAACCAGTCCTCTCTTATTCGAGTAATAAGGGTATGTCCGTTCTCTCGTCCTTCACTAATTTGGAAAACTATTCTTCTATTTACTATCCTTTAGGTAGACTTTCGGTCAGTCGTAAAGGTGTGCCCCGGTCGTGTTTCGGACGGAAGACGCACCCCGTCGGGAGAGGAAGGTCGACAACAGGGGGCAACCGACACTGGGAGAAACTCGGGGTGTGGACCCCGTCATCACCAAGAACTTTCGTCCTGGGCCTCTGCACCCGTGCGGGGACCGGGAAGTGAGGACAGTAGGAGTCGTGGGAACCTTGGTAAACGACAAGTCACACACGAAGGGACTACGAACTACGAAGGTCTACAACCTCTAGTCCAGAGTGCACGTGTCGGACCCTATGTGCCCTTGAACCCTTCTAAGCAATCCACCTACCTGTATATCTACCTATCTACCTTCGACTAGTTTGAAATTTCACCGGAAGTGACTTGCGAACCGGAATCCGGTCTGACAACATACTTAACCATTGACTCTCTGGTATACAAACGTAGTGAATAGGTAGATCCCCCCGTAGGGACCACCGTGATCACCATTTCTTGGGTCGGCGGTTACGTCCTCTGAATTCTTTACGACCAAACTAGAGACCCACCTCTTCTAGGGGACCTTTTCCCGAACCGTTGGGTGAGGTCATAAGAACGGACCTCTTAGGGTACCTATCTTCTCGGACCGCCCGATACCATGTATCCCAGTGCTTCTCACCCTGTTCCTTCGCTGAATCGCACGTGCGTGGGGAGATTCCCCGTCCAAAGAAGAACCCCTCTAGTTCCCCGTGGGTAGAAAGAGTCCCTAAAACACACGTACGTTACTAAACGAAATAAAATAAAAATTTATAAATAAATGAATGAATAAACCGACATGACCCAGAATCAACACCGTGCACCCCAGAAACTAGAAACAACACCACACGTTTGAGAATCAATCTCGTACGTCTTAGATCAAGGGGTTTCCCTGGTTTGGGTCCAAAGGACACAACCCTCGTACCTCATAATCGGTCAACTGGTGGTCCCTTCAGAGACTAAATTCACGTAGTTTTTAACATAGGTGACTACAGGTCCGAGAATTTATTGTGTTTGGTAGAAGTCAAACAGACGAAGTCTACAGTATCGAGTGTAAGTCCCGGAACTTCCGTGAGGCCTGTATCCTGGGAGGTTGAGAGTCGACGGAAAGTAAAGTAGAGTCCAGCACCGGGTCGTCCTAGACCTGAAGGTCAGGGTTCAAATTGTAAGTCCTTCTTTCCTCAGTGACTCTCTAATACCTTTATGGTGAGGTACCGGGTGGAAGAAGGATAAAGACACGGAGGCACGAAGTCCATTTCGTAGCGTACAAATCTTAATCACTGAACGGACTGGCGGTCGGTCTTAGGTGAGTAAATTGACTACGCAGACTTGCAGACACATCGTTTCTATTCCTAATTTTTATCAGATCCACAACAAAGATACGTTTTTTTTTTTTTTTCGAAGGAAAAGAATACATGTCCATTTATATTTGTTTTCTTTTGAGGCCTGAAGGGTAATCTGTAGGACAAATACGAGAACTAGAGAAGACTGTTTAATTGTCGAGACAGGGAAGGTGTTCGGTATAAGTAGAGAAGTGCAAACCTGGAGTACCACTACCCAACTGTTGAGGGTTCTCGTGACTTCTTATGTAAACCGACACAACAGTCTTTCGTTCCTCTAGGTTGGTCAGGTAAGACTTCCTCTAGTCGGGACCCTAAAGAAACCTCCCTTACTACGACTTCGACTTGAGGTCATGAAACCGGTGGAGTACACTTCTCAACTGAGTAACCTTTTCTGAGACTACGACCCTCCCTAACCCCCGTCCTCCTCTTCCCCTGCTGTCTCCTACTCTACCGACCTACCGTAGTGACTGAGTTACCTGCACTCAGACTCACTTGAGGCCCTCTACCACTACCTGTCCCCCCGGACCGTACGACGCTAAGTTCCCCAACGTTTCTCAACCTGTGCTGACTCACTGACTTTACTTAACTTGACTTGACTACACTTTCGTTGTCACGAAACATTAGGACTTAGTCCTCAAATAGGTTAATCTCGAAAGAGTTCACAGTCTCAGTTAATCTCCTGTTTAATAAAAGACCTTGTTATGATTATGTTACTCCGGTCACCAGAGTAAACGACAGAACACACACTTTACTATAAAAAATGTACCCACATAAAAATTGTCCAGGAAGAACTCAAAAACCTAATGGATAATTATGATCACTTAAATAATTAAATGGATAATTATGATCACTTATTATGTTTAAATATTTTTTATATTTAAAGTCACTTTAAAGAAACCTGGCTGTTTTTAGAAAGCAAATCCTTAGTTTTGTACATGTAAGACTAGGTGCGAAACGGTAAATGAATGATCGAAAGACAGGTCTCACTTGTAGACAACAAAAACGGACGGGTAGTGGGTACAGGAGTAGAAGTTCATGGTCGAGAAAGAGTGAGTGAATGGTACAAAAGGGACCCTGACTAGGGTTTAGGGTCGGGGTTCCTTACAAGATCCGGTCCTGTAAGTCTGAATACCACTAATCAAGTCGTAACCCGTACGTTAAATTTGGTCCAGTTACTTTAAGTTCGACACTGCAGACAATCTTGATGAGGAAAAGTAACCCTAACGGGTCAACCATCTTATGATCTCGATGACCACCGGTAGAAACAAGTGTCCTCTCGTTTACGTAACAGTTCTTTACCTTCTTTGTATGTACAAACCCTATTACAATTAACTCGTGGATCTATGTCGGAACTTTCACTTTCACAATCAACGAGTCAGCACAGACTGAGAAACGATACCTGACATCGGGTGGTCCGAGGAGACGGGTACCTTAGGAGATCCGTTCTTATGACCTCCTCCAACGGTACGGGAAGAGGTCCTCTAGAAAGGCTGGGTCCCTAGCTTGACCCTAGAAGGTGTAACGTCCGTCTAAGAAATGGTAGACTCGGTGGTTCCTTCGGGGTCTATGTCGGAATGGACACGTTTATTACGGAGTCTATGTCTTCGATTATTTGCAAGATGTATAAACGGAAAAAGAAAAGGAAGTGAGGGACGACAGGAAAGGAAGGAAGGAAGGACCGAACCAAAAACAGTAAACGTTGGTTTTCTTGCCACTAAAATCGTTTCCGGAATTGGGGAAACCAGAAATGACATGTTAACTATTTACTTTACTCTAAGGGGCGGACAGTTACGTCCTCTGTATTTACTGTTTCAAAGTCAGGGACCCAACCCTTCTAGGGGACCTCCTCCCGTGTCATTGGAAGAGGTCATGAGAACGGACCTCTTGGGTACCTGTCTCCTCGGACCACTCGATATCAGGCATCCAAACGTGTCTCAACCTGTACCGACTTCGCTGATTCGTGTGCACGAAAATACTGAGTTTGTAGATAATATCTCTACCACTTCGTGGAAACCTTTACGTAAATAGGACCCTGTGGTTGATTTGTAAGCCCCTGACCCTTCTCAGTCACATGGGGTTTTGGAAAGATTCGAGACCGAGGGCCCTCGTCACCGACGTAGCACAGCGACCGGCAGAGTAGACGGGAGCACCCAACCACTTACTCCACTAGCGAGGGTGGTTCAGTCTGGACAGGTGTCCCACTTTTGGTAACGTTCGTGTACCGACAGGGACGTCATACACACTGACCGTGTGACTGACTGGGTTTGAACCCCCCACGTCCATCTTTTGTTAAAATAACAACAAGTCATTGAGTCAGCACAGACTGAAACGTCGGGGTACCTGACGTTGTGTGGTCCGAGGAGACAGGAAGTGGTAGAGGGCCTCAAACGAGTTTGGGTGGATTTATGGTAGATTGGTAGAGTAGGAGGCAGTAGGGGAAGAGGAGGACGGGGATTAGAAAGGGTCGTAGTCCCAGAAAACGTCACTCAAACGAGAAACGCAGTCCACTGAATTCATAACCTCGAAGTCGAAGTCGTGGTCGGGAAAGAGTAACAACTGAGAGGTCTTTGTAAGAGACATGGTTAAAAATAGGTAGGTACTATTTTAAAGAACCCTTAAGGGACTTACGAGGTCATCAATCCTGAGATACGAAAGTGACGGTACCGGACTCAAGTTATGGACCAACCCCTTGACTCTAAGACGTTCGGTGTACCACTCCGGTGTGTGTGTATTTAAGACCAACAAAATTCTTATCAATGTCAAGTCATTAATTTTCATGGGTCAGACGAAATTATTTTTCGTTTGAACTGACTTTGTCCTTTCGGGACAGGAGGATCGAATCCACACTCGTCACCCTCTACCTACTTCCAACCGACCTAAGAGAAGGTAGGGGTGACAGGACAAGCGGAGGAGAAGTGAAATGGTCCGACGAAGACCGAGGAGGTCTCGGACCTCTCCCACCTCTCTCGTCTCTACCCCCATCCTTTTGAGTATAAACCGACCACAGCGATATTGGGTACGACAACGGAGAACCCATCTGTCCAAGGGTAGTCCGGGGTACACCCCAAATACCCCCCTGTAAGAACCCTCAGAAGTTGACGGTACCCATAGTGGAAAAGAGGAAGTCGGGGACATCAGGTGACCGGGACAACCGAGATGAAAGGAAGGTCCACCGGGTATACCCGACCCAGAATCTACAAAACGATCCGGTCCAGGGAAGGACACCAGGGTGTAGAGTAGGACCCCTCTACCGGTAACACCTACATATCAGTCACAAGTCCTTGGGAGAGACGAGGTGGTGGTCCGACCAAGTCGTACGGAGACGGACACCTGAAGAACTCGTCACTCGGTCTGAATCGGAGATAGGGGGTTCGTAAGGTCCCCTGTGTCTAGTCTGAAAGGTTCACTAAGAAAACTTCGATAATAGTCGACTTAACTTTTCCCCCTTTCGGAGTCGGGAGGAAGTGCTGGGGTTACATCCTACCTCTGAACGTCTGAGTCCCGTGTGAGAGTACGGAGAGGTTTCTTTTGGACCTTCGAAGGAAGTGGAGTTGGGAGACCTCAGGAGGTCCGTCTACTACCGACCACCTGTAGAAGTGTTACCGGACGCATTACCAGTTCGTGGGGTGAAACCTGACCTGGAAGGAACTGAGGATCACAAGAGAATACGAAGAGACGGAGACCCTAGAATTGGTTTTGACTCTGCTGTATTTCTCGGGGGACAATTAAAGGACAGGTCCTTGAAGGGACCACCGGGTCGCCGATTCGAAGACACGAGGGTCACGTCCTCGGGTCCAAACTAGGGACCAGTCCCTTGACCCAGGGTGTACGATGATGATTCTCAAGTGTAGACATTAATTTCTAGGGTACACGGTGTTGATTCTGGGTCACGTCGGTTTATTCATTTATTTTAATTTTTATATAAAGGACAGGTACGGAACCCCAGTGACAGTCTCAAAAGATCAAGATTCACGTTCACCTTAGAAGAACCATCTCCCCAGAGGTTAGGATAGGAACCTAAGAAGGGAGTTTAATAGAGAGACAGGTCCTTAGTTATCCTAGACCCGGTGGCACCGGGGTCCTCACTTCCCCCGGGTCCTCACTTGTCCTCCCAAGTAAGACTAAAGAACGACGGAACGAGTAAACCCTCCTAAAGTTAGTGTGGACTACTCAGAAGTTCGTGAGAAGGGTTACTAAACATAGTAATAAATCTAAGATTGTATATAACGAATAGACTTGTGGAAACACTCAATCTGAGGATTTTCCTCTGGTCTCTCCAATTCATGGAGTGGGTTCCAGTGTAGTAACGAGACCGGAGATGTGGAACGATCGTGGGAGAATTCGAGTAATAGTAGACAATTTTTAGGGAGGAGGGTAAAAATGTGTGTCGGAGGTTCTACAGACGTCTAAGTAAAATTTGTCTTACGTTTGTAAAGGTCTTAAGTAAAGGTAAAGGTCGAGACTCCTCACAATTGTAGCCTCATGAACCGACTAGTAAAAAGGAGATCGTCGTTATTAACAAAACTTCTTGAACTGTGTGTAAAGTGGTCCCGAGTCACGATGGCCCGCCCGTCCCTCGACACTCGTTGACTTAAGGTTCTCGATTTAAATGTACCATGCCCACAGGCCTCTTACTCGACTTGTGGGTCGAGGGTAATTGTTATTACTCTCCACACGCAATTCGAGAAGGAGCAACGGTCTTTATATAGAATAGGAAACCCCTAGACAAGACTAGGAACCGGGAAGACATGTGGGTCGGAGGTGTCGTAAACGAGACATTAAATATTTTCTACACACAACGTGGACCCACGGAGGCTTTTAAATTGTATTAAATTTTCGTAAGTTGTGGTCGGAATTTAATTTAGAGGGGTTTAGGGAACGGTCTGTTCATATTAATTTGAGTCTGGGTGTGTCCACTCAGATAATTATGTAAACTCCCTAGTCCTCTGGACCCGACCCAGATTCTGTCCTCGTCAAGGTCTCTGACCTCCCCCCTCCTCCTAGCAACGTGTCCACCACACCGTAGGGCTCCCGTCTAGGGTCTCGAACCCTCCCGCGGTAACAAGGGTCTGTGAGACGTGTCGTTGTCTGTGGTAGAATGAGTAGACCGAGGCGGGTAGTTCCTCTTATCGAAACTGAAGGGTGAGTTGTGGAAGGGTGAGTTTTGTGGTCCGACCGGACTGGGGTCCGAAGAGTCGTCTCGTCCTCCCATTTCATTAGTCTCAAAGAGGGTCATGACCCTAGTGAACGAGTGACGCTCCATCTTCCCATGGGGTACCTGTTTCACGAACTCGAATCCTGGACTTACTAGACGACGATGGGGTTATTGTCGTTGTGAAGGGTGAAATGGCATCTAAAATAAAAGATTTTGTGAACAAAAATTTGGGTTCAGGGACCTTGGAACCCATCGTACTCACTCACTTCAGCGAGTCAGCACAGGTTGAGAAACGCTGGGGTACCTGACATCGGATGGTTCGAGGAGACAGGTACCCTAAAAGGTCCGTTACCATGACCTCACCCAACGGCAAAGGAAGAGGTCCCCTAGAAGGGCTGGGTCCCTAACTTGGGGCCAGAGGGTGTAACATCTGTCTGTGCAACGGCAGACTCGGTGGTCCCTTCAGTCCTATCGTACGCGTCATGGTGAAACCCTTAATCTCCCTTGACCAAACTCAGAACCGAGAATGATGGGTGATCGCTCACTGGAAGTTATTCAGAGCAGTGGAGAGTCGAAGTAACAGGAGTAGACATTCCCCCTTCCCCTATTGTCTCAGGTGAGATGTTAGCGAAAGAAAAAAAAACTTTCTACAATAGTCAACCCCTTAGACCTATTTTCCGTGTGTCCTCAAGAAAGACAATAAGAAGAAAAATTGAATCGTGAAGTAAAAAATACTATTTTAAATAATTCTTTATTTTATATACATTTATTGTAAAAACTCCTGAGTTTATGCACAATAAATTAAAAGAAATGGGAACTGGTTATAAAAGAAAAAATTAAAAATTGAAAATAACCTCATATCAACGGAAAATCACCGTGTCTACCATTTCTTAGACGGATGTTACGTCCTCTGGACCCAAACTGGGGACCCAGTTCTTCTAGGGGGCATCTTCCTGTACCCTCTTCTTATGGGTGAAGTCATAAAAACGGACCTCTTACGGTACCTACTCCTTGGACCTCCTGACGTCAGGTTCCCCAACGTTTTCTCATCCTGTGCTGACTCGCTGATTGTAAAAGTGTGAAAACGGAGCTGTTACAACACAACCACAGACGAACCCTTAGTCAGTGTATATGTGTATAGGTGAAACAAAGCTAAAGGAAGGGTAATCCAGCGGCGTCTCGTGGCTCATCTCGAGGAACACGAGGTCCTCAAAGAGCACTCAATGGATAAAATATGTGTCATCACACACACAGTGAGGGCTAGAGGGTTTCGTAGCGTGGTTGGGGGAAGGAACCATAGGTATACCAACAGGAAACGCAGACACAGAGAAGACGAAACCAAGGAGAGATTGTAAAAAGGTCTAAGGTGTATATTCTCTCTCATATGTTACAAACGAAAAGACTGAAGTAAGGCATACCATGGGAGATCCAGATAGGCGTAGAGACGTTTACTGCCACAAAACCATGAAAGATACCGATGAAAAGGGAACATATATCCATGGTGTAGAAGGAAGAGGAAAGGAGGTAACTATCCGTAAATCAAACTACGACGTTGCTTGTAACCTCACGTACGTAGAAAAACTTAATACCGAAAGAAGTCCATATGCGAGTCTTCACCCTAACGACCCAGTATGCTACCTAGAAAAAATCAAAAAACTCCTTGGAGGTATGACAATAGGCATCACCAACACCGTTAAATGTAAGGGTGATTGTCACATCTTCCCAAGGGAGTAAAAATAAAAATAAAAACCGACATGACGTGCCGTACATCTTGAAGGGGTTGGTCCCTAGTTTGGACACAGGGGACGAAACCTTCACGTCTCAGAATTGGGCACCTGGTGGTTCCTTCAGGACGACGTCGAAAGAATTGTCTGTTTGGACCTACGACATAAAGGTCTCAACGGGATGGAGGTGCCACGTTCGACCTATTTAAGTGTACTACGACTTAGGGACCGTGAAATAGGGTCTAACGTTTAGTAGAGTTATAAAGAGAATAAAGGTTTAGATTTTCGTTCCCACGAGGTATTCGAGGATTCATTTGTACAGGAACACGAGGTGAGATCAACCCTAAGATCTCTTTGTCTTAGTGAGTTAACTCTGTTATTTCTTTTTCGGTTTAAATCCTGGACTCGTTAGGTACATTACCGAAATGGATACATGAACCACCCCAACCTCCGGGGTTGACCCTAACACGGAATCTTAACGTATCAGGTCTCATACACACACACACCCATAAATACATACATACAGAGACACATATTATGTAATATATATACACGACACGAATCAGTCAGTACAGACCTAGAAAAACTGGGAAACCTGACATCGGACGGTCCGGGGAGACAGGTACCCTAAGAGGTCCTTTAGGACCTCACTTGTAATATATATATATACGTGTACGTAAGAGTAATTGGAAAAAATATAACTAATGTACAACTTTACTATTATAAAACTTGAATTAGACAATCTATTTTATAAATAAATTTAAAATGACTGAAGAAAATGTAAAAAAATTATACCGATAGTCTTTCAATTTTTAATGTATATACGAAACATAATATAGATATGATAGGACCTCCATAGAAAACGACGGTAACAATCTCCATCTATGTATCGTTGTTCCCCAAAATAAAAAACCTAGGAACACATTAACAAGTCTTTGGAGTCTTGGGTTTGAGGTCACACCTGTAACGAGACCCGTTGACCCAGACCCTCCATAAAGACACAGGGGTTACCGAGTTTCCGAAGCCCGTCACCTCAGTCTTCAGTAGAAGTCGGACGCACCAAGTGGTTGAGGACAAGTACGCACAAGAGAGCGGAAGGTACTGGTCACCCGTCGGAGAGAGGTCTAAAACACAAATATAAGGACTCTCTTCCCCTTAGTATGACCGGATCGATTACAGAGAGAAGAGGTAGTCGAGAGTACCAGTCAGGGTTGTCGTAGGTAGATCACAAACCTAAGTGTACTTCGTGTCCTTCTTCGAGTCCACTCCCAGTTTGTCGTCTCGCTCTCCTTTAAATCTCTCTCTTCCGGAAACAATACACGACTCAAAACTTCACTTCGCTTTTAGCGAGTCAACACAGGCTGAGAAACGCTGGAGTACCTGACATGTCAGTACCTTAAGAGATCCGTTCTTATGACCTCACCCATCGGAAAGGGAAGAGGTCCTCTAGAAGGGTTGGGTCCCTAGTTTGGGTCCAGAGAACGTAACGTCCGACTAAGAAATGTTCGACTCGACGTTCCCTTCGGACACGACTCAAAACAAGGGGAAGTTTAAGTCTGTAATTTTAGGATTGGAGGACTTACACTGACATAAACATCCTAGAAACCTTTACATGAATTATATTTTTCTCCAGTACTCAACCCGGGATTACTAAACGTCGGATTATTTTCCGAACCCTACGTCTGGATACTCCCGTTTCTAACACACTTCTGTGTCCTCTTCCACCAGTGAATGGTTCACTTTCGTCCCCCGGAGTCTCCTCTGACTGGGACCACCGTAGAACTAGAGTTTAAAGATCGGGGCTCTCAACACTCCTTCATCCAAAGACAACAAACTCGGTGAAGTAGACGTCATGTCAAAATATCGTCGGGATCTTGTGATTTCACCTTTGTCCCCGTTTGAAATAAAAGAACCCGAGGTTTGGTGACGTCAACCGCTGACGTCAGTACTTTAAATTTCTGCGAACGAGGACCCTTCTTTTCGATACTGTTTGGATCTGTCGTATAATTTTTCGTCTCTGGAATGAAACGGTTGTTTCCAGGTAGATCAGTTTCGACACCAAAAAGGTCATCAGTACATACCTACACTCTCAACCTGATATTTCTTTCGACTCGCGTCTTCTTAGTTACGCAAACTTGACACTACAACCTCTTCCGAGAACTCTCAGGGAACCTGACGTTCCTCTAGGTTGGTCAGGTAGGATTTCCTTTAGTCAGGACTTATAAGTAACCTTCCTGACTACGATTTCGATTTCGAAGTTATGAAACCGGTGGATTACGCTTCTCGACTGAGTAACCTTTTCTGGGACCACGACCCTTTCTAACTTCCGTCCTCCTCTTCCCCTGTTGTCTCCTACTCTACTGACCTACCAATAATGGCTGAGTTACTTGTACTTAAACTCGTTCGAGGCCCTCAACTCGTCTGAGGTTTGTCTCCTCGGACCGCACGACGTCAGGTACCCCAGCACTTCTCAGTCTGTACTAAGTCACTGACTTGTCGTCGTTGTTCGTTTGAGTGTGTCGGAGTTTCTACTTGAACGGGGTCCGAGTCCAAAAGACAGTTGAGTCGGATGGACCCGACGTCTGAACACTGACCACTTCCGTCGGTTCCTCTAAAGGACTGTCCTTCAGTCGGGTAGGTCCACGAGCGCTGAGGGACTGAGACACCGACCTCCGTGGTCGGCACCCCCCTCGGGAGGGGAGTGGGGGCGACACCACGTGAGGTTGGTCGGCGAGGAAAGACGAGACAACCGAGGACCTCCTGCTCCAGACGAAAGGTGTGGACGACGACAGAAAGGGAGGACTCAACCGTCGTCCTTCTGTTCCTGAACGGGAC
Source organism: Capra ibex (assembly GCA_006410555.1). NCBI lineage: Eukaryota > Metazoa > Chordata > Mammalia > Artiodactyla > Bovidae > Capra > Capra ibex. The sequence goes on from SJYO01028879.1 coordinate 1,024,267, forward strand.
CGAAGAGTCGTCGACACTCCGTCGACAAAAACGAAACTTTCAGTGGTTGGACCCTCGAGGGTCTTGACGATGGGAGAAGTCACCTTGTCCGGGGCTTTCTCGTGCACCGTCCTGCGGCTCACGGACCTCTTTCACATCAACAGTAGGCTCCGGAACTTTGAAAATTTCACTGAGTCGTTTCGACACATGGGTTTTGAAATAGTTAATACGTAGTATTTCTTCAGCAAATTTACGAGTTACATGATTAATTTATCATGAAATTAAGTATGGCTATACCTCAGTAATACTTGGGGTGAGGTGGGGAAACGTTTTACGTCTCCGCGCGTCTTACCTGTCGGGAACTCTTCGGAACGGAAACCTCTTTTTATGAGTCCGACATAATTACCTTGTGTCATCTCTCTACCAAGAAATTCAGGTAAAAGACATGGACAAAAACGGACAGTAGGACACTAACGCCTTTAGACGTCGGACTTTAGAGATCAGGAGGACAGACGAATCAAAAACTCAAGTTCTTTCCCCGTCGACAAACCAAGGACTGTCACACACTAAATGGAGTGATCGTGACCCGAGACTTCCAGTGTGAACTTGGACCCTGTACACACCTACACCGGTCGTGGTGGGAAGTCTCTCCGAGGTGGAAATGGAGGTCTTGAACCCCAAGGAGGTCTTGGATATCGAAACCTAACAGAGTCCTACGAGGAATAGCGTCGGTGAACGGTCTACGTAACAATATAACTCTCTTTTACCAAATACTCTTTAGTCTCACTGTCATTAAATCAAAAATTGTCCCCTTTTAACTTTACGAAGGTCTATTTTAAGTGAAGGTCACCAATAGAGCCCTTTGAAAAGTCAAAAGACGAGGTAAAAAACAATCACTGTAATATAAGTAAAATTTTTATTATTATTTCCTCTGTTTCGTAGATTTGCAGAGGAGAGATGTCAACTTAGTGTACGGGGTGGAGCACCGACACCGTCTGGTAGGTAGGTCTGACGCGTCTCAGACCCTACTGTAGGTTCGGCACACTGGGTGGTTGTCAGATCGGGTAGTGACCCTCAAACTAACGGTTTGTCCGACCACACAACCTCTCTCGTAGGTGCTCTCTCTTTTAGGTCTTACATCGGCGACCGTTTCCTCTCCGGGACCCGTCTCGGGTGATCCTTCGTGTCGGAACCGACGCACAGAATCGAGTCGTAAGAGACGGGAACGGACTGGGCAGAGGGGAAAATCCAAGACGGGAGGTTTCGGTCTACCACACTTTCCTCGTCCAAAGGGACTCTTGTGTTGTCTCACCGGGACAGAAATCCCGACCTCCCCGTCCCCGCTCTCTTATCTCGACGTCGAAAGACGGACGTTTTGGGTGTAGAGTCACAGGGCGGTCGGCGGAGGACCGCCAGGGGAGAGGAAGGAGGGTACCCGAAAGGTGCCCTTCCTTCCTCCCCCTCCTTGGTCCCTTGCTCGTCAGTCATAAACAGTTGGTACTCGGTTGACGAGATACACTTAATTAGGTAGACTCAACAGTGTTCCTGAACCTCTCTAACCCCACCATTAGATGCAAAAGAAAAAATTTTTGGCAAACAAGAACCGACACGACCCAGAGGCAACGACGTGACCGAAAAGAGATCAACATCACTCATCCCCGATGAGAGATCACCGGTACGTGTCCGAAGAGTAACACCACCGAAGGGAACATCACCTTGTGTTCAAGATCCCAGACACTCGAAGTCAGTAATACCGTGTACCCGAGTCATCAACGTCAAGGGTCCGAGATCTCGTCTCCGAGGTATCAACACCACGTGTTCGAATCAACAAGACACCGTATATCCTAGAAGGGCCTGGTCCCTAACTTGGACACAGGGGACGTGACCGTCCGTCTAAGAAATGGTGACTCGGTGTTCGGGAGATGGAAATATTTTACTCCTTTGACCCCGATTGCTGGATTCTTTACTCAGTTGATTGTAGTACGTCGGTTATTCTGTCCACTAGTTCTGAACTAAGGTCTAAAAGACTATAACTTTAAGTCCGAGGACCGAACTAAAGACCACGTAGAACGTCCCACTTGTTGATCAAGGTTCTGAGGTTCAGATAAAAAAAGGGGGTTTAAATAACGATACCTGACTCAAAGAAAACGGATCGAATCGTTATACACATCTAGTCTCTACGTCCATGTCCCAGGTATCTTACCTGTTGACCTTCGACTGGTGTGATCCGATCTTTTAACACCTACGTTATCCAACACACCGAACCGGTAGCAAGGAGGACACTTGTGGCTCGCACCTCTCACATCGGAGGGGTCGAGTGGGGGGTGAGGAGAAGGTGGTGACGTGGGTCGTGGCAAGAAGTGAATCTTGTTCAAATTTTTCACAACTTGGTGTCAGTCTTATTTCAACACTCGTCTACTCGGAAAATAATACACGGGGTCACACTTCAGACGTACACTTCACACATGACCCTAGTGGATTAGTGATCCCGAGTTTTAACCCATTCCTCATGTAGTTCCGACATATCACAGTGGAACGAACAACTTAAAGATACATCCCATGTAGTACACTTTACGGTCCGACCTACTTCGAGTTCGACCTTAGTTCTAACGGTCCTCTTTATAATTATTGGAGTCTATACGTCTACTATGGTGGGATTACCGTCTTTCGTCTCTCCTTGATTTCTTGAAGAACTACTTCCACTTTCTCCTCTCACTTTTTCAACCGAATTTTGTTGTAAGTTTTTTGATTTTAGTACCGTAAACCAAGACAGTGAAGTACCGTTTATCTACCCCTTTTTTACCTTTGTCACCGTCCAAAATAAAAGGACCCGAGGTTTTAGTGACGTCTACCACTGACGTCAGTACTTTAATTTTCTACGAACGAGGAACCTTCTTTTCGATACTGTTTAGATCTGTCGTATAATTTTTCGTCTCTGTAATGAAACGACTGTCTCCAGGTAGATCAGTTTCGATACCAAAAAGGTCACCAGTACATGCCTACACTCTCAACCTGGCATTTCTGTTGACTCGCGGTTTCTTGACTACGAAGACTGGACACCACAACCTCTTCTGAGAACTCTCAGGGGACCTGACGTTCCTCTAGGTTGGTCAGGTAGGATTTCCTTTAGTCGGGACTTATAAGCAACTTTCCTGACTACGACTTCGACTTCGAGGTTATGAAACCAGTGGACTATGCTTCTCGACTGAGTAACCTTTTCTGGGACTACCACCCTGTCTAACTTCCGTTCTGTTCTTCCCCCGTTGTCTCGTAGTCTACCAAACTACCGTAGTGAGTGAACTACCTGTACTCAAACTCGGTTGAGACCCCTATCACTTCTTGTACCTTCGGACCGCACGACATCAGGTACCCCAGCGTTTCTCAGTCTGTGCTGACTCGTTGACTTTTCTTGTCGGTGATGACCCCGTGTGAAGTAATACGTCAAGTAACAAGAAAGTCGTCTCGCCTCTCTAAGGACATTCGGGTCATCGGACCAGTGACAAGAATACATCGGTTTACGCTGTAAAGAGACGAGACACCCCTCCACCCACTCCCAACTTCCGTTCTTTTTGTTCCGTTTTATGTGACTTCTTTACACCAGGTCTCTTTGTCTGAGGAGACTTCTGTAATCTCGCTGTTGATTCCCGTCTCAAACGATCTACAGAAAGGAAAGAGACGGCGGAAATACTAAAAACAGTAATGTCATCTAGTGACTCGATAATAAATAAAATATAAAACTGAACTGAGTAAACATAAAACCGGTGGAGAGTCCGTTAGTATAGGTAGTTTAATGAAAGATCAATATATCAAAGGATTTTACAGGAGTTTAATCCTATTAACCTTATTTTTCATAAACACACCGGAAATATTTAGTAGACTCCCGGTCTGATACCGTTAGTTCCGGGTTCCCCTGGTTCTTGCGAAAGGAGGAGACGTACCCCGACAGACATGAACCCCAGGATTCTCGACCTTAGACGGTCGCGGGTGGGAAGCGGGACCACAATCTTTCCTGTCACTGTTGTGTCCGGGACTCACTGTGACCCCGTCACGGATAGACAGTACTCTCCACACAAAGGACTCTTGGGTCTGACGAGTCAACAACGTTACACTCGTCATCGGTACGAAGGTCTTGGGGTTTAGTTCTATGTACCAAACCGGTGTTCTATCTTATATATAAAATAATAGTCTCATATTAACGAAATGTTACAACACAATCAAAGACGCGATGTTGTTTCACTTAGTCGACATGCATATGTATATGGGGGAGGGAGAATCTGGAGGGAGGTGGGGTGGGGGTAGGACGGGGATATCTAGTAGTGTCTCGAGACTCGACTCTAGTGACACGAAATCGTCCAAGGGTGGTCGATAGATAAAATGGGCACCACCACATATACATATGTACGTACCCGAAGGGACCACCGAGTCTCCATTTCTTAGCGAACTCTACGTCCTCCGACCTTACGTCCTCTACTTGGGAAGGGACCCAACCCTTCCAGGGGACCTCTTCCTTTGCCGATGGGTGAGGTCATAAGAACGGACCTCTTAAGGTACTTGTCTCCTCTGACTACCAGATGTCAGGTACCCCTAGTGATTCTCAACCCGTGTTGAATTGTTGATTTGGTAGTGGTGGCGACATAACAGTTAGGATTGGAGGGTTAAGCGGAGCGTGAAGGGGAGGGGAGGACTCAGGTGTAAGACAAGAGACGTAGACGCAGAGATAAGGACGGGACCTTTATCCAAGTAGACATGGTAAAAAGATCTAAGGTATGTATACGTAATTATATGTTATAAATAAGAAAAGAAAGACTACATGAAGGAAGAAATACCGTCTGAGAACCAGGTAGACGTAGTGATGTTTACTGGGTTAAAGTAAGGAAAAACACCGACTCATTATAGGGTAACCTATATACATGGTGTAGAAGAAACAAGTAAGTAGACAGCTACCTGTAGATCCAACGAAGGTACAGGATCGATAACATTTTTCACGACGTCACTTGTGACCCCAGGCACACAAAAAAACTTAATACCAAAAGAGTCCCACATACGGGTCCTTACCCTAACGACCCAGTATCCCACCAAAATAACGATCAAAAATTTCCTTAGAGGTAGGACAATAGACATCACTGACACAGTCAAATGTAAGGGTGGTTATCACGTTTTCGTAAGAGAAAAGAGGTGTGGTAGAGGTCGTAAATAATTAGTATCTGAAAAACTACTACCGGTAAGATTGACCACCTCTTCCACTACCGTGGGGTGAGGTCTTGAGAACGGACCTTTTAGAGTACCTACCTCCTCGGACCATCCGACTTCAGGTACCCCAGTGATTCTCAGTCTGTGCTGACTCCCTGTAGTGAAAGTGAAAAGTGAAAATACGCGACCTCTTCCTTTACCGTTGAGTAAGGTCACAAGAACGGACCTCTTAGGGTCCCTAACCCCCTCGAACCACCCGACGACAGATACCCCAGCGCATCTCAGCCTGTGCTGACTTCGCTGAATCGTCGTAAGATTGACCGTATTTCACTATGGAGTGACATCAAAACTAAACGTAAAGAGATTATTACTTACTATAACTCGTAGAAAAGTACACTGAGAACCGGTAGACACACAGAAGAAAACTCTTTACAGATAAATCCAGAAGGTGGGTAAAAATTAAAAAAATATAACTCGACGTACTCGACGAACATATAAAACCCTATCTTATAAAAATTTACTTTGTAAAGGGGTTTTATACCTCTCACTCCAACAACATCGGTGTCGTGAAAGCCTCACCCCACCCCACCGACGAGAGGACGAGGAAGTACCCAGACCACGAATCTCATTTTCACCTGAGTGGACCTCCGTCGAACACGGGAAACGACGGAACGACCCAAAATACTCGACCGAACTTACGTCGACATGCAAAAGGTTTTGAAATTAGGGAACATAGAATAATGAACTTTGGGAGTCTGAGAAAGTACTCGTACGCAACGACACCAGGTTTGATTGACCTCTTTCTTTCTCTCCTCTCTTCCCCCACCGTTCCGATCTCTAACTCTCTCTCCTACTCTCGTCCACTTGACTACACTACACTCCTCGTCCTCCGGGTCGTGACTCTTCCTTTTATTTCACCTTCGGGTTCCCAGAGGATGGTCACGGGAAAAGACCGGGTCTCTTCCACCGACCTTCCGTTTTATTTTCTCGAGGGCGACCCTACCCCCCAGAAATATTATAAACCCGTCTCTCTGGATAAGTGATACACCAAAAGGACGGAGTCAGTGGAGTCCTTTAAAAGAAACACACACAACTAACCAATCCCGAGAAAGAAATTTAAGCCAATTAAAATTAAATAAATAATAGAAACCGAGACGGCCCAGAAGTGACGAGACGCCCGAAAAAAGATCAACGTCTCTCGTCCCCGACAAGAGGTCGACACCACGTGCCCGAAGAGCGACACCCCCGACGAGAACAATGCTTCGTGTCCGACATCCCGCACACCCCAGTCATCCACGTCGAGGATGAGATCTCGTGACCAAGTTCTCGACACCACGTACCCGAATCGAAAAGACACCATACACCCTAGAAGGGTCTGGTCCTTAGCTTGGGCACAGAAGTCGTGACCGTTCGTCTAAGAAATAGTGACTCGGTGGTCCTCTTGGGAGTAATCCCGAGAATTAACGTTCACTGTGTACTTGGTCGAGTTTCTCAAAAGTTGTTTTGGTCTTCCGTAACTGAGAACATCCGATGTGACGTGAAGGAACCGCCGCGAAGGGACCACCGAGTCTCCCGTTTCGCAGACGGACGTTACGCCCTCTGGACCCAAACTGGGGACCCAGCCCTCCTAGGGGACCTCTTCCTTTACCGTTGGGGGAGGTCATTAGTACGGACCTTTTAAGGTGTCTGTCTCCTCGGACCATCCGACGTCGCATACCCTAGTGTCTCTCAGTGTGTGCCGACTCGTTGAAGTGAAGAGTCCGATGTGACGTGTCCCCATCCCGACCAAAACCCATACCGACTCGTACTTGGAGTCTGTCACAGGAGTTTTGAGTTAAAAGGAAAGTAAAAGTCGTGATAAATGGTTCAACCGAAGACAGAAAAATTTTACGTTAAAAATAAAATATAACCTCATATCAACTAAATGTCACAGCACAATCAAAGTCCATATATCGTTTCACTAAGTCAATGTGCATATGAGTAAGAAAAAGTCTAATAAAAGGATATATCCAACGTGACTCAGCTCAAGGGACACAATATGTCATCCAGGAACAACTAATAGACAAAAACAGAAATAAAAAACTGGTACGGTACACCGTACGTCCTAGAATTAAGGGACTGGGGGACATAACCTTCACGTCTCAGAATTGGTGACCTGGTCGTCCCTTCAGAGTCAATAGATATATATCATCATGATACATATATATGATACATATATATGATACATCATCATACATATATATGATATTGTACATATCATCATACATATACAATTAGGGTTTGAGGATTAAATGGAGGATGGAAAGGGGAAACCCTTGGTATTCAGACAAAAGCTTCAGACACTGAGACAAAGATAAAACACTTATTCAGGTAAACGAAACAGAACTGAAATGTGTCAGGATTGTACCGACGTCCTCGTGTCGACGACTGTAACACAAACTAAAGGTCTTGTATAAGCCGACGTTGAGTGAGGAGACGTCGAAAAGTCGTCTAGGTCCCAACATCCTTCCAGTTTCCGGTAAAGACGGTTTGAGTCCGGATTGACTTAGCGTTTCCTCATTTTGACTTCCCGTTGTTGGTCCGTTACTTAAACTAAGTCTTTCTAGAGAAACCACCAAAAATGTGGAACTACATGTTTCATTCAATAACTAAAGGCAGTAATTTAACCTTGAACCTAATAGTCTAAAGACGAGTCACACACTTTATCTGAAATTTTTCTATTCCTTTTATAACAAATTTTTCTATCGGTATGTTGGCGGGAAACGTTTCTAACTCTGAAAACCTTCGTGAGAGACACGGTCTGAGTGACACCGGTTCCTGCAGGAACTTCCGTGTCCACGGGCGACTTGGCCCGACTAAAAAACCGAGGAGAGAGACTTAATAAAGGGGAAGTCTGAAAGATCAAAACGAGGTATTACATTGACTGTGGTATTAGGTTTCCATATCCAGGTTTTCCTTTGGTCTCCCTGAACCAAATCTTAAAGGACTGTCTCTCATGTCTTATTGAGTTTGAATGACAATCTGTGACTGTAAACAAAGGAGTATCGTGGAAATTTTATTCTAGCTATAAGAAGTACATAGACAGACCTCCTTCCCAGAGTCTGTCGGAGGGGTCCAGTGGAAGTCGGGACTCTACTATTTGCCGTCGTAGGGCAGGGTAGGACCGGACACACCAAGGAAGGGGTGCGGGCGAGGAGGAGGTAGGACGGAAGACATGAACGACGGGAAGCGTTGGTGGAGGAGAAGGGACTTGACCCCGGTTTCGACTGAGCCGACTCTCTTGGTGTCGTAACGACGGACAAATGGAACCTTATTATGTTTTATTTTCGACACGACTGTGAGAAACTCAAATACCTCTTAAAAGTCGAAAGTACGAAAGAGAGAGTAAACTCACGGCATTGTGAAGGTGTTCCTTCCGACTCTTATACGTTCCCGAGACCCAGTAACGACGTAGAGTCGGGTCGGGTTTGTACCCGGGTTTTGTGGCTATTCGTCTAGGAGTGGTGTACTCAGACGTTAGACTCTTCACGAGACACCCCGTCCGAGCGGAGACGAGGTGCTCCCTATTCGACTCTGTTAAACTACCCTTCGCCATCCTACTTAAAGATTCTACCGAGTGAGTGGACCGACCGGTTCACCACGACCGGTAAGGTGACCCGAAGAGGTCCCCGATCAACCTAAAGGAGTGTCGTACCACCGACCCAGGACTCTTACTCATAGGGTTCTCTGTATCTCACTTTAAGACAACACAAAATTTTCCGGACCCAAGTCTGTGACCGTTTCGTCTTAAACACGATCTAAGACGACCGTGTCGACAGTGTTTCGGGTCTAACACCCCCTCCGTGTCTCCGGACATGGAGAGTCACCCTTCTCACCGCTCCTTGACCCCCCTGTACAACATTTTGACGGTTCAACCCTACTCCCTTAACTTCGGGGTTCTGTAGATCACTGAATGACCTCCAGTGAAGTCATCTGTGGAAGACCCCACGAACAGGTCAAACAATGGTGGAACAGAACTCTAAACGAGAAATAGGAACCCCACGGGAGACTTCGGGATAAGTACGATCCTTTGGTCCCCGGCATCCTCAAGCGACCTGACGCACTTATCGCAGGAGACCTCAAAGAGTCACGGCGGTAGGCCTTTCGGGGTGACACTAAACGAGGGTCCTTAAACCTTAACCCTACGTTTGTCTACTCCTGACATTAACCGTCTGTCTGGGTCTCAGGACAGAGACCCAGTCTCCTTCGGGTCTCGTCCCCGCGGGGTTATGTACAAGTTCTATCCCTTCAATGAAGAAAAGAGACCCGGAGCAGGAAGACACTTACTTCGATTACTAGACACAACTAAGTGCCGTCTTCCCTTTACATGTTTGAACCGAGGAGTTTCGTGAAAGTTACAGTATAAAGGACAAAAAAAAATTTAAAAATTGAACTCCACATTAATTAAGTTTTACAACACAATCGACACCCACACGTCGTTTCACTGAGTCAATATGTACGAGTATGTATGTATATAACAACAGATCAGAGAATCAGGTCAAGTCACGTCAGCGAGTCAGCACAGACTGAGAAACGCTGGGGTACTTAGCGTCGTGCGGTCCGGAGGGACAGGTAGTGGTTGAGGGTCTCAAGTGAGTCTGAGTGCAGGTAGTTCAGGTACTACGGTAGGTCGGTAGAGTAGGAGACAGCAGGGGAAGAGGAGGACGGGGGTTAGGGAGGGTTGTAGTCCCAGAAAAGGTCACTCAGTTGAGAAGTGTATTCCACCGGTTTCATGACCTCAAAGTCGAAATCGTAGTAAGGAAGGTTTCTTGTGGGTCCTGACTAGAGGAAGTCTTACCTGACCAACCTAGAGGAACGTCAGGTTCCCTGAGAGTTCTCAGAAGAGGTTGTGGTGTCAAGTTTTCGTAGTTAAAAAGCCGTGAGTCGGAAGAAGTGTCAGGTTGAGAGTGTTGGTATGTACTGGTTACCTTTTTGGTATCGGAACTGATCTGCCTGGAAACAACCGTTTCATTACAGAGACGGAAAATTATACGATAGATCCAACCAGTATTGAAAGGAAGGTTCCTCATTCACAGAAAATTAAAGTACCGACGTTAGTGGTAGATGTCACTAATACCTCGGGGGGTTTTACTTTAGACTGTGTCAAAGGTGACAAAGGGGTAGATAAACGGTACTTCACTACCCTGGTCTACGGTACTAGAAGCAAAAGACTTCCAACTCGAAATTCGGTTGAAAAAAGTGAGAGGAGAAAGTGAAAGTAGTTCTCCGAAAAATCAAGGAGAAGTGAAAGACGGTATTCCCACCACAGTAGACGTATAGACTCCAATAACTATAAAGAGGGTCGTTAGAACTAAGGTGGAACACGAAGAAGGTCGGGTCGTAAAGAGTAGTACACGAGACGTATCTTCAATTTATTCGTCCCACTGTTATATGTCGGAACTACGTGAGGAAAAGGATAAACCTTGGTCAGACAACAAGGTACAGGTCAAGATTGACAACGAAGGACTGGACGTATGTCTAAAGAGTTCTCCGTCCAATCCACCAGACCATAAGGGTAGAGGAAGTCTTAAAAGGTGTCAAATAACACTAGGTGTGTCAGTTTCCGAAACCGTACTAGTTATTTCGTCTTTATCTACAAAAAGACCTTGAGAGAACGAAAAAGGTACTAGGTCGCCTACAACCGTTAAACTAGAGACAAAGGAAACGGAAAAGATTTTGGTCGAACTTGTAGTCCTTCAAGTACCCAGTCCATAACGACTTCGGACCGAACCTCTTAAAACTCGTAATGAAATGATCACACACTCTACTCACGTTAACACGTCATCAAACTTGTAAGAAACCGTAACAGAAAGAAACCTTAACCTCACTTTTGACTGGAAAAGGTCAGGACACCGGTGACGACTCAAAAGGTTTAAACGACCGTATAACTCACGTCGTAAAAGTGTCGTAGTAGAAAGTCCTAAACTTTATCGAGGTGACCTTAAGGTAGTGGAGGTGATCGAAACAAACATCACTACGAAAGATTCCGGGTGAACTGAAGTGTAAGGTCCTACAGACCGAGATCCACTCACTAGTATGGTAGTACTAATAGAACCAGTAATTCTAGAAAAAACATGTCAAGAAGACACATAAGAACGGTGAAGAATTATAGAAAACGAAGACAATCCAGGTATGGTAAAGACAGGAAATAGCTCGGGTAGAAACGTACTTTACAAGGGAACCATAGAGATTAAAAGAACTTCTCTAGAGATCAGAAAGGGTAAGACAACAAAAGGAGATAAAGAAACGTGACTAGTGACTCCTTCCGAAAGAATAGAGAAGACCGATAAAAAACCTTGAGACGTAAGTCTACGAATATAGAAAGAAAAAGAGGAAACGAAAAGTGGAGAGAAGAAAGGTGTCGATAAACATTCCGGAGGGGTCTGTCGGTAAAACGACAAAACGTAAAGAAAAGGTACCCTTACCAGAACTAGGGACAGAGGACACGTTACAGTACTTGGAGACAGGTATCAAGTAGTCCGTGAGATAGTCTAGATCGTGAATTTAGATAAAGAGTGAAGGTGACTTATTAGTATTCCCTAAACTAAATCCAGTATGGACTTACCAGATCACCAAAGGGGATGAAAGAAGTTAAATTCAGACTTAAACCGTTATTCCTCAAGTACTAGACTCGGTGTCAGTGAATTTAGTACAGGTCAAGAAACGTTAGGGTACTTGACATCGGACGGAGACATCCGAGGAGACAGGTACCGTAAAGGGTCTCTTCTTATGACTTCACCCAACGGTAACGGAAGAGGTCCCCTAGAAGGACCTAGTCCCTAGTTTGGGTGTGGAGGACATAACGTCCACCTAAAAAATGGTCACGTGGTGGTCCCTTCGGGTATATATATGTATGTTGTATGTACACATATATATAATAAAAAGTCTAAGAAAAAGAAATAACCAATAATATTCTATAACTTATATCAGGAGACACGATATGTCATCCTGAAACAACCAATAGACAAAACATATATTATCACACATATACAATTAGGGTTTGAGAAGAAATAGAGACGAGGGGGTAGAGGAAACCATTGGTATTTAAACAAAAGATTTAGACACTTAGATAAAGACAAAACATTTATTCAAGTAAACATAATAAAAAAATCTAAGGTGTATATTAGACAGAGTGTACTATAGATAGAAACAGACTGAATGAAGTGGATAGAAATCCAAGTAGGTATAACGACGTTTACCGTATTAAAGTAAGTAAAAACACTGACACATTACAAAGTAATATATATATATATGTATATATATATGGTGTAGAAATAAGTAAGTAGACAGATACCTGTGAATCCAACGAAGACACAGGACTGACAACATTATCACGACGATACTTGTAACCCCACATACTCAGAAAAACTTACTCTCAAGACGAACCTATATACGGATCGTCACCCCAATAATCTAGTATACTATCGAGATCCAGATCAAAAAATTCCTTGGAGGGATGGCGAGAGGTATCACCGACGTGACTAAATCTAAGGATATTTGTAACAGCAAAGGACCATAAAACTAAGAGTAGAGTCGTAACGACCTTGTGACTCTTATCCCATTCCTCACCGAGTAAAACACTAACTGAGTTGATGTACTTCAGTGTCTAACAGACGAAGTCTCGTCTTTCTGACTCCGACTCTAAGGTTCTCGTGACTCCACGGGGTCCGTCCCCCCGTCACCATGCAAGGACACCCCGCACAGAATGAGGGGTCCAGACGATACACCCGGTCTTCTTTAGTACGCACCTTTCCGTGAATAGTGGGTACTCTGTGAAGCACTGTAACAAAAATATGGTAGTAGTATATGGTCACCAAGAGTCAACCCCACTTAAATGGGGGTCCCTAGTCAACCGTCACAGACTCTGTCAAAGTCACCAGTGTTCACCCCTTCCTAATACAATGACCGTAGATCATCTACCTCCGGTCTCTACGACGGGGGGAAAAGGGGTTATTTTTTAATAGGTTGGGGTTTACAGATATCATGGGGTCCAACTCTTCAGGACGATATAGGTCACCGGGTTCCCTTTAAAACTTAAATGTCAGATGTAACTCAGTTTCAAATCTAATACCGAACTCAAAAATTGTAACCCGAAAAAAAAAGGAAAACCCAATACTGAGTCCATTGTCCTCTTTAGACGGACGTAGAACTTAATTAAAGTACTTCAATTAAGTTTAAGGTTCAGGTATGGAGGAACGGATTCTAAAGACGTTTGAGGGTACAAACACGAAGACTAGTGGAAGGTATTGGTGTACACCACAGACAAGACAAGGTATAGTCGAGTACACACTTTGAATGGAAAACACAGTTAAAGGTAAGTTCGCACTCGTACGTGTGTGTGGGACACACGTGATCTGTCAAGTATACACACACGTCATGTCATAACACACACACACACACAAAGTCTCCCCTGTCCTACCTGATCCTCTAAAAGTTACCCCGTAATAAGGACAAGAATTCAAAGAATGGACGGTACGAGTACCCAATGTACCTTCGTTTTCTCGACGTCGTTACTCACACACTTCTCATCTCTTGCTCTATATTATTGACCACCGATACTCTCTCACTATAAAATTTTTACCTTACAAGACACTTACTTTTCGGTTCCCTTCATAAAGAGTTTGAACAAACTGGTAGTGAGAGTCCTTTTTTTTTAGACTGTGGTGTCAAGACATACGGATAGTTCATACATATTAAGTTCGTTTTCAAAGAACTCTATACGGGAATAATATACGTTACTAGAACCCACAAAAGAAAAGATAAAACATTTTTACGATGTCGAGTGATGTAACGGAAGTACTGAGTGGTAACAGAGACTAGCCGTCAAACTTTTACACCACTCCTACTACGGGAATTTCGGACTCATTACCTCTACCTACCTACACCCCTTCTCATTCCGACGATCACACCTGTCTCAACCCTCGACGTTTCGAGCCCATGATGCACCAGAAAGCGTCAACGTGGGTTCAAGAGGTCCTCTTGTTACCCTGAACACCTAGTCCCTTCCAAGATTGTGTACTCGGGTTCAGTAGTCATTTATACCTCCTTGGTAGTCTTACAGTAAGGTACAAATTTTCCTATTCTTACTCTTTCGTCCAACCTTTTTTTGGAGTCTCCATCACAAAGAGAAACTTACCATCGTATAAGTGAGTCAGTACAGACTGAGAAACGCTGGGGTAGTTGATATCGGGTGGTCCGAGGAGACAGGTACCTTAAGACGTCCGTTCTTATGACCTCACCCATCGACAGGGGAAGAGGTCCTCTAGAAGGGGTGGGACCCTAGTTTGGTCTCAGAGGATGTAACGTCCACCTAAGAAGTCGCAGACTCGGTAGTCCCTTCGGACGACCACCAAATCTGCTTAAGATTTGTAGGAAGGTCAGTGGTCGTGGGTACCATGTTATGTCGACCTGACGTGTCCATCTATTAGAAACAACTATCTAATTAAAAAAACCGTTATAAATAACTCGTGGTTGATTGAGTGGTGGTCTGGGGACGTGAAGACACTGGACGAAACAAGAGGGATTCTCGTAGGATCTCTGAGTGTCGATGTGGACACTTAGGACAGACTTTTGCAATAGGACAAGGAGGATATGGTAGAAGACGTAATTATGTGCTCAGTTTACATTCCTTCGTTAATCTTGTACATTTTCAGACTTGAACATTGAACTTTTACTGAGGACTGGGAAAATATCGCATCTTAAATCCCGTTCTAACATACTGAGTATGTCAGATCCTGATTGCAGCTACGGACGTTCTCCCAACCTTACTCGTTCGTCACTGAGATGTCAGATTTACTACTTTCTGAGTCGGTGACCTGAGGTTAATAATGAAGTTTGTGTTACAAGGACGAAGTCCGAGAAACCCTCTTCGGACCCAAACTTTTCTAGTGGCAAATAAATGGAGAGAGGAGCGAGTTGTAGGTAGACACAAGGACGTTCTCATTCTGTCTCCAACTACGGAGGTCGAGAGATTGGGAACCGTCTCAGACCCCAGACAATCTGAGTACACACTTAGGTCCGAGTCAACGAGTGGTCGTAAGGGTAGATCTACAGACAAAAGATAAATATTATACCCGAAGAATACGGACTTTGTGTATCCTGTTGTGGACCGTGTTTTATCTAGAGATTTTTATAATAAATAAAACGGTAGGAAGGGAAATGGGAGGGAGGAATACCATCTACCAAAGAGTCAAGAAGTGGGGAATGACACACGGTAAAGGGTACAGGGAAGATACTCTCCGTCTTATATAAAAAGACGGGATGACTATGACCCGAACGGGATCAATCAAAAAAGAACCGGTACGCTGAACGATACTGACAACCGTATATTCGTCTGTACTGCATTCGTCTCCGAACTTTACACAAAAGTACCAACTCGAACGTGAGGGTGAAAAAAAAAAAAAATTTTGGTACTCTTATTGTACGGAGTTTTTCGACGACCCGGTTCCTCCCACCTTTTGGACACCTCTCTAGACCTGGGTCGCACGTCCAACCACATTTCAGGTCGACTTGGGTCCGACTAGAAGTCTCCCTCTTTATGTGCGAAGACCAGTATCCGGATACTCAATTACGTTGTAATAATACCGTTATCGATTGACTATTGATGGAATATTTAAAGTAATAGGTATTATTTACAAAGTATATAAGTCATTGAAAAGGTCCCTTCGTCATCTTGTTTCACTTAATGACCACGTCTTTTCCCTGATTTCCAGGTCACCACAGTCACCGATTCTGAGGTGTAAGGGTTGCGTCCCCAGGACCCAATCTAGGGACCAGTCCTTTGATCTAGGGTGTACGGTGTTCATTCTCAAGTGTACGACGTTGACTTCTACGACTCATGGAGGCGATTCTGGGTCGTGTCGGTTTATTCATTTATTTTTATTAGTTTCCCTGATCTCGAAATAAAAAGACGACTCGGACCTTTTGTACAACCTCACAGTGTATGACGTCAAAGGGGAGGTAGACACAGACACCCATCCCATAAAGTATAGTTCTACTTTGACCTCTACCGAGGCAAAAGAACTTCTATTATCACGGTCCTAATAAAAAGAGACTCTGATCTGGGTTTGATAACTTTTTTTTTTCGTATGAAATGTACCTCGATCTAAAATAACTGAAGTCCTCTTTCGTCTAAGAATGACCCACTTCAACAGACGAGGATCCATCAGTATTCCCCTGGACTCGGTAGTACCACCTCTTCGATTTCCTCCAAGGACAACTTGGCCTCTGTCTCAGGAAAAGACAGGTGAGACGTCGGAGACTTCTTTCGTCTCCTCTTCCCCGTGGTGGAGTGTATTGAGGACCTCCGGACGTCTGAACAGAGGGTACCCCTTTCACTTTCACAATTAGTGAGTCAACACAGGTTGAGAAACACTGAGACACCTGACGTCGGGTGATCCCTAAGAGGTCCGTTCTTATAACCTCACCCAACGGTAAGGGAAGAGGTCCCCTAGAAGGGTTGGGTCCCTAACTTGGGTCAAGAGGACGTACACCCGTGTAAGAAATGGTCGACTCGATGGTCCCTTCAGGTTCTTATGACCTTACTCATCGGATAGGGAAGAGACCCCCTAAAAGGGCTGGGTCCTTAGTTTAGTCCCAGAGGACGTAACGTCCGTCTAAGAAATGGTCGACTCGATGGTCCCTTCGGGTACCCCTTCCATCTGAGGTTTGTCTACCCCCGTCCCCTACCCTTCGTCGTCCCGAGCCTCTTCCCGATATCCTCTTCTCCCTACCTCCGAGGACCCCTGTCCCCGGGATGGGCCCGCGGGGCCTCGTCCCTCGTAATCCCTCCGCCACCCACCCACTCCTGACCTTAGGGCCCACACGGGGTGAGTGGTTCGGTCCTTAGTCCGCGTTTGGTAGCAGACGGACCGCGTGGTAGTTCTGTCTTCATCCCTTGAAAGACTAAAAAAACTAAGAGTGCCCTCGAGTCGTATTTGACCGTCGACAAGACCTATTCTTGTTTCGTGGCGAAGACACCCTGACAGGCACCCTCTGTAGGAGACTTCTGGATTTGAGACTCCAGACAAGAGGGTCGGGGCTCACACAGACCCTGTTCCTTGGTCCGACTAATTTATTTCGACGAAGAAGGACGGGTAAGTGGCATAGACGGCATCCGATGGAAAGAAAGTCATTTCACAGGACGACTCAAGTCTCTCTCGAGGACGGCTCCTTCTGCCCACGCCGCGGGGAAAGTCTCTCCTTCGTGGACAAAGGACCAATGGACCATCACGGGCCGGGAAGACGTAGCCGGAAATTAAGGAAACCGGGGTCCCTGGTAGTACGCATAAAGAGACGAACGGGTGCCAGGGGTACTTCATGACTCCCTGTAGAGGGACACTATGTCTTTCTTCCCGCCCAGGACGATGTGGGACGAATGGTAAGAGAAGATAAAGAAGACACGTCTCTTGAGGGTGACTACTCAAAGGAGAAAAGTAACGAGAAAGGAGATAAACATAGGGTGACCCCTATCTCGGTCCAAAGCACCCCCAGACACGAATGTACTACACTTCCCGGATGAAATACCCCCTTTTTTTTTCACCTTTTCTCGTAACACCCTAACCCACATCTTCACCTCAAAATGAACATACTCTGACCTTCCCCGACCACATTCCTGAACTAGGACTTCAACCCCACAAGAAACGAAGGACCCTCAGTCGGAGACTCGCGTCGACTAAATTAAAGAGGGGGAAACCAGATCCTCCTACCCTCGGTCCTCGGTCTCGAAGGAGTCCCTCCCACCCCCTCGACCGAAGAAGGACCCGAGGGACACCCCTACAGGAGGTCAATTTCGACCCGGACGTGACGACCGTCCCTACGGGACTTTTGTGTCGACGGGCGCACAGGTCCCCACAGTAGGAGTCCTCCCGAGGTCGTTCCCGGGTCGGTCCGAAACCGCCGTCTCAGTAGGGGGGACTGGTCTTTTGTTCACCCTAGGAGTGCGGTTCCAGAATCGTGTACAGTTTACAGTGGGGGTCAGGAAACTTACAGGGGAGTTACCTTAGACGACCACCTCTCCGATCCGATGTGGTCTTTATAGGTGACCCTAAAAGAGAAAAGAGTCCCTCGCGTGGATCGGAGAGGACTCCGGTGAAAGAGACTTTATCAGAGAAGGTTCCGAAGGAAAAGAATCTTACAGGTGTCAACTGGTAAGGAAGTCCATTCTTTACCCTAATCCCGAAACACGGAACACTTGCTTAGATTCTCTCTTATTTTTTCGACTCCACACCAACCTGAAAAGGACCCATTAATAAGTCCGGACTCTTTCCTGTTCTTTCCTTTGTCCCGTCCGGACCTTGAGATTTATCGGTCGTGTATCTTGGGATGAAAACCCAGTCGACCAAGGTCGACAACTCAATAGGAGTCCAGTGAAAACAGTTCCTTTCGGTCTAACCGGACCAATACCAGGGCACAGGTGGAGAACAAGGACTGTCTAGCCCAGTAGGACTCGCTTGCAGGACAATTCTACCGTGTGTAACGCCTCTACTCCAAGACGTTTCCCTTGGACTCTCGTACCCCCTCCCCACGTCTCGCCGCGTCCGTGATTTCCACACGAGATCCCGCCTTCGTCGTCAGACGGTAGCCTTCCTCGAAAACGTCGTCACGGTGAGGTGGTCATCTTCTTAATCTCAAGTCCCACATTCCTCTACCCTGTGTCCCACAAAACTACCTTCCGACCCGAAGTCCTTTCTAGACCTTGTACCTTTGACTATTCTCAGTTTAGACCCATTTCCTAAGTTCTCCTTTTCTTCTGGGACTCGGGACCTCTCACATCCCAGTCACGATTTACTCTATTCCAACGATTTTCCTCCTACCCAGGATTGGTCTTTGACATAACTCAAGTGGTCAAACAGGCCCCTCTTGAGATTCTAAAAGGATATTACTTAATGACAGGAAAATGTCCCGAAGGGACCACCGAGTCACCATTTCTTAGACGGACGTCAAGTCCTCGCGTCCTATGTGCCCAAGTTAGGGACCCAACCTTTCTAGGGGACCTCTTCCTTTACCGTTGGGTGAAGTCATAAGAACGGACATCTTAGGGTACCTGTCTCCTCAGACCGTCCGATATCAGGTACCCCAGTATTTCTCAGTCTGTGCTGACTTCGTTGAATCGTACGTAGGAAAATGTCATCGGTAAAAAGTTTTACCATAGGTCCGTAGAGTCGGGTTTACCCCCAGTCTCCCATTTTCTCTGTTCGAACCTCTTCGTTTGTTAAAACATAAATAACCGCCTCTGATTCCGAGGTTCGTCGTAGAGACGTTCCCTAAGACCCTCGAGACTCCACAACTTACCAGTAACCGTTTCGACAGACCCTCGAGAGTATTTCGGTACCCTCCGACACTGTCCGACGAAGAGTCTTTCTCGTCTCCTGTTTATTGTAGTAAAACCTTAAATTTTTTCATTTGTTTGAATGCTGTAGTGTCTCGGGACACCTTCCTGAATGATATAGTTTATCACCCAGAGTTAATTACGAATCCTAGATACGTCACTCCAGAACTATCAGTGTTTTACTCTCACAGTACTGACCTTACGTCGGACGAGGATGAAGTCCCAGGGACCCTAGTATTTAATGAACAGACAAGTTTGACACCTTTATTCAGGAACAGGGCATTCTAAGGAACCCGAGTCTTGTATACGACACTCGAGTAGACATCTCGAGTGTCACTTCCTACATCTCGAGTGTCGAGACAGGGTCACTTCCTACGACCCGAGAGTTCCCCTCCGACCGGTAGCTCCTCGTCCCTTACTCCAGGAACAGTCTCCGTCTTCTCTACTCGCCGGGGTAGAGAGAGGGACACTTCTCGTCCCTGTGGACACGAGACACTGTAGAACGGAGAAGAACCGAAGGAACGATCGGGGGATGTGAAAATTTTGTCCTGACAAAGGACAGGTGTACGGGGGTCTTGGCGACCAGAGACGGATCTTGGGGTTACAACCGGGGATTGGGTAAGACTCGAGGGTAGGGAGGAAGTCGACACGACGTGAACCGAAAAACAGGGTGACCTTCGACGACATACTTCCCCTTTGTCCGATAACGAAAACAAGGAAATTGATGTGTCTCCTCGCCTTTCATGGACACACAGGAAGAGGTTCCTTGTCAACAATCTACCAAGGGTTAAACCGAAAAGATAAAAAGAAGGTTTTACGGATCTAAATAAGAACCTTCATCGGGGGACGACGACTACACTATGGAGAAGAACCAATACGGACTCGTCCTAGTGACTCGGTCTCAGGGACCAATAGACAAAATACTCCTTCCTGTGCGTCAAGACGAAGTGTTTTCTTGTGGTTCGAACGTCCGTTACGGGAGTAAAGTCAAGAACCAACGACGTCCACTCCAAAACAACCGGTTAAAATCTGAGAGGTAGTCGGAACACCCGAAACTCCTAGAATTCGTTTATCTCCTTTGGGTACTAGACTTAAGTAACGAGGGACGAATTTGTAGAAACTACCAAGAGTACGGTTCGGGGTCTAAGAAATCGGAGTGTATTTTCCGGGAAGTACTAAATTGACGTCGGTTTTAAAGTTCGGAGGAGAACAAGGCGGTACTGGTACGTGAGGTGTGGGATCCACACGGTGGGACGAGGAAAGGGTATTTTGACCAACGGACGGAGACATGAAGGAGACGGACCTCCTCCCGGAGTCCACCCTTCGGAGGACAAGGGAGGAGGATCAAAGGACTCACGACCGGAAGGAGGGTTCATTTCAAGTACAGAGAGAAGACACAAAGGTACAACTACCAGTAGACAGAAAGTCCTGTGTATAGCTCCAAGTAAGATTAATAAACGAGTGTAAATTAGATTAGATAACGAGTGTAGTTTAGATTAATAAACGAAGGGACTGGTACTCTAGGAACTTGCTTCCGTGGTCCAAGAATAAGAGTTGTAATTTCACAATCAGACCTCAGACCGGTCTCGAGTCAAGTCAGTGAGTCAACACAGACTGAGAAATGCTGGGTTACCTGACGTCGTACGGTCCGAAGGGACAGGTATTGGTTGAGGGCCTCGAATGAGTTTGAATACAGGTAACTTAGTCACTACCGTAGGTTGATAGAGCAGGAGACAACAGGGGATGAGGAGGACGGAAGTTAGAAAGGGTCGTAGTCCCAGAAAAGGTTACTCAGTCAAGAAGTTCAGTCCACCGGTCTCCTAACCTCAAAGTCGAAGTCGTAGTCAGGAAGGTTACTTATAAGTCCTGACTAGAGGAAATCCTACCTGACCAACCTAGAGGAACGTCAGGTCCCCTGAGAGTTCTCAGAAGAGGTTGTAGTGTCAAGTTTTCATAGTTAAGAAACCGTGAGTCGAAAGAAATATCAAGTTAAGAGTGTAGGTATGTACTGAGGACCTTTTTAGTATCGAAACTGATCTACTTGGAAACAACCGTTTCATTACAGAGACGAAAAATTATACGATAGATCCAACCAGTATCAAAAAGAAGGTTCCTCGTTCACAGAAAATTAAAGCACCGACGTCAGTGGTAGACGTCACTAAAACCTCGGGGGGTCTTATTTCAGACAGTGACAAAGGTAAAAAAGGGATAGATAAATGGTACTTCACTATCCTGGTCTACGACACAAAAATCAAAAGACTTCCAACTCGAAATTCGGTTGAAAAAGTGAGAGGAGAAAGTGAAAGTAGTTCTCCGAGAAATCCAGAAGTGAAAGACGGTATTCCCACCACAATAGACGTATAGACTCCAATAACTATAAAGAGGGTCGTCAGAACCAAGGTCGAACACGAAGTAGGTCGAGCTGTAAAACGCACTACATGAGATGTATATTCAATTTATTCGTCCCACTGTTATATGTCGGAAAGGGTTAAACCTTGGTCAGACAATAAGTCATTTATAAACTACTCGTCTTAATTGTCAAACTGTTCCCGTCGAAAAGAAATCTATGGTCTTTGTCGGGAAAAATTTACCTGTGTACAGTAGGGACGTCCTCGGCCTACAAGCCCCTCCCTGAGCGGAGGTAAGAGGAGGGGAAGGAATCCAAAGGTGACCGGTTTTCCCGGTCTTAAGGGTCCCCTACCGATTGCGGAGAGGACTACCAGACAAAGGACATTGATCGATTTCCTTTGCTATATGGTAACACAAACGGAAGAAAAAAGAGAGAACCTCCTGTCCTTCAAGTCTCGTTTCGGTCACGAAGGACTATATTAATAAGATGTCTGACGGAGGAAGAAAACGGAAAAACGGAGGAACCGAGAGTGGAGGATTCAAATCAAAATCTCCAACGTACTAAGAAAGTATAGACACGAAAAGTGACTTTCGGTACAGTGTAGGAAAACCTTCGTCCACCCTGTATTTATTATTTACCCTCCACTCCTGTGCTATACCACAAGTATACAACGAGGTGTTGTCGGAACGACGATTGTGGTCTCCAAAGGGTGGGGTAGACACCTACATACGAGGACGGAAGGAGGTTCCGTGTGGGCCCTAAGAACCAGTGTGAACGTTCCGTCACAGTGACGAATGTAGTAGGGAACGACCTTATTTCAGGCAACTGAACAGGAAAGCGACCTCGTGGACAGTGTCTAAAGTCTCTTATCCAAGACACGTCCGTTCCGGAACTAGAAAAAATTTTGCTAGACGTACATACATAAACCGACACAACACAGGATCAACATCGTGTACCTCCGAAACAAGGTAGTACTCCTTAGAAAGTAACACCATGCACCCTAGTCATCACCGGGACACCATACACCCCAGAACCAAGGGACTGGTCCCTAGTTTAGACGTTTAGAAAAGGTAACGTTCCGTCTAAGCATTGGTGACTTAGTAGACCCTGGTGACCTAGAGGTCCCCTCCGGGGACGTAAGTAGAAAAAAATAAAAAACATAAAAACCCCGGACACGACCCAGAAGTGACGATGAACCCGAAAAAAGATCAACACCACTCACCCCCGACGAGAGATCAACACCACACGGTCGAAGAGTCACGTCGTCGAAGAGAACACTTCGAACCCGAAATCCCGACTTTCCCGAAGTCCTCAACACCGTGCCCCCGAGTCATCGACACCAAGGACCGAGACCTCGTATCGGAGTTTTCAACACCACGTACCCGGATCGGCGAGGAACCGTGTACCCTAGACGGACTGAATACCTAACTTGGGCACAGAGGACGTAACCGTTCACCTAAGAAATGGTGACTCGGTGGTCCGTTCTTCGGGAGGACGTAGGTAGAAATGACACCTACCTAGAGGGACTGAACGGACGGTACACGAAACATCCTCTAAGACTTTTCCATCCCACTAATCTTTTTATAATGCGAAGTCTCACTGGTGGAAAGTATCGTAGAGACCTGTGTGTGTTTCTGTGTGTACATGTGTACATTAAAATGTATGTTGAAGTTCCCCCAGTCCTTGAGACCAAATTTTTGGGTAAGAGATGTCCTACCGAAGTTACCCTACAACAAGGGCCAGTCTCTACAGATGCAGTATACACCCACTTATTTATGTACTATTTACGGCTCCTTTCCAACTGTTCTCTTGTCGTGCTACCAAAACGAAATGGACGAAATTTTGATGGTATTGATTACGTCCGTATCATGACTGTGTTTACGTGTCGGACTACTTGTCTTCTCTTGTTCCTTCCTCTAGGACTTCTATCACATACTATTTCTACTGCTGGTGTGAGACCCAAGTCAGTGTCTTCGTCTTGGTGATAGTCACTGTACCTCACCGTCAAGAGTTCTCTCCACTAAACTGGGGTTCCATGTAAACCGTTACACACCTCTGTAATAATAATACAAAAACATCGACGTTGATTCCCTGTTCACGATGTCACACATCGTCTCCCGTCCCTCGACAGGGTTACGTGTCCTGTCGGAGTGTATTGTGTCACTACACAACCTCTTGAGGTTGGGTCACAACTATGGTAACTTCAACTCTTCGGGACTATATTTCCTAAATAATAAATGATATCCAATATGGACCACGAAGAGTCCACCGCGATCACCATCTCTTAGGGGGACGGTCACGTCCTTTGGATTCTCTGTACCCAAGTTGGGAACCCAACCTTTCTAAGGGACCTCCTCCCACATCGTACCGTTGGGTGAGGTCATAAGAACGGACCTCTTAGGGTACCTGTCTCCTCGGATCGTCCCATGTCAGGTATCCCAGAGTTTCTCAGTCTGTACTGACTTCTTTAAATCGTACGTACGTCCCACGTGTGACTTTTAAAATGGTCATAAGTCCCTAGGATTTTCGTTACTTGGAAAAACGGGTGTTCTAGTTGAGTTGAATTTTTCTGTCTCTGGAATGTTCCCACCAGTGCCACGCCCCTCTCCCTCTTGATGGAAACACTGACCAACAAAACTCGACTTGTAAACACAGGAGGGTTTCAAGGATACAGTTTTGGAATACGGGGTACTACACCATCAAAATCTTCTACCCCGGAAACCCTTTATTAATCCCAATCTTCCCGAGGTCTATTCAGAAGAGTAGGTCCTAAGTACAAGAACAGTCCCAATGGTCGCTCGACACGGGAGAGAGACGAGAGACGGTCCACTCGGATATTGTGTCTCGATCTCCAGTCGTGCCCTTCTCCGAGGAGTAGTCTTGGACTAGTAAGACCGTGGACTAGACAATAAATATTCGGTGGATTTAATACCATAAAACAATATCGTCGGGTTTCATTCTGTAATCACAATAACACTTAATTTCCGAGTAAAAACTCATTAAAAATCTTTATTAGTAATTATGGTTTTATACGTGTTGACAATTAAATCCGAAGGGACCATCGGGTCGACCCTTTCTTAGACGGACGTCACACCCTCTGGACCCAAGTTAGGGACCTAACCCTTCTAGGTGACCTCTTCCCTATCCGATGGGTGAGGTCATAAGAACCCGAAGGGACCACCGAGTCGACCACTTCTTAGACGGACGTCACACCCTCTAGACCCAAGCTAGGGACCCAACCCTTCTAGGGGACCTCTTCCCTTTCCGATTGGTACTAGCGTTTCTGAGTCTGTGCTAACTCGTTGAAAGTGAAAATTTTATCATTGGGTTGAAGACCCTTAGATTATTTATTTTTATTACAGTTCAAAATTGCTACTCGAAGGTCAAATACATAATATCGGCACAACTGTACGCTTGTTCATTTATGTATTACGCTATATGACAAATTTTATAGCACTTCAAGTTATAGTGATAAGTGAACCTCTAGATCACTTACATTAATAACGCTAATCGTCATATACCTGTTACCTTTATATCTATCTAAGGCATAAACTTTTCTTAGGACGGTTTCTCTTTCATGCACTCTCGTGTCCAGTCTAACAATTGTGACCAATGTCACATACACACGGACACGCATGATCTCGTTCTCTGACGAGTCCCCTTTTGTCGTGACACACATCTTTAACTGACACATTACACACGACTGAAGTCTCTGGATTCGTAGACTTCTTTACACAGACAGAATCTAAACTTCTGCCTACGAACACCGAAAGATGTCCTCGAAATAAGACGACCCGGAAACAATTCTGTGCGACAGAGAAAGAGTACCTTGTTGGGGAATACGGTGGTAGCACTCTAGGTTGACAGTCGGGGTGAGTGAGTCGAGTAAGGATGAGTGGAAACTTCTGGGTCGAACCCCCGGTGGAGGAGGTCCTTCGGGAGAGCTCCCGGGGAGGTCGGGGTGTTAGGTCCACCCCCGGGGAGGAGACCAGAGAGGAACCCGGGGCGTAGTGGTCTAGAACGGGTGAAAAGGTCGGCGATCTTATCTTCGGTCGTCGTACTACACATTAGTCACAAACGAGTGATTCCTTAGTCAAAGTCTAAAAGACTGTCTGTAAAACCCCTTTCCGGAGAAAAAGGTTCACCAGTAATCTTAATCCGGTGTTACGAACAGTTGCATTGTGATTTCGTCTCACTCCGAATCGGTTCTCCTCTCTGAAATAATAAATTACAGGGCAGGGAGGGGATGACCGGGGGTAGAGACTTATGGTCCGTGAACAACTCTTAGAGGGAGAAGTAGACTATAGACCCCGAGACTATAGGACCCTTTTGAGATAAAGGCAAAAATTACAAATTTCTCATTTTTATATGGCTCGTGGACACCTCAGGGTAATAGGTGTACCCTACAGTACAAACAAGTCTGTGTAAGTCCCGGGTCTCTGACGAATGTCGCAACGGTGAGTCGGATTACGTAAGTGTACGCCTCAGTCCTACAATCGCGTTCGGGTCACTTGAACATAAATGTCAGCTTTGTCTGGGAGTTTTTCCGATTCCTTTTAGGTCGTCAGGGATGGACACAGACTTTGGAGTCCCGGTACTTTTTTAGTGTCCTCTTCCGGGGACAGGAGACTAGGGGGACACGTCGTTCCGTTCCCCCCATCTACCTACGACAAATAGCCCTTAACAACACACGGTCGTAAAAGAATTTAAGAGACTAAATTAAGAAAGGATTTTTGAATGAAAAATTTTTACTCCTTTAAACCCGAGTCTTTCCGACTCATTAAAAGGGGTTTGAATTTTTATTACTAGTAGTTTGACTTTTTAGTCTGATACGAGGAAGGAAGATAGGAATCTACCATGGGTTCTGTAAGAAGTCACCCGTCGATTGAGGACTTAGTCGTGTCTCCGAGGTCCCTTACGTCGTTCCGAGACTAGACCGGTCTCTCCTACCGACGACCCGGAGGTGACTGTGCCGTAGGGGGGGTCGACACCCGAAGTCGGTACTCAAGGTTCCGCCTCTGAGTCTCTCACACCAGTCAGAGAACGGTTCACAAACTTAGGTCTTCAGTACACACAACCCCCAAGTACACGGAAACACCTCACCGGTGAAATCTAGACACACTTCTCTCAGTCTCTAACGTCCCGTTAGAGACGGTTATTTGATTCTGTCTCGTGGTCTCTGACTCCCCGAGGACTCTGTGTCTCTCGTGAACTGAATGATCAAAACCCCTGACCCGCAAGTACACCGGGTTACTTGGGAACGTAGACCCTAAACACTTTGGGACGATAGGACAATTGTTTGAGGACGAAATGAATTAACTTAGACACAGTCCAACCCGAAGGGTCCACCGTGTCACCATTTTTTAGACGGATGGTTACGTCCTCTGTACTTAAACTAGGACCTAACCCTTCTAGGGGACCTCTTCCTTTATCGTTGGGTGAGGTCATAAGAACGGATCTCTTAGGGTGCCTGTCTCTTCGGACCGCCCGATGTCAGGTACTCCAGTGTTTCTCAGTCTGTACTGAATCGTGATTCGTGTCGGGTCGTGTCGGTCCTAAGAACGGACCTTTTAGGGTACCTGTCTCCTTGGACCACCTGCTGTCAGGTACCCCAGTGTCTCTCAACCCATGTCGAATCACCGATTTGTTGTTGCTGTGGATGTACAACAC
Source organism: Capra ibex (assembly GCA_006410555.1). Taxonomy (NCBI): domain Eukaryota; kingdom Metazoa; phylum Chordata; class Mammalia; order Artiodactyla; family Bovidae; genus Capra; species Capra ibex. Next base: position 1,051,824 of record SJYO01028879.1, read on the forward strand.
AATCAAACCAGGGGTTCAACATACGAAACAGGTCTTCCGGGGGATAGGGTCGGGGCGCTAATTGGTTTCGACTGATTTGTGACGGAAATAAGTTGTACGGAAGGTTCTCCGGAAGGTCCTACTATGTCGACTGACTACGGTGGACATCCGGGTGGACGAGATCTACCTCCCGAGTTTGTCACCGACGATGAAGGACAAAATGGTGTACGAGAGGGGAAGTTTGACGTGAATAGGATCTGAAATGTCGTGTCCCCACAAAAGGACAGTTGTAGACTTCGTCGACCGTCGACACCCCGATGTAGTGTCACTACCTGAAAGTTCCCACGTAGACCACTGCGAGGAAAGTAAGTCCGTAGCCACGGTTGGTGCCTCTTGTAGGAAGAGGAATGCTAAGACCCTTCTTCCGAAACCAGATCGAACCCAGTGGACAGATGGAGGACCAACAACAACAACAAGTCAGCGGGTCAACAGGCTGAGACGCGGGGGTACCTGGTGTCGTGTGGTCCGGAGGGACAGGGAGTGGTAAAGGGCCTCAAACGGGTTTAAGTACAAGTAACGTAGTCACTACGGTAGGTTGGTAGAGTAGGAGACTACGGGAGAAGGGGAAGACGGGATGTCAGAAAGGGTAGTCCCAGAAAAGGTTACTCAACCGACAAACGTAGTCCACTGGTTTTATGACCTCGAAGTCAAGGAGAACAAATCTCCTCCTGTTTGTTGGAATTACATACCAGGGTAGTTCTGGCATTGTTTCCCCCGTAATCGAGAGGTTTTCCTTTCATCCTACGATAATAGTCTTTTTTTTTTTTTTCTTCGTTTGTTCGTCCTGTAGATTTATAGATGTGATGGGTTTCCGATGGTACACACCGGAGACAAGTAAAAGTGGACGGAAAAGGTACATGCTTCCGTTTACCCTCCCGACGAAACAGGGGACGGGTACATAGAGGTATTCGAGATAATTTTAGCTTAAAGGGTGGAAGTTTACTCCNTTTTTTTTTTTTTTCTTCGTTTGTTCGTCCTGTAGATTTATAGATGTGATGGGTTTCCGATGGTACACACCGGAGACAAGTAAAAGCGGACGGAAAAGGTACATGCTTCCGTTTACCCTCCCGACGAAACAGGGGACGGGTACATAGAGGTATTCGAGATAATTTTAGCTTAAAGGGTGGAAGTTTACTCCAAGAACCCAGTCCCCTCTTCCTTTACCGTTGGGTGAGGTCATAAGAACGGACCTCTTAGGGTACCTGCCTCCTCGGACCGCCCAACGTCAGTCACCCTAGTGTCTCTCAACCTATGCTGACGTCACTGACTCGTTACACCAAGAAATATAAATGATATTTGGTTAAGTTGGACGTAAACTTTCAATATCTCACCCCAACATCCCAGGGGAGACCCCGGACGGTACAGAAAATCGTGCCCAACTCAGGGTACTTTGGAATTCCTCTTCGTAACACGTACAGTCGAACGAAGACAACCAACTCGTCGGATGTCAAAGAATAGAATCACTCTCCGGAGTCTAAGACTCAGGAAGGGAAAGGGACGCCTTCGGCAGTGTGATAAGACAAACGTTTCCGTCAATGAGACACAGACCTACTCGGAGTTCTGACAGTGTGGTCAAGAAGGGTTTCTAGGACTTTCCTTCTGTCAACACAACAAAAGTCGAACTTCTCCAAAAGAGGGTCTCACAGTGGGAAAGGGGCTAAGTCCCCTACACTTCTTTCCACCCCACATCCACCGAACGACTACGACCTTCCCCGAGGTGGTTGTGGGCGGTAGGAGGACGGGGTACGGAAGAGACCCGAGAGACGTCCAGAAACTTCCTCCGTAACCCCACTCCCGTGAGGATTCACTCCTTCAAGAATACTCCGACGCAGGGGGAGAGGGGAAACGGGTGGGTGTTTTTCTAGGCTTTGAAGAAATTCGGTTGTAAAAGCGGAGGTCAAAAACTTATTCATTTTGAACTTCGAAACTATGGAATAAATAAAATTTTAGTTTACCTTGAGGAAGGGTGTGTCGGGTCTACAAGGAAGTGAAAAGGATAAAACTGAAGGCGAACTGTACTCACTACTGACTACCTTTACTCCCGGTCGCTTCGACAGTAACGTTTGGTGGGGGACGGTGAACTTTCCGAGGACTGGACACCTAAGAGGGTTGAGAAGTGGGTCTGGAAGAGACGGGGGAGTTCTGGGACCAACTAGAACACAGACTTGAACCCTTTACACACTCGGACGATTAAGTCCGAGTGAGACAGTCGAACGGATACGACCGTGTAGTGTCTCTACCTACTTCTCGGTCTCATTTTTACTTGGATTTTATTTACCATAAACTTCTGGAACTTTGTCTAATTAAATCTACACTAAACTTTTTCTCACCCAACCGAAGGGGGAGACTAATTAAAGAATCAACCCTAAACCTCTAAAAGAAAAAAATTACCATCTCGTTTTCTAAGTTCAAGATAGGGAAATTAAAGAAGTGTAACGACGTCTCTCATTACTTCCGAGTTGAACCGAGTTTATAAAAAGGAAACACATCTCGCGTGTGAGTTAATTACTCTCCTGTGAACCCGAAGACCCATGCTCTCTCGAAGAAGGTGGGAGGATCGAGGGTGACGTTTCTCTCCCTCTCCGTCTATAATTTGTACCGAGTTTTTTTTCTTTTTTTTTTTTATTCATTTCTTCTCGGGACCAGGAACTTGATGGAGATTTTCTATAGGATAATGTAAAAAAAGTCACAAAGGATCCTTTGGTCAAGTCACATTTTTGCATAAGAAACAGAAGACGAGAAACGTTTTAACAAACTTGGTAGTATAGAGTATTTTCCAACGAGGTGACCGTTAAACTTGTCGTAATTTTTTTTTTTTTTTCGAATTAGACGTCAAACGACGTGGTTACTTCCACTATGTGGAAATAGTTTCCGAACTTACGAAGTCTAACATAAACGACTTTTGCCTATTCTAATACGGTAATAAAGACTTCACAGACACCTTAGTTTAGAGCAACAGAAAAGGGGAGGTTTAGTACAGAGGGTGGGGGGTCTGAGTTCAACGAATTTTTTTTTGTTTTTTGAGGATACTACCAAAATCCTCTAAGAAGAATGATGAATGTATCTTGTAGTTTTTTCTTTTCGTTTGGACGGAGGAAAGAAGTACGGTAGGAAAGAAGGAGAAGGTAGTAGAAAAGGAGGGAGGGAGAGGGTGGAGGAAGAGGGATTATAAGTCGTCCATACACGAACCACAGGCGCCGACTACATGAACACACAGAGGTCCCAGTAACGTCTGAGTGTCAGGGGAGTACGGGTGAGACGACAGACCCCATTAGAGACTAAAGATAAGGTGATAGTAACACACAAATCAAGAATGACACTAAAACGTCTGTTACATTCATAAACTCACACATGACCCCACCCCGAGAGTACTCCGAGGTCCCAAGTCCCATAACCTTCTAAACAAACAAAACCTGTACACTTTAAAGTCAACGATTGAAGTAGAGTGTACGTTTTCGGGAAACCTTTTATCCTGGTCGCAGGGACGTCGTGACCGCACCCGCACTCGTATACCGCATCGACGCCCTACCCGACGAGCCACAACAGACATGGAAACCTTCTCACAGCGACTCCCTAATCAGACTGAGGGTAGGGAACACAGTAATTAGTGAATTAAAGGACGTCTCAACCGACAGAGAACCTCAGACCACACACACACATTCAGCGAGTCAGTACAGACTTAGAAACGCTGGGGTGACTGACATGGGGGGTCCGAAGAGACAGGTACCCTAAGAGGTCCGTTCTTATGACCTCACTCAACGACACAGGAGGAGATCCCCTAGAAGGACTGGGTCCCTAACTTGGGTCCAGAAGACGTAACGTCCACCTAAGAAATGGTAGACTCGGTGGTCTCTTCGGGTTCTTATGACCTCACCCATCGGATAGGGAAGGGCCCTTAGCTTGACCCAAGAGGACGTAACGTCCACCTAATAAAAATGGTTGGCTCGATGGGTCCTTCGGGACCACAGACTATTCGTGAGAAATAGTACAATTTTTTCATAGAGAATCGGGTGGAGTGGAGTATTCTGTATTCGATTAATTTTCGTGACCGATCCCCCAATAGATGGGTAGTGGTCGAGTCACTCACACCTCCAAGAAATTAAAAAGACGCGAAGTGAACCGAATAGACAGTATGCCGTGACTGTTTCCGTCCCAAGAACACTCCTAAGTCACTCGATTTCGACCCTTTACCTCTTCCGTCACCGTGGGGTGAGGTCATGAGAACGGACCTTTTAGGGTACCTGTCTCCTCGGACCACCCGACGTCAGGTACCCCAGCGCTTCTCAGTCCTGTGTTGACTCGCTGAAGTGAAACTGAAAAGTGAAAGTACGTAACCTCTTCCTTTACCGTTGGGTGCGGTCACAAGAACGGATCTCTTAGGGTCCCTGCCCCCTCGGACCACCCGACGGCAGATACCCCAACGTTCTCAGCCTGTGCTGACTTCGCTGAATCGTCATCGTCGTCGTTTCAACCCTTTTGTGTATTGGGTCCCAGACCATGGACCACTCACACACTAGTCACGACGACGACAATACTGTTGGCACCATTGACGATCGTCATTGAAACAAGGACGCACCTACACACACCTCTGAGTTGCGAATGACAGAATAGAGACTACTATTGAATCAAATCGTTTATTAAAGAACACATGGATGTTAAATAGTCCGAGTTAACAACTGACACCTGAATGTTTCCATTTTTTTCTAAGTCAAGGACGGGAAACCACACAAATGTCAGATTACCTCTTAATCTAGAAAGGTTACCCAAACACCATGTTTACTCTTCAATGTCCGACGGAACCCCCTGTTCTCTTCCTTTCGGGCGAAGACGCACTCTTGAGTCCTTCCGAACCACCTACGTGCGATGGATTTGGTTCACAACTACATCGTCAAGCACCAACTAATACAAAGTAAAGGTGGCCAAGAATCGACACCGCACGCCCTAGATCAAGGGACTGATCCCTAACTTGGACCCGGACAACTTAACCCTCGTCTCAGAATCGGTGATCTGGTGGTCCCTTCAGGGAAGGGGAAGAAAAAATTTCAGGGTCGTGTGAAGACTCAAAAGTGACTCGTGTTCGGAGACTTCAGATGTAAAGGATCAAAGGTAGTGAACACAACGAGACGTCAATGTAAGGACAGGGACCCTACACGACTTCTCAAGGAACGTTGACAACCCTACTCGAGAATTTTGACCGACCCTTACGAGGTCGCACGGAAGATGAGAGGAAACGAGAAGGACAACTGACTCTTTTACCGTGTTAATCTTCTCGAAGAGTCTAGGTTTCTTTCTTTCTCGTACAACTTTCGACGTCTCGACGACCTAGCACACAAAACCCCGAAAAGATACTCTCACTTTACTTGAAGACAGAGAAAAAAGTCGGAGGTTCAAGACGACAATGAAAAAAAAAGTCTTCAATTTAAACATGAAGTGTCGCATACCACAGTCCGTCACTTAATCCTTAACCCTGCGGACGAAGGACGGGAGTCGAGATCTGTGCCTGTTCGTCACATAGTAACTCGGTGGTGAAGACTAAAGTAGAAGAGGTTCTCTTCCCACAGCGTGATGTAGAAGTCGTGGCGCTCTGTGCACTATGACTGAGAGTGACTGTGAAGACCGTGTTACGAAATGTCCCCATTGTTTCGTCAAAAAGAGAACTTTTTTTACAGTGTTTGAGAACCCTACACCGAGTCCCTACCCGACCCTTGACTCACTCGTCAAGGAGGTAGGTCCGGTTGACCTCGGCTCTAACCTTTACGAAACCTGGACCTGTCCCGTCGTGACGTCCGCACGAGTCCCTTACCCCGATACCCCAACAGTCGTCTTTCATGTTCTGAGTAACCTTTTCTGGGACTACGACCCTTTCTAACTTCTGTCCTCCTCTTCTCCTTCTGTCTCCTACCAACCTACCGTAGTGACTGAACTACCTGGACTCAAACTCGTTCGAGGTCCTCAACCACTACCTGTCCCTTCGGACCGTACGACGTCAGGCACCCCAGTGTTTCTCAACATATGCTGACTCGTTGACTTGTTGTTGTTGTTGTTCAGTGGTATCGCCTGTCCACTAGGTCCCGGTGGTCCGTAGTATCCTACGGCACTTGTAACGGAGTTGTGGGTTCCGCCACTCACTGGAACGTCGACACAAGGAACGTCACGTAAGACCCCGGACAAGACCTCCGGTCCGACAGATCGGGTCTCTGACGTGACCCTGGTTCGCCTCTCCTTCTCAGGACCCTCGTCACTTCCGTCCTAAGTCACTATCCTGATGGCCCAGGGGGGTCGGTCGGTAGATCCTTACCTCTTCCTCTTGTCGTGACATCCGACCCCTCCGGGACCGAAGACGCGTCCACAGTACACCGACTCTACCGGTGTGGTCATTCTTTCTCGGGCGTGAGAGAGGCCGGTTCGTCCCGAAAACAAATTGGTCCAGGCCGACCGACGAAAACAAAAGTCTATTCATCACAATCCCCTCTCTCTTTTTTCTCTGCAAAGGTAATAGTCGTCCTACCCCTGAGTTTCAGTAAATAAATTAGCCTTCTAAATTTCCTGATCCTGGAGTAAAACCTACGGTTCAACCCCTTCTTCTTACGTCATCCTAAAACGTAAAACAGTCGTGGTCATTTGTAAATGGAACCCACTGAAATTGCGTGAGGACGTTTCATCTGTCCCCACGACAGTAGTAGGTGAAGCGTCTACCCTTCTCCTTCTACGGTTCTCAAACTTACTGGTAGGGTGTTGACCCCTCCGTCCGAATCTCATCCGGGTGTCTGAGTGTTACGCTCCGTGAAAGAAGAGTCGACGAAACGGAACACTCTTCACTCTTGAGATTCAATGGTTTACTCCCGACTTGACAGGGATTTTCGGGGGTCCCCGACCGGAAACACCCCGTAGAGTAGGAGGACTGTGGTGGGGGTGACTCGGGACGAGACAGGGACCCGGGTCCGAGAAGTCGACGAGACCGGTCCATTAATCTCTCCTAGAAAAACCCAGTGAGAAAGGACGCCTGTTTTGTTCGGGAAACCAAAGAGTTAATCTTTCGAGTTGTCTAACTCACTGTTCCTTTTCAAAAACTAGAACGATAATGTCAGTGGATTAATTTTACTCTCCGTCTACAAGATTGTGGATCATTAAAAGTGGAGTGAAATGAGACCGAGGTTAATGTCGGGAAGGGATGACTGAATGTGACAAATTTAATGTTTCAGTCTTCCTTTATACTCATAAATGGACAAAGATAAGTAAGTACATTCAGATTGTGTAATAGAAAAGAGCGGTTCTGTCTTTACACTAGTATCCGGAAGAGGGACCTTCGTCTCTCCCTGTGTAGAAACCAAGAATTTTAATTTGTGGTTATTCTTAAACTTAGTCGGGCGTGGATCAGTCTGAAGATATCTGTTGAAACAAAGTGTTTTCTTTACATGAGAAAGGGGTCCCTACCTCCTCCGTGCAGAAGTGTTGTTAACGTCAGCCATAACAGGACCTTATGTGTGAAACCTTATCTTTTTGAGGGAAATGTTTCAGTGGATAATAACCAAGTCTGGGAGATCTAGTCCCGTTCAATTAACGAAGTTTCCAGTAAGACAAAAAACTCATGTATTAATTCATTTGTCGTGGGACGTCGTCAACCTTAATACATATATAAAACATCGTCTCGATGGTTTCCACCACGGTCGGTTCGGAAGCAGAAACGACTTTCGTATCAACACATGACTCTTTTCCGAACACCCAACCCTAGTCCCAAAATTGACCATTTATTTGTATCGTTCGGTAGTTGGTTCGTCTTTCCATTGTCACCCCATTTCTTCTTCCCACTAAAAGGAGAGGGAGGTTCACCTTAGACAGACTCCAACGTTCAGTCCTCCACTCACTTCTACGGCCGAAGAAGTCTCACGACATCTTGTCGGGACGTATCACTGACCGACCCAGTGTGACGGGGGTCCCGTCCTCCCTCCGGTCGGTGGGTAAGGCCTGCTCTACCTGGACCGGGAACACGTGGTGCATGGGATACTTGAGGTCCCACCGGTACCCGTCACTACACTGTCTCCTTCTACCCATGGATCCACCTCCGGTAGTGGAAGACAGAGGAAAACGCTCTTAACAGATCCACAAGTTGACTTAGTAGGGTGGTGACTGTAGTCTTTACCTCAGTTTAACAAATCGAGTATAGGTATCACGGCTTCACCGGTTTCCCCGAATGCACTCTTCAGTTGTCCCTATAAAGAAAAAAAATTTCTTTTGGTAAATGAATAACAAAACAAATCAGACCCAGAATTAACGCAGTACACACGCACGATTCAGTGAAGTCAGTATAGGCTGAAACACGATGGAATACCTGGTCTCGGGTGGTCCGAGGGGACAGGTACCCTAAGAGGTGGTCCTTATGACCTCACCCAACGGTACGGGAGAAGGTCCCCTAGAAGAACTGGGTCCCCAGTTTACACGTAGAGAGTGCAGAGAATGCAGGGGACTTAACCGTCCATCGAAGAAGTGGTGGTCGCGGTGGACACTTCGGGATTAACGTCGCACGTCATAGCAAAAAAAGTCAACACTGCACACCCTAGACCAAGGGACTGGTCCTTAACTCGGGTCCGGGGGACGTAACCCTCGTGTCTAAGAATTGGTGACAGGGAGGTCCCGTCAGGGGGTCGCCTCGATAAAGAATGAATGGAGAAGGAGATATGAATGAAGAGGAGTAAGAAGATACTTTCCTTCCCATTCGTCTCAGAAATACGAAGATGTATGCCCTGTAAAGAAGACACAAAACTTAATTAGGACGCAAGAGAATTCGAAGAATTTAAAGAGAACACGAGAACCCCAAACCTATCCTTCTTCTTCGATATTGTCGACCCGGAAAGTAGGAAAAGAAGGTGACTCCGCCGGGCGCAGTGGCGGGGACTTCACCGTCCCACGCAGAGGTCTTCCCTCCAGTCTCTTAAACCGAAGTCGAGAAAGAAAAGGACGAAACACCTGTCAAGGAATATTGGGCCGACCGTAGTCCTGAAACGTCTGCGTCCTTCCTTCTCTACACAAGAAATTACTACCTTTTTATAATCTCGTGTTACGGGAGTTTTATCTTGCACACGTGGAGCGGAAATAAAACCCCTGAAAATAACAACATTGGTAGAGAGGACCCTTTACGACACCCTCCGAAAGGGGGAAACCACTTCGTCTTATTAACACATTGGACTCTACAGGGGCTCTCTCGACTCCTCTACTACAGTTGTGTGTCCAAAATCTTTGTACTGACGTAAAAAATTTTTTTACAGTTAGTGACGAGGTCATTGTAGGGAACAGAGGTTTCAGGTTAAAGACATTTTGCTTCTATTAGTATATACACCGACGGGTGAGGTGATCCGGCGCTACTTCTAGATTACTATATTACCTATTCTAATACAGACGTCTGATATTTTACGGGGGTTACATTTAACAGTAAAAGTAGTCGTCAGTCTTCTGGACGAAGAAAACCCAACCACGGTAAGGTGAAGCAAATACTTCGTTCGTAATCGGAATAAAAACTCTAAACACGAAGACGCGACTGTGCCTAGTCCGGACGTTTTACAAGTCACAGGTATGGCTTCTTTCTTCAAACAACTCTAGTGGGTGAAAGAGAAGTGGGACATTGCACCAGTCCCGTCCGCAGTACTACTTGCCCTATTTTCTCTCGCAAAGTAAGAGTCTGTCTCAAAAGTAGTAGAAAGAGTAGGATCCTCTGGGGACCCTTAGGACGGTCTCAAAGAAAAGCACAACCAACGGACCGTGACCACAGCACAGGTTACAGTGGAAGTAGACAAAAAAAAAAAAATTGACTTTTAGTAGTTACTCTTTTTACGGAAGTTAAAGTACCACAGGATGAAGGCGGAAGTAATTGTAGGGGAATAAACTTGGTAATAACGTCGAGACAGTCACCCTGGTTATTACACCCTGGTTAGTGAACTACAATCACTAAGAGCTCTCTCTTAGAGGAAGATAAACTTCGTCTAATCCTTATTAATTTTTGTGGACGGTCACGAACACCCGACGACCACTGGGCACAGGTCCGGTGAGACGTTTCCAGAACCGGGGGTGAGGACACTGATGCCAATTACTGTCAAACACACACGTGCGAATCAGTCAGTACAGACTGAGAACCACTGGGGTACCCAACGTCAGGCGGTCCGAGGAGACGGGTGCCCTAAGAGGTCCGTTCTCATGACCTCATCCAACGGTAAAGGACAAGGGTCCCTAGAAGGGTCTGGTCCCTAGCTTGGGTGCAGAGGACGTGACGTGCACCTAAGAAAATGACGACTCGGTGGACCCTTCGGGGAATACTGACAAGTGAAAACTGATGTTTCACGACTCTACCTTGTGTACAAAATAGTCCATTTCCCTCCTTTCGGAAGGGTTTCCCAGGTGCAAGTCACCCGTGACCAAGACTGGGGACACCGGTGCAAACCAAAATCTGTGGTTCTCCCCTTTTCGGAACAGTGTCGTCGACACACGTGTACACACGTCCCTACACAAATGGCTCCCCCAACCCCTTGAGGGGTGGTGAGTCGACGGAGAGACCTAACCGAGTCTAAAGTAAAGGTAAACGGTCTCCCTGTAGACGTGCAAACAGACGGGTCAGTATAGATTACACGTAGTCAAGTCGGGATTGGGAGACAACTCCAATTGGTGGGGGTGGAGGTCCGTAGGGGATCCCCAACCTCGACTCCTATGTGTTATCAGATTTACCTTATAACTTCTAGGGGTAGACAGACCGTCCGGGCTTGTTATTAACACTCGGGAAGGAAGGGTTAAGACATGTTCTCTGTGCAGTGGTAGACCCAAAGTCTTCCCGCACTCTACGTCCAAAGATTCTCAATGACTCAGGTTCGTGGGTCGACAGTGTCACAAGTCGGACCTGTTCCTAATTCGAGAATTAACACGATAAAACAATGATTTCCCAAGAAACTTTAGAGGGAGTGGGGAAAGGGAGTACGTTTTGTAGGGTCTCAGACTTTGACATCCACGGGAGACTGTTGAAGATAAAGTGAACGACTTACTGAAAAGACCTTTCTCGAAAACAAGACCGTCATTCTGGATCCGGAACACCTAAGACACTCAGAACATACAGAAGACGGTTGAATGTTCTGACTTGTTACTCTGTGTAAACACGAACGAACTGTGACATGAATTCCCTTCGTCCGTCCAGATTCTGTGGTACTTTATGGATGGGACCGGGGTACTTTATGAATCGGACATGACCCTGTCGGTGAGGACCCTCGACCGATAGATTTTTGAAAACCGTCTTCGGTGACTGGGATATTGTCCGTTCGTTCGTTTGTGTTAATTCTTCGATCCAATGGACTACGTGTAGAGTCCAGACTCGTCCCTGTAGGAGTCCCGGATTTTACGTCGATTTTATATCCGACGTAGACCAGTCGAAACCAGTGGAGAAGTGGTGGTCTTGTTTCGGCTGAAGTCACTTTCAGTGGTAGAGTTCAAAGTCCAACGTGTCATCCGTCCTGACAAGATGGATGAAGAGTCACACCAGACTTGGAGTCGGATAGGGAAACGGAGTTGGACCTACTTCCTTAAACCCTACGAATCGACCCCTTCTCACTCCGCACAAGTTTACCGAAGGTCTTCCTACCGACTCACTAAACCTCACGTCAAAACCTCATCATCCACAGTCCAGAAAATTCGATCTTAATGAGATTACTACTTCCACTTTCTCCTCTCACTTTTTCGACCGAATTTTGAGTTGTAAGTCTTTTGATTCTAGTACCGTAGACCAGGGTAGTGAAGTACCGTTTATCTTCCCCTTTTTTTCTTTGTCACTGTCTAAAATAAAAGAACCCAAGGTTTTAGTGACACCTACCACTGACATCGGTACTTTAATTTTCTGATACTGGTTGGATCTGTCGTATGATTTTTCGTCTCTGTAACGGTTGTTTCCAGAGAGATCAGTTCGATACCAAAAAGGTCCTCAGTACATATCTACACTCTCAACCTGGCATTTCTTTCGACTCGTGACTTTTTTAGCCACGAAAACTTGACGCCGCAACCTCTTCTGAGATCTCTCAGGGCACCTGACGTTCCTCTAGATTGGTCAGTTAGGATTTCCTTTAGTCAGGACTTATAAGTAACCTTCCTGACTACGACTCCGACTTTGAGGTTATGAAACTGGTGGACTACACTTCTTGACTGAGTAACCTTTTCTGGGACTACGACCCTTTCTAACTTCCATCATCTTCCCCAACTGTCTCCTACTTTACCAACCTACCGTAGTGGTTGAACTACCTGTACTCAAACTCATTCGAGGCCCTCAACCATTATCTGTCCCTTCGGACCACACGACGTCAAGTACCCCAACGTTTCTCAACCTGTGCTGACTCACCGACTTGACTTGACTTATCATTTTCCGTTATTTAAACACAAAAATGGTGGTCGAAATCCTAGTACCCGTTTAGGAAAATGAGTTACCTGATGTCGAAGGAGTAAAAAATTTTGTCTTCCCAGGCTGTTCGACAACCAGTAAGAGAGGTAAACTGTAAACCCATATTGGCCTGTCCTGTTTGGACAGTCAGTGTCTTCCTCTTCCTTCGAGAAGACTGGTCGGTTCCTTCCTTACCAGTGTCTCGACTCAGTCAAGACAAAGGTTTTCTTAGGTTTTGACCTACACCCCAAAAGTACGTAACGAGGATGGTTGAACCGTACGGCGAACCGTGTGACGGACTGTCAGTCGTCGGAGAAGGACTTGGTCAGGTAAAAGGTGTAATGACGGTCCATCGAAAGATTTGTGTTTGTGTACACGAACGTCGAATCTGAAGATTACGTGAGGTAACGGGTAGTCGATCTTAGGACGGATACCATGTGTCCGGAGAGGACTAGACTGGGGAAAGGGTCGGGACGGGACCGGTCCGAGAAAGTGTCTAGGACGAGATCCAAGTGCGTTGAAAGACACAACGTTAGTGTCGCGGGAACCGTGGAAACATGTTCAATCGGGAAGACAGGCCCAGTCTACAGGTCTCTTGACTAAGATATTCCTGGTCGAGTATACGTCTCGGGGTCTAGAGACCCGGAAAGGGAGTCGTGAAACAAGGGTAGTGGGTCAGAATCTCCGGAACAGGTGGGGAGGAATATTTAATCCTCCGTCCCTGATATAAGATCAGTTGAAACACAGACTATCGTGAACCGGGTCACCCACCCTAAGTTCATTTTATGAACCTTTATTGAATCATTTTCCACTGGTCTGGTGACTCCCCACATTTGACTCCAGGTCGGTGTCGAAAAGTGTAAGTTTGACTGGGTTTTGTGAACTTCTTTTATTAAAGTCTTCCAGTTGTCATTTGATGATGTCGACTTCTGAATAAATTTATTGACAAAATTTTTATGCGGTCTTCCCCCTTTTTTGGACTAGATCCGTAAAGTTTTACGATAGGACGTTTTATTTTTGGTTCACGACGCGACGTTATATGGAGGTCGGCACAGAAGACCGAATATTCTCTATCTACGATTGTTCCTCATTTTAGACCGTGGGAGATGGAATAATTATACATTTTTCCGACTTCAGTGTAGACACGCTTCTAGATAAAAATCACCTGGAATGTATGATTTTAGGATCGGAACTAGAGAATTTGATAGTTCGGATGGTATTTACAAACTACTACTTGTTCGGGTATTTTTCTTTTACGTATTTTACTTAGCTCCCTCAGTTGCACACGAGACGGAAAATTAATGACCACCGAAGACGAGGTTAGGACGAGGCCCGACCCACGCCCGTCTCTTTTGTGTAGTTATTAAACCCCTCGTCCCACACCCATGACGTTTGTTTACCCGGATTGATGTAACACTAAATACGAAACCTTCGGTTTATTTCTACCTTTCTCTTCGTAGACTCGGGTGTTCCCCTCCCCGCTTTATCCTCCTTTAATACTCTATTTGTTTTCGTAAGTCCTGTGTTTTCTCTTACGTCTTGTCAGAACAAAATAATGAAAATTCATTATTTCTCGGAAAAGGAACGGAAAAACAGAAAAAAGGGAAAAAAAAAAGGAGAAGAAAAAAATTGAAAAAATGTTGTATGTAATTCAGTACTTAGTCTACAATCCCCTACACCTCTACCTTCCTTTTAACCACTGTAGTGTTATAAAAATGTTGAAATGTTGTTTATATTTAGACTCAACCAACGTAGATGGTCACAGATCGTTCCCACCTCTCGTTTCCGTGTGAGTCCGAATCCCTGGGAGGGGGGTGTGCGACACCCCTTGTTTTCTTTTGCCCTTTTTATGAAGTTACGTCTTCTGGTGGAGTTATGGACACCCGTAAAATCCCAATTGTGGTACTCACTACCCAACACCCTCCGTCCCTCCCCACCTCCGTCTGTGCCCAGAGACATTGTGTCGACTCCGTAGCTACGGGCGTGTACCCCTGGTCTCTCTCGCCACCCACGACGTGGAGTAAAGATCACCCTCACTTCGAACCCCTTCTTCCGTCGTCCCAACTAGATATGGGTAGTAGAAGGATTCAAGGGGTAAAGATTTCTTTTATCTGCCTTTCTCTGTTATAGAGAGAAACGTCGCTTCAAAGCACCAAAGTCCCGTGTCTCAAGTGTCCCACACTTATACCTAAGGTAATTGTTTTGTTTTCGTATTGTTGTGTTCTTGTTGTTTGTGGATAAGGTTTGCTCTCGTTTTGACTTCCCTACAGACCTTATTTTTCCAGCACGTGCACATGTGTGGGTCCAGAGTGAGACTAATACCTCCATGGTGAGAAGTGGTCGGTTAAGTTTCAATTGGGTCTAACAGAAAAGGTCTTCAAAAGAAAAACTCTGTTTTGATTTGGGTCTCTAACTTGACCTTTACTTTTGCTCTGTTTCTCCGGTGGTCTATATGACAAATCGCCAAATTTTTTTGTTATTGTTGGTTGTTGTTACGAGTGTCAAATGTCATACAACTGTCAAGAAACGTTGTCCCATTCATTTGTTTTCAGGGAACACACACGAACTCGATTACTTTTGGTTCCCCTTTTTGTGTGGGGGTGGGGGATGGGGATGTTTGTTGTCGGTGTTTTCCTATTACTTTATTTTTTTTTAATTTTGGAAAACGGGGTCAGTTGCAAAAACGTCGTAGGTAACACCAACCGGAACATGAACCTCAATGAGCAATTAGTGTCGTCCCTGGTCGGACGGACGTAGATAAAGGTACAATAAAGAAACACACGTAACGTGTACACACGGATCGTGTACCGAACCTCTGATGGGGGTCCACGGACGGGTCGGAATGTGTCACACAAGAGGACCGTCACCTGTGTCGTCTTTACTCCTGACCCTGTAATCAGGGAAAAGACGACCGATTACTCCTGTAGTAGTACAACTTTACTAGACTCTTATGTTCCCTTCGTCCCTCGAGACCTCCTTCTTTCTCCTAAACGGTGGGTGTTATGACCCTAGGTACGAACCGTCGTACCGGTTCCCCACCAACCCCAACCGTGGTGATCTACCTTCACACTTAGCCCGACGTCACGGTGGACCGAGAGGATATTGGTAGTGATGACGTAGGAGGAGGAGAGTCGACCTACGATTAGAAGGTCTCCTGACGTCACCCCCACCCCCCTCCCTCCTAGTTTATTTATAGACGTAAATAAGGTTTTCTCCCTTTTCTAATAGTCTTACTGTCAAATGTTCATATGTGTTGAGTCCCACATTCCGTGTTTAAATGTACACCTTTTGTCCGATAAGTGTCTACATTGGGGTGCTTTTTGGACACACTAGTTTGGTAATTAAATACGTTCCATCGTCGGTCGTATAATTAATCAAGTGTGGTAACCATCTAAAACAAACGACAGAGTGTACGTTCCACTTTACTCTACCACAAAGTGTCCGACCACGGAAGTGTCTTTCATCCTTGGGAACTGTTTCGATACAACCGTCGTTACCCTGTGCTCCACGGTAAGAGTTTCAAGGAGAGGACCAACGAAATCTTCAATCCTAGACCTTCCTGAAAATTTGTTTTATAAGAAAACGGACAATATCCGGTCCCTGGACTGGTCTTTCAATTCGACCATCTAAATTTATTTATAAGGGGAGAATTTCACAAAAAAGAAATCGATCTCTAGTCTGTCAGGTTTGTGTTTCGAGTCTTAAGGTCGAGGCTGAATAAATGAGTCACTTAAATAACATTTTTATTTCTTTGAGTTAATAAGGTCAATTACCTAAAGTGCAATTTATCAAAATTGATAGTTCCCCCGAAAGACTTCTCGACAAGTCTCCTACCATACACCTTCTCAGGAAAGGAATACCTTTTTTTTTTTCACTTGTTATTTATTTCTCAATAAACGCAATTGCCAGTGCAATAAAGTAATTTTCTCTCCTCGTCTTTAGATACTGTATCAACGGGTCGTACCGTAAGTAGACAATATTGTCTTTCGACATTGACCACCCGTAAAGTGTCATAGACGCGTATCATTTGAAGACGGTAACAATGTCAGACTCAATCTTAATAGTTACTTAAGAAAAAAAAAAACAGAAAAATTAAGAGTAAAAATTTTTTTACACAAAACGTCCACCCTTGCGATCGGGTCAACCCGTCGCGGGGCACGTCAGTATCTGTGCTACAACGGCAACGATAGGTGCACACACACACACGCACACACACACACAAGCGCGCGCGCGCGCGCGTGTCCGCGTGAGCCATCCGCACCCACCTCCCCGCCCATACACACGAAAACCGAGTACAAACACTACGACTAACGTCAGAAAGCACTCAGGTTGGATAACGTCCCGCACCCCCTTCTCGCTTCCTTCTCTTTACCTCCACTCAGGGCGCAGCGCAGCGCTTGGAAGTGGCTTGGCGTGCCGGGTTAACAGCTGTCAGGGAAGGGGCGCGACGCAGGGTCCCTCCCTGAGTCTCAGGGCCCGCGGCGGCGCCGGCAGAACCAGCCCACCCATGAGTCGGCACCTCTTGGAACCGCTCGACTCGCCCGCCCGCGGAGCGGAAAAGGACGACCAAGCTGTGGACGGGGGAGGGGTGGGGCCCCTAATACATGTGCGCAGCAACCCGAAGTACCTACACCTTTCTCCCCGTTTCCTCCCAAACCCCCCGTGCAGGCCGAAATCGCTCCCGCACGCGAAGTCGGGGCGGGCCCAGTCACTCAACATCCGCGACAACTCCGACCCGACGGAGCTGTGTCAGTGCCGGACCGGACTCCCGACGCCGCTCGACACGCGGACCTACCTCAGGTGGGAGACACCCCGCCCCCCGCCCAACAGAGGGGCCGGTTTCGAGACCAAGGACCTCTCCACCCTCCTTAACCTCCTCAATCATAACAAAGAAAACTCCCATCGCCGGACTACCGAAGACCATTCGCTCAAGCACCCCATCGAGGAGAATATCAGGTTGGGCATCCTGCTCCTCCCTGCGTAGAGGTCGGCGAACGAGTCCGGCAAGACGCTGTCCCTCCGAGGCCCTCCCGGGTCCCTCCGGAGGGCGACCCCCTGAAACCCCCCGTCCGACAGGTCCAAGAGGTGGTCCAAGTGGGGCACCAACCCTGAGAACGACGACTCTACAAGGAACTACCAGAATATGAGGTCCCACCGGCGGACCAGGAGGTCGCGGTAGACACGGTGGAGCGAGTAAAACCCGACCAGGTGCATGAGCACGACCATCGGGACGGCACACCACCCGTCGTGCTGGTGCGACCCCTACACCGACCCCCTCCGGGCGTCCCCGTCCAGTCACCCCTAGTGGCCCCTCGGGTACCCCCCGTACAGGAACCACGTGCGCAACTACTCCAAGACTAAGGCAAGGGTGAGCGCCGACGGCGCCGACCCGAACGCAAAGACGACGTCGCAACCGCACCTGAGGCCCCACCCGTCCCGCCGGTCCAGGTCCACCACGACTAGCCGGAACTACTCGTAGAACCGACGCAACGACCCTCACCTCTCGAACGGCAACACGTACTCACCGCACTCCTACCGAAGACCGAACCCCAGAAACCTGACCCATAGGGGCTTCTCCGGCGACTCGAACCACTGCGACGAGTACCTCGGCGCCGCGCTCACCCACTCGAGGAAGAGGAACGCGACGTGCCTCCTGTGCAGAAACGCGGCCACTAGCGTCTGCGTCATCTGCTACTACGGGCTCTTGTGCCGGGGGTACTGTTTTCGGTCTTACTGGCGCTACCGGTCCTCCCACTGTCCTTGCTCGACCAGCACTGGAAACTCTATCGAGAGGGCTTAGTGAGGACGTTTTCTGTAGCGTATACCACACTTCTTTACTCTCGTCTGGGGCTCTTAATTGACACAAACCGTAAGTGGGACAATTAATTATTGTCATTATTCACTGTTATCGTGGAGACGTCTTGAACAGAAACTCCGAGGGAGAACGGTTTGTAATTGAGTAATTAGGAGGGGCGGGGTGGGGGATCCTACATTTATCTGAAGGGAATAACAGAAGAAACAAAACTTTTCCACGTAAGGGGAGAAAAGTTCATTACCCGAGAAAGATTCAACCAAGTCAGGCACCTTATACCGCCAAAAAAGGAAAGGTTTTAGATTAGGAGAAAGGGAAAAGTAGAAAAAAAGTTAGAAGGGGTAGTATTTTCACGGTCACTCCATAAAACTCAGACCCCTTTATCCGTTATGAAAATACGTACAATTTACTTGTTTACCGTGTGACGAGATCCGAAGGTCCCTCAAACGACTACTGAATGAAGGACCACTCGGAGTACCGGAGACAGACCTCTTGTCGATCCAATTGTAAAGTTCGTTGTCCCTCTTTCTGTCACCCATAGTAAATATTACTTTCTCTCATCGATTTCGGGTATCTAATGTTTACAAATACGACTAAAACGTAGTGAAGAGGTTTTTGTTTGTTTGGGTACATTTTTTTGAGTTAAAATCCATTTATCCGACTTATAAACTTACTTCGAGAAGGAGATGAACTCGACTTTCTTATAAAGTTTCATCCTGGTAAACCCCAGGACATCACCCAAACTCTTCACAGTCCAGAGTAATAATGTCGATCTCAAACGACAGTGCCACTCTAAGAAGTCGTCTCGAATAGAGAAGTTAAATTATTTTTAATACACTGAGACGGACAGTCATTAGAATGTGATGTAATTGGTTCTACGACACAAAGACTTCTTTCACCGAAAGGGACAAGGACGAATTAGTCGGTGGTTCGACTCTCTGAGATTAGTTTACGTTTGTGACTCCGAAAATAAAAAATTACGGTTCACTCTTATGTGTAGTGTTAACAGTCTAGAATTCACGAACTACGTCATCGACTTTTTTATTTTAGAGTTTATGGAGTTAAGGACGGAGACCTCTCACTTTCTTGTACTTATGTAATCTCCGAGATTGTACCCGACTCCTTTACATTTGTAACAAGGGTAATACCTTTACTATCATTCTGTCTTTTACATGGAAGAGACCAGAGTCCTCTGTGTAAAAAGTAGTTGATTTAGTTGAGAAAGACCTTATACAAATTACATAAAATGACCGTCTATAGTCATCATGTCTTACTCTTATTTTACTTTATTTTTAGAGATGGGAAAGGGTTTGGGCGTTGTGTGTTGGGAATGTGCCTTTACGAAACACACACTGTGGACTCTGGGACTCCTTTACGTCGAAACAGTACTTCAAAAAGACAATTTTATAAAACTAACCACTTCGCTACCAAAATTTTGAGTCTTTTGAGTCGGACCTCTTCTTTCGTAAGACAAAGAGAAAAGAAACACGTGAAGGAGTAGGGGAGTCAGCACTGTAGTGTCAACCAACGACCCCTTTACTGACAGGACACTGTTTCCTAACGTCGACGTCCATCCCCTTATTTATAATATCTTTGTCGTTTATAGAGAACTCTTTGTTTCTAAGACACTAATTTGTTTACGGGAACCTCAACTTCCCGTTCCCTCCTTTGAGTTGGTCCCTTTTATGGCCAGTCTGTGACTGATTAAAGGTTTACACTGTGACCAGTTTATAAAGTGCTAAATAGAAGTACTTGAAGTACTTGCCTCTCCGTTGTTTGGTCGTCCTTTAAGTCGATTTTGAGTGTGGAAATATCCAACACCTCGAGGGGTTTGTCACCCCACAGAACGTAGGTTTATACAAAATTATGGTTCCTTCACGCGATTACTCTTAAAGAAGGAACATTATCGTTGGTTAAAAGAAAGTTGAAACCAAAACGTACCACAAGATGACTTGTAGTAAAAATTGGTGGATGTATACTACCGTGTCTTTACGTGTGGACACTTATTTTACCCGAATTAAAGTGAATAACTGAACCACTACAGTCACCCCCACATTGTGTCCGATCCGGGGTGGGTTATATCTATAATCCATCTAACAAAGTATCGTCACCCGTAAAGAACCCAGGGAAGACCGTCGACATAAATACCCCCGAAGGGTTATTTAAGTATGGACACTATCCATCACTAGATGTCAACTGACAGTTAAATGTCAAATTGAATTGTAGAGTCAAATTCTCCTAGTGTCTTCCGATCTCGTTAGGTAAACAAAGTAAATAACGAATTAACCCTTTTGACGTTTTAAAATTTCATATACGTAACGAAGAATTGAAACGAAAATCAAGGGTTTATCAGAAGGTACAGACTTCCAGGAATTGATAGGCTCAGAGAGCCTGGGGGAAACGAGAAAGTGACCCTTTTTGAGAAAATCACGCACTGTAAACTCAAGTCCACAAACCAACAATTGTTTAGTTCGTCCCAGACTGGAAACTCTTTTTATCAGAGTCTGTCGAAAGAAACCGAGTAAAACAATACATTTATCACAGAAACCTTTGGAAAGACGTAAAGAACCCGAAACTCTATCGATGGAACTTTGTCCACCGAAGGGAGGAGACGAACACGTTTAAGTCTTTGGGGCACAGGTTTCAATCTTTGTCTAGTCTCTAATTCAACTTTCGTTTCAGTTCTTCTATTCTGCACTTTTCAATAAAAACCTTCTACGGAAGGTTTGAATTTCGAAAGACTAATATAGTATTCTTTTCCCGTTTCGTCGTAGACACCTTTACTAATTTAGTCGAAACATGTCTACCAGTAACACTTCTGAACTTGTGTGGTCTGGACAGTCAATCCGACTCCCATCATATTATGATCTCTAGAGGTTTCCGGACCTCAACGTCCGAGGATGAATGACGACCCACTGGGTCGTTCACTGTTACAGAGACCCGGAGTCAAAAAAGGTAGACATTACACCCCACTTGTGGGAATTAGAACTACGGAATGACGCGTCAATGTTCTTAGTCGACTTTATTACTAATTCTTTCTCGAATTCGTGTCGTCAGACGACCTGTGTAGATTTCTAGTCTCCTTCGGTGGTTTCTCTCTACTCCCCAATCATCGAGTGCCTCCCGAATTCTCACTGTCAGTGTCGAAACGGTAATCTAAGGTAAACGACACCCAGAGGGTCTCCTCCCCATCTGCACAAGAAGGGTCGAGGTTTGGAACCCGACACGTTTACAACGGTTTTCCAACTATACAACTCCGTTGTAGTCCCTTGTACATGGACAAAGTCCTAACGGATATCCGGGACTTAAAACTTTATTCACTGTGTTGTTGTCACCCTTTACAACTCGTTTTGTGTCACTAATATAATTATCAACCCGAAGGGTCCACCGCGATCACCATTTCTTGGAAGACGGTCACGTCCTCTACATTTCTCTGTGTCCAAACTAGGGGCTCAACTCTTCTAGGGGACCTCCTCCCGAACCGTTGAGTGAGGTCATAAGAACGAATCTCTTAGGGAACGTGTCTTCTCGGACCACCCGATGTCAGGTACCCCAACGTTTCTCAGACTGTAATGACTTTACTGAATCCTGAGTACGTATAATGATCAATCTGAGGACCACCCCATTATTAGGATATTAGTCGAGGAACTCCCATCCCATGTATAAAATATACGTAAATATTAGGAGTGGTAGGGGTCCCGAGAACCAGCCCGTGAATGATTCATTAATAATTTATTTACTCAAACGTTGTGTAAATCTCTGTCAAAAATTTATCTGAAGATTTGAACCACCCAGTAGAAACTTCACTAAACGAAAACTTTAGTGTATTGATATAGGGGTATATTGTTATATTAGTATGTTTGTTGGTAATTTACTTTCTTTAGATATTTCCACGAGTTATACATAAGTTTCATTGTTATCCTATTTGACAAAAATTTCATTTTTCTATGAACAAGACCCTATTAAGGTTTTCTCTCCTACTTCCATTTACCCAATAAACATTGTTGACTCACGAGGTCTCTTTAGTCGATTATGTTTTGGTTACGCAGAAACGTTTCCCGAGTCCGAACCCCAACCTCCTTGTAGTAACGGGGTCCTCACCGTCCCTCTGGGATCCGTTCATCTTCCCGGAAACATCCCACTACGGAAAAGGTGGGACCCGACAACCTTATGGTAGCAGATGGTTGGGGACCCGGAAGACCAGAGTGGTCAACTTTTACCCCGTAATCATTACTTTTGTCATAGACTCTTTGGGAAACGTAACTAAGTAATTGGCGGTCGATAAAGAGTGGTCAGTACTCCACGATTTACC
Source organism: Capra ibex (assembly GCA_006410555.1). Taxonomy (NCBI): domain Eukaryota; kingdom Metazoa; phylum Chordata; class Mammalia; order Artiodactyla; family Bovidae; genus Capra; species Capra ibex. Next base: position 1,074,384 of record SJYO01028879.1, read on the forward strand.
AATAAGAAAGGTGGAAGGATAACGTCCTTCGATCTGTGTGTTACCGAGTTTCTAAAGAGACTTTAGTACGGAATTTAACCGTCTTGACTCTTTCTTATCTTAGAGGTGAAAAAAAAAAAGGACTCGACTCTCTCAAAAGTCTCCGACGACCTTCCTCCAGAGTCTCCCCGTCACACTTCGAGAAATCTCCGACTTTTCTAATACTTGTTGGGGCGGGAGGTCCGGGATGTTATACCTTAAGTGTTATTCTCGTCAATATTTACCGTTTTATTCTCCTTTGGGTTGTGTCAAGACTAAAAAGGATACTACTGTTACAGGTACGTGAAACTTTACAGTCTGTAGTTCAAAGAATAAATTTATTACAAAAAACCATCGAGTTTCTAAGAGAGGGTAACGGAGATCAGACGTGTCCTACGGGTCACGGTCCGAACCCTTGTTGTACGGAGTCTTTTCTATGAGAGGATTGAGTCCCGACCTAACACTACAACGACCGTGGAACTAACAGGAGAAGACCTGGTTGTTCCAAAACTGGTTTGCGTGGAACACCGACAGAAGTCGTTTGTTAATGACTCGTACCTACTTTCAGGGAACCACCCGAAACCCCTCTGTTTCTACTTCCTCCGTGTTTCAGACACTAGGTCATACCCTCTTCTATCCACACACGTGTACTTGATGTAGGTTTCGGGTCTTCGTAGTACTCTACTAACGAAGATGGATTATACCTACCCAGTGAAGTACCCTTTATCTACCCCTTTGTCACCTTTCACAGTCTGAAATAAAAAGACCCGAGGTTTTAGTGACGTCTACCACTAACGTCGGTACTTTAATTTTCTGCGAATGAGGAACCTTCTTTTCAATACTGGTTGGATCTATCATATAAGTTTTCGTCTCTGTAATGAAACGACTGATTCCAGACAGATCAGTTCCGATACCAAAAAGGACACCAGTACATACCTACACTCTCAACCTGACACTTCTTCCGACTCGCGGTTTCTTAACTACGAAAACTTGACGCTACAACCTCTTCTGAGAACTCTCAGGGAACCTGACATTCCTCTAGGTTGGTTAGGTAAGACTTCCTCTAGTCGGGACCCTAAAGAAACCTTCCTTACTACGATTTCGACTTTGAGGTCATGAAACCGGTGTAGTACGTTTCTTAACTGAGTAACCTTTTCTGAGACTACGACCCTCCCTAACTCCCGTCCTCTTCCCCTGCTGTCTCCTACTCTACCGACCTACCGTAGTGACTGAGCCACCTACACTCAGACTCACTTCAGGCCCTCAACCACTACCTGTCCCTCCGGACCACACGACGCTAAGTACCCCAGCGTCTCTCAACCTGTGCTGACTCGCTGACTTGACTTGACTTGACTTGACTTGTACCCACTCGTTTCCGAAATATATCCTCGACTGCAAACTCGATTCAGAAATTCACGTACCCTACAGTTGGGTTCACCTCTCTCGTTGTTCTTGGTTCCGTACCTCCCCTCCTTGCGCTTCCGACACAAGTCACTACCGGTCACCAGGTCGACGGAAGATCGGAGGATCGAGATCCGTGGTGGAGAGACGACGTAAGAGTAACGAAGACCCGAAAGTGTGTCCGACAAGGGAGACGGGTCTTTCGGGGACGAGTGGAGGGTCGGGAGGCTTGAGGAAGTCCAGAGTCTACTGTACTTCTTTGACAGAGATTAAGGGAGTTCGGTCAAATCGAGAAGGAAGACAATTCCCAAGGGCCTGGAGACATGGAGAGAGGGAATTTCAGTAGTGAGAATACTACGAGACAAAAAATGGGGATTTAACGAGGTCTGTCGAGGTCCTTCCCCTCTAAAAGACGAGCCGACGTGGGGGTCCATATGTCCACGAGTCATTTCTCGACAATTTATTTATCACTTGCTTACGTACGGACTTACTCATGAACCTCCCCTTCTATCCTCACTCTCGACTTGGGGTAAACCTTCGTCCGCCACTTTTCGGAACTTTAAGACTTTTTCTACAAATCTTCTGTACAGGCAAACCTTCCTTTTAATGACTAATTAAATGGACACTAAAGTTCCCAGAAGAACGGACTCTTTCGACTGAAAGTCGAATAGACAAGGTGTGACTTAGGTAATAACTCTTTGATGTCCGAAGTTTCTCAGTCATGGAAACGTAGTTTTCGTGTCGGTCGGATGAACTTAAATAATAGTGACAATAATTTTAATTCTGAGACAGAACTTGATATGAATAGGGGACGTGGTATGTCTGTACCGACCCTCTACAATGGACAGGATAGTTTTTTTACTTCGGTTTGTTTCTCTTTATGTAAATGAGATAACGTGGATAATTTGATTCATGGTTTCCTTTTCGGAATGGGTAGGGGCGAGGTCAATGGAACGACTCATGTACTCCAGAAGCTGACAGTCTTGGAACTTTACCAATTCACGTGCGAAAGGGGAGAATGGGGACAAGTGGCCTGACGGACAAAACCTCGACGACACTATACTACCTACACAGACAGAGGTATCACTTCACTAATTATCCGTAGACACACTTCGCCTGGGCCACTGGTGTTTCTGTTGTTTCGGAGAGACACAGGAAATCTCTTTGTACGTTTCCGTTTTTCCTCCTACCTGTAAAGGAGGTGGTGACTCGGTCTCGCCCCAAGCACAACCCGGACTCTCGATTCTTTCTACCGTTTTATGGTTCTTTTCGAGACCTCACCCTAGGGGATTTTTATCTGAGAACGAAGACGAAATATCGTTCTGTTCGGACATTAAAGGAACTTTAGGAGTATTGTTGAACCCACTAACCTTAGGTTGTTGGGTCAAAAAGAACAAACTTTTAGAATTCACGTGGTTTTACGGTCGGAGTCTCAGGACGTTCCGTCGTACTTACTTACTTGCTCAGTGCCCGGTTCGTAGCGCCGGCGATTGGTGTCTCCTGGGCGACATTAGGGACGATTCTCTCTTTTTTTGTTTACCCCCTTTTTGGATTGACGTCTATTAAATAAGAGTCTCGGTGTGGGGCCGGGTACCTCTACTGGTGTGCCTTTCACGTCCCCCTCGAGAGACACCAATAGAGCCGTCCTTCGTCGGAAGAGGATCAGAATGTGCCGTATTACGCTTGGTCTACCGAATCCTTATTGGCCTGGGCGGTCGTCGGTACCTTTACCCGAGTCTCAAATATTGAGTCTGAAAGGGAAAAAGAAAATAAAAGTTTAGAAAAAAAAGGGGGAGACCGTCCGGCTTCTAATCCATGATCTTCCCCGTTACCAGACAGAAGGTCTCCATAGTTCAATTACTGACTGGTGCGGTGTCATCTCTGTCGAAGGACCGACAAATTATAGGAGTCAAGTCTCCGATAAAATTTTGAGGGTATAACTTTACTACGACGGACACCAGCAGACGCCTACTTAGGTGAAGGTCAGGATAGTGGAGACTTTGACTACGTAAAAATAAACAACACCCCTACGGTAGCGTCCTTCTTTTCCCTCCTACTCGTATCTTGAAGTAAAAGGAGAGGCACGGTCCCCCTCACGAACGAACCGAGGAGGAGGAGTCGGGGTGATCAAATCTGAGCCGGGACGGGAACCCTCCTGACGTGGGTCTCGCCTCTACTCCAGATCTTACCCCCAGCACTAATCTAGTAAAAATTTTCGGTACGAAACCTTACAACTGGACACCAAGGTACACAACTTTGACAGTGACAGAAACATTTCCATTACTGATAAAGTCTACCCGGTTCAAAATTTCGTCTTAAACGTACCAAATGAAAGGAAGAAAAACTCCAAAAGAAAGAACCTTCTGATCTTTGGGTTGTAGATTTCAAAACCTTTGGTCTGTTTCGTAAAGACAAAAGGTCGAAGGGCCAAGGTAGAAGGAAACAAGAGAATTCTCTGTAGTTTCGATGTTTTATTCCTTCATCTAGCAGAATATTTTAACACCTTAAACCCAACAAGAAACCCTAAAAAAACATCGTGAGACTAAAAAAAAAGAGACGTTACGTTTCTATTTTGTTTAAACTCCTTTGTCCAAACAAATTTATGAGAATTTGAATGACAATTCCTCTGTCCAAACAAACTTATGAGAATTTTGAATTTGAATGACCCTTATATCAAGCACCTTAGACCCAATGTCTACTCAGACCCATAACCAATTCTTACATTTAGAACTCTAGTATTTCTGGACCTATAGTCAGAACCTAGATATTGATTGATCAACACAAGGATCCGTTCAGTGAGTTAGAGAGATTCGGGGTCATCATAACTGAGACTCTACCCACAACACCTACCTAATTTATCTAACTTATTTGTTTAAGTACATTTCGCAAACCGTGACACGTCCTGTGTAAATTACGAGTTAATTATTACATTCCGCTCACAAAGGTTGACTGTTCAATGGACGAAAGACACACCAAGGTCTATTTGACAAAACTACGTTTTACAACAAACCCAAGTGCACACAATCGGTTCTTACCTCTTTATTCCTAAACTTTTATATTGTCTTAGAACCTCTCTCTGGAATTTATTCTATCGGGTATGTTAAACTTTTCACAGGATTTAATCCCACTGAGGCATAATCATTGAACAATCTTTATGTTTAGCAACCCAGGATGAGCTTGAAAACTTAGTCTTAGAGACCTCTAACCCAAGTCTTTAGACACAAAATTGTTCCGGAGGTCTACTAAGTATGTAAGCGATTTCGAACTCTCCGTGACGGGATTTACTATCCTTATTATAAGGTCTCTTGTTGTAGTTTCACAAAGTGAAACTTCAGGTTGGGGTCTGTCGTGACTCCGTTACATATCGGTCTGAACGATTTAATAAACATTTTATTTTTTATATTATTACGTTAGAAGGAACTACAAGTGTTCTCATACTTAGACATCATCCAGAACACATACTGTAAAAGAACGTCAACGGTGTAAGACTGTTTCTTATGTTTTAACTACACTAAAATAACCGCTCTTGTCATGTAGGGATTGTGCAGGGGAACCGTAGACTGGTTTCGAACTACATACCGCATTTTGTGACGTGGTGATGAAGACATTGTCTTAGTCGGGGAAGACGATCTCGGTCTTCGACGACCCTTTTACGGGTGGCAGAGAAATTAACGGGGTGGTATTTCAGTGTCCTTAAAGAGTACGAGGGGTAGAGACAGGGTCCCCGGAAGTCAATCACCTATCATGATCTCTCGGGTCAGTCCTGACCCAGAGTCCCTGTCTCCTTTCTCTTCCAACCATCCTTGATTGATGATTTATCAACGTATCTCGTAGGAGGAAATTTCGAACGTAGGGTACAGTGGAACTTTAGAGGAGGTGAGTTTGTTACGTGTCGGTAGTTCCCTGCAGACCAAGTCCCCTAGAAAAGGGGATGGAGCGGTGCTAGTCTGGTCTCTTATTTTTTGAGTCCTTCTGAGAAAAGGAAAGAAAAGACCTATCTTCATCCCCTGGACTCGAGTACAAGATAAGGAGTTTACTTCCAGGACGAAATGTTGTCACGTGAGTCGTCTCGAGCCACGAATGTGTAGACGACTCGACTTGACTTAGACGTTTGGGTATCTTAATATATTCTGTAAAATTCAATGTAATTTAAAGACGACACACGAAAATTTAGTGCCTCACGTTCTGGGCAGTCGTGAATCCCATATAAATAATGGAATTGTTTACAGTCTACTAACACAGGTCACAATAGATAATAAATACTTATTGTTCTCCGCCATCCTGACCTTTACTGTCCGAGATTATACAGGTTTTCCAATCCGCATTGCGTCACACGACGGGACATTTAAAGAACTGTAGTAAAAGAGAGGATTACTCTCGACAGACACCACTAACATGACTTGAAGGTAATAGAGATATGTCAAGGATTACCGACACGGACGGAAGTCACCTCTTTAGATTAACGTCTATGTATAAACTTCTTCTCACGTAGAAAAAATTTTTGTGTTTAAAATTTTTATTAACGTCATCCTTTAAGGATAACAGGGTAATTTTTCCTTAGAGAAATGTTTCCATTGTGAGTCGATATCTGAATGTTCTCGAATTCTTTATGATTAATTCCTACTGTTTGGAAGTATAGTGGGCATTAATCGAAAGACTGTGTCTACTCCTTGGGCACAAGAGACATGGGTTATATACACTTAAATAGTAGACACAGAGTGACCAACTGAGATCTCAGAAAGACACTGACTTCACGACCCTCTGACTACAGACTACCCCAAGAACACCCAGACGAGTCCGGACGTCGTGTCAGTGTGCGAACCGTCCTGAAATGAACGTATCGGACACAGAGGGACGTTGGTGGCTCACCTATGTCGCGAAGGTAGGAGAAAGGAAGATATCGTTACCGTACTTAATACATAAGACTGGTTGAGAACGTCGAAAACTCCGGTAAGAGTACATATTGCAGTTCTTTTCTCTCCGATAGGAGTTCTTTAAAGGGACAAAGGTGGTAAAACGGGAACGATCTGATGAAACAGACACCTCGTCACTCCAAACGTTTCAGTTTGGACATATATTGTTCGTAAAAAAAAAAAAATTGAGGTTCTTTGCTCCGATAGTCTTTCTCAAGACTCTGTTTCGATCATAATAAAAGGGTAATCATATACACGAGGTTTTATGTGTGACTGAGAAGGGTTAAAATGACACTCCTGTTTTGTTTAAAATCGACTTGTGTCACGTCAACTCGGTTAATTTCTCGTGTAAAAATTGATGTGGTCTACAAGTCAATTATACTAGTACGGATTGGATCAGGGACATCAGGAACTTTCAAGGTAATTCGACAGTCTTTTGAAACAGTAAACACACACAAAAACACGTTTTCTATCCTCTCTTTCCCCCCTTTTTCTGACTTCCTTTTCTACCCCGTTTTACTTAAGTACAGTTCCCACTACACCGAATTTTTTCATCGATGTCTAATTTCATTCATCGTGAAAATCTCCACTTGACTAAAAAAAAATTGTGGGGTTCTAAATTCAACGACTAAAATTTTATTTTTTAATTTCAGAGAGATTAGTATTAAACTCAGGAAAAAAAAAAAAAAAAAAATCTTTTACTACAATCCACTTCTATTTTCCTAATTAACCATAGAGATCTTCTCTTTTAAGTTTATAACCACACGTGAAAGTCCGTCCGTCCCTCTGCTTTGTCGAAAGATGTACCGACTGTAAATTGAAGAAAAGGAAGATGGGAAAGGTGTTATTAGAGTAGTTCTGGGGTCTATTTAAATCGTTCAACAGTTCTCCTATGTTTTAATTAATCTAGTTTAGATGTAGAGACGGACACGCCGACTTTCTTGTTAATGTCGACTGGTGCACCCATAGAGCGACGGGGTGGGGGTTTGCGGGTACGAGTGTCCCTTGGAAGGTCCAGTAGGTCATCTCTCGGGTCACGGACCGGCCGAGTGTTATCTAGTAAAAGGAACCACGGAGTTTCTTTGTAGTCTCTGATGGTTATCTAAGGAAAAGACCGTCCACTGTTTCTTTATAATTAAATCATTTTCGTAACCGTCCACCCAAGAAATGGTGATCACGGTGGACCCTTCGGGGTTTACCACCGTGGGACTTAATATAATAGTAAAGAAAGAGTCAGAGGGGAACCGGGGGGTAAAGTTTTAGACAAGACCTACTTCAGACCGCACACGGGACTCGGGGTCACAAAATGGGTCACTGTCTCTTCCCTCTCAGACCCCGAGTCGAAATGGTCGTGTCTCCAGAATCAAGCCGTACTTTGTCGACATCTTTCACGGTCACTATACATCTTTTTATGATATCTAAGTTTCGACTACGTTTTAAGGTAAAAGGTTTGTATAACACATACACATTAATTGTTAGATATCCTGACTTATTAGTTAAATAATAAATAGATAGTAGACAGTCAGAGAAACTAGAGACACAAAGGGAGGGTGGGTGACGGATGTCCATTTCGATTTTGGGGACCCACACTGAAAATTCCAACGTCTGATCGTAAAGTTATAGTTGAGGGAAAGACTGGGAAATACACGAAGAGACTTGAGAGTCGGAAACGGTACGGTGTGACGATCGGTCCTCCGGCGGACACCCGGGGACGATTGGGGGACGATTAGACGTCCGAGGAACGCATATCCGAGGCACTTAGTCTAGTCGGACATGACATCGTGAGTCGTCTTCCGAGGGTATATCGTGTGTACAAACGGCTTACAAAACTTACGTACTTCTTTCTTTACTTCCTTTCAACGACAAAAGGGAAACTATGATCCCAACCACCAAATCAGCGATTCAGCACAGACTGAGAACACCGGGGTACCTAAGAGGTCCGTTCTTGTGACCTCACCCAACGGTAAAGGAAGAGGTCCCTTAAAAGGGCTAGGTCCTCAACTTGGACCCAGAGGACGTAACGTCCGTCCAGGAAATGGTTGACTCGATCCCAATTACAATGATTTCACACCAATTTAATGATGTAGAAACCCTGGAGGGTCCACCGAGTCACCATTTCTTAGACGGACGGTCACGTTCTCGACGTCCCCTGAACCCAAGTCAGGGACCCAACCTTTCTAGGGGACTTCCTCCTTTACCGTTGGGTGAGGTCATAAGGACGGAGCTCTTAGGATACCTGTCTCCCAACGTTTTTTAGCGAGTGCTGACTCACTGACTTTGCGTACCGAAAGAAACGCTGATCCCAATCACAGTGGTAATAATGTGAACGACAATCTAATTTAATTGACGCTTTAACTGATAATAAAAGATCACGAGAGACCTAAGATCAAGTAGAGGAAGTTTCAGTACCTTTACTCTTTACTTTTTTTTTTTTCCGTAGGTTTATTAATATCTTCTTTTTTTGGGTATATCAATGTATTATCAACTATTTTTTGGACTCCAATTTAATTTTAATCTTTGTCACCAAAATTAGAACAGAAACAAATCCTTGTTAAACTAAAGACTCGGAAGAAGTGAATTTTCACTGTGAACTTTCGAATGAAAATCACTATTAAAAAAGTTAATGGGATTATAGGTTTGTGTATATGTTGAAAATCACTATAAAGAGACCTTAATCTATATTACTTTTATAAAAAAGGGTCTTACTTTAAAAATGAAATTAACGAGAATATTTCCAATGATATTTAAAGGATTCTCAATTTCCCGTTTACATCTGATGTCTAATTTAGAATATATGAATGACTTATTTAATAGTCGTCGGAGAAGTTATCTTAACGATTCCATCGTTTAGTTATACGTCTTGAGAACCGATTTAAAGTCGTAGTCTATTTATTATTACAAAATCACATTCGTACAGGGTACTTTGTCCACCCCGTGTGAATATGATTTTTAATAATTACCAAAGAGACTTTAAGTATAAATTGACCCATGAGACATAAATTACAATCGTCGGGACGAGAAGGTGGGGGTCGACTACGTATAGATAAGCAATGCGTAGTGAGAAGAAGTCTGAGTGAGATTTGAAAACCTCTAATTTTGTCAAATTGTCTCGTATTATTGTTACTATCATTTAGAAATTCCCCGTCCATATCGTGTCAAATGTTTAAATTTTGATATACTTACCTGATGTAAAGTACTTAACATAAAAAGAAATAGTCGTTGTTGCATCTACGGTTTAAAGAATACTTAAAACTTCCTATGGAAAGGAGAGGGAGAGTTTTGGTCTTTATTCACTTCAGAATGAGTTTTCGTAACACCCCTTTTGTCGGTGGCCAGGGGGTAGAGGGACCCGGAGCGGTCCGTACGAGGGTGGACCGACTCAATCAACAACCAACAATTCACCTTCAACGTCGGGAAACAGAGGGGTGACCGTCGGGGGAGGGGCAGTTTGTCTTGGGGGGGCTTGGGGAAAACGAAGGTTCTGACAGGACAAGATCGTGTAAATTTTTACCGACACTATGATATCCAAAATAATCATTTTTGATACTTTTAATGGCAACTCGAAAATCAAAAAAAAAACTTTATTTCGAGTCTCACAAGTTTTTCTCGGGTGGAAACGGTCGTAAAGGTGTTTTAAAATTTTATACTCAAGACATGGTTTCTGTGGAGGAAAGGGAGTAGGAGGGACAGTTCACTATATACTGACGATATTATGACCATGACTTCCCCCGCTGATTTCTTTTCCCCGACCCTTTGACAAGGGTTCAGGACACAGGAACTACACAAATCGGTTCAACAGAAGTCAACAGATTATAGAAAAAGATTTCGACGACACGTGGTAAAACGGAACACTTACTCCTATTGTCACCAGCATTTCTGAAAGACCACGTAAAAACACAGACACACACGAAGTAGACAGACCGCCAAACTATAAAGAACCTGTTCTTGAGACACAGATAGAGGTCAAATCGGAGATTGAGGAATAACCGTAGGTGATGACACGTCACCTCGGTCATTATTTAAAACGAACTTCTGAGGAGTCTTTTGTAAAAACAATACAATTACAATGACTTCTTTACCGTCTTTTTTTCACGTCAGGTTCAAATGCTCAGTCCTTTTCTACGAATAAAAAGACGGAAATAATGGAAGTAGTCGTTAGTAAAAGACACATATATACTAGTGGACGTATACTGAACGATCCTCGGTTCTCTAGAGAAAGGGGTAACCCTCTTTACTCTACAAAATTTTCGAAGTAGGTAATCTAAAATTCGTAACAACAAGTCAGTGATTCAGTACAGCCTGAGAAACGGTAGGGCACCTCAGGAGACAGGAGGTGACACAGGACCTCAAAGGAGTTTAAGAACAGGTAACTCAGCCGCTAGGATAGATTGGTAGAGTAGGAGACGACGGGGGAGAAGGAAACGGAAGTCAGAAGGGGTCGTAGTCCCAGAAAAGGTTACTCAACCGAGAAATGTAGTCCACCGGTTTCATAACCTCGGAGTCGAAGTCGTAGTCCGGAAGGTTACTTGTAAGACACAACTAAAGGAAATCCTGACTGACCAAACTTAAGGAACGACGGGTTCCCTGAGAGTTCCCAGAAGAAGTCGTAGTGTCACACTTTCGTAGTTAAGAAACCGTGAATCGGAAGAAATACTAGGTTGAGAGTGTGGACATGTAATGTACTAATGGACTTCTCGGTATCGAAACTGATATACCTGGAAACAACCGTAAAATTCGTAATGTCTACCAATTTTACGTCTTCGTCAACCCGATCTGAGACAATGGTTTATACGACAGACTTTTACCCCAAAGAATCAGACAAGTGTTACTTTGAGACTGAGATCCCAAACCCTGAGTGTCATCCATTTCAAACTTTCTCTCTTTTCCCTTTCTTTTCCAGTTCCTTTCCAATAACGGTCCGGTCGGCCTACGCGACATCGTGTTCTCAGGAATGTCTAGAACCTTTTCACGTTCACGACCTCCATTTGACAGGGACCCGGTGTTAATCCCTTCATTGCTCGACAGCAGATATGAACCTACGAGTGACGACCAGACCTTTCGTAGAGAGGTCTACGGATTGTTCGGATCCTACTGATTAAAAAATCAGATTTAGGTAGTACGAGAACTAAGGATGAACTGGTTTGAAGAGTAGAGATTAGTGTTTCGAGACATCAACCTTCTCTTTAGTCTTCTCGTGATCTAGCATATTAACTTCGCCAGTCTCGGGTCGGTCATATTCCATCGTAGGAGTAAGTTAGAGCAAGAAGGTTTACGGTCTTCGTGTCAAAACTACCATTAAATTAGGAGTGACATGAGACAATTAACGAGGTCCGGTCTCAATGGGTGTCAAACGACGACGACGACGATTCAGCGAAGTCAGCACAGACTGAGACACGCTGGGGTAAGGACCCTAAAAGATCCGTTCTCATGACTTCACCGAACGGTAACGGAAGAGACTGGGTGTCAAATCAGCAGTCGATTATCACGACGTTTAGTTCCTCAGAGTGGATGTCACAATAAATGAAAATCATAAGGACATAGGGAGATGAAGGATGTAGGTGTAAATGAATCATAAAATAAATTTAACGGGAATTTTACACAAAGTCCATCTTTCAAATATAGTAATAGTATTTACCCTTTTTCACAGTGAAAAGTATTGATCTTCCATTGGTGTCTTTACTTTGACGTACGAGTCAGCGATTCGACACAGACTGAGAAAAGCTGGGGTACCTGCTATCGAGTGGTCCGAGAAGGTAGGTACCCTAAGAGGTCTGTTCTTATGACCTCACCCAACGGTAAAGGGTGAGGTCCCCTAGAGGGACTGGACTCTAGCTTAAACTCAGAGGACACAGAGGACGGAACCGCCCACCTAAGAAATGGTGACTCGGTGGACCCTTCGGGGGTTTAGTTTAATTGACTTTCATTTTGTCTCAATCAAGGTCGATCGAAGTCGACGTACCGTTTCGGTAGATTTCGGACAAGACAGAAGAGTTTTCCCATCGTCACTCAAAGACCTCAACAATTTCGTGGTTTGTCTGAAAACACAACTGTCTTGCTTCTTCTACCTTCCTCTTTACTGTTCCCGTAACTGAAAGGTGGCATACTAAACCATAACTTCCGGTACTACAGAGACTCAGTAAATTTAGTAGAGAAGATTCTACACTGGATTCTATACAGGAGGAACCTCCGACACTACATGAACTCCTTATTTCTTAACCGACATTTCTCCTAACAACTATTTGAGATACTAAATACGTCAAGGTAAGTCCTAACAATCTTTCACACCTGTCATATGAGTCGTCGGAAATATCTGGAAGACTTAGAATACCCTTATAATAAAGGGTCTGATTTTTAACGAATGTTTTGTCGAACATGTAACTAATTTTATATAAGTCGTAAACGACATGTAAAATCAAATTTAATAAGTAAACTAGAGATTAAATTTAAGACAAAGATGTAGAAAAGGACCAGACTTAACTCGTGTAGAAGAACTGATTTATATTATTACACTATTATTGAACAAAGTTTCTAAAGGGTTTTATATATACGTATGATGTCGAGACCGTGAAGGTTAGGTTACCCTTGTAAAAAGATGTATAGCTGATAAAGTAGTCGAAAGACTCTTGAGTACTCTTGAGACCTTTTATTCGAGACTTCCTCTAAAAGAAGAGTAGACCGAATAAGGACACAGGACTCCCGTCACCAGGGACACAGGTAGCCTGTAAATACGAGGTGTTGAGAGAGCCGTCTCGACAGGACCGATGAGGGGAGTGGATAGAACGTCAGAAGAAGCTTTAGTCCAAAATCTCCTGACAATGAAACCCAGTCTTTGCTCCGTGTTCTCACCGATAATGAAGAGTGATAACGAGTTGGATCTTTTCTTTCGAGAATAAAGAAAACGACACCCTTCCCCCCCCCACCACCACTCCCCTCTGTTCGGTTTAGATCTTTAATTGACCTAAAAGAAAGAATAAGTATCCATCAATCTCGGAGAAACATTGACGGGTAATGGTGGAGTTATCAATATCCTACTTATTTATTATGTATAAAAATTTACACCGTTTTGGTTCTTTCTTCATCGGTCCCGACGAAGATTAAATAGTCGAACCACTAATTTCCCGACCGATCATCTCCGAGGTCTGTAGATCCCTCGGTCTCTATTTTGTCCCGTCAACCGACACAAAAAAGGATTACTTAGATCCCGAACTTTCTATAGTCCGTTAAAATTTCTTTTCGTTGTTCCTGTTCACTGTAATCTGTTCCGGTCATCCCATTACTTCCCGTTCCGGTCAATGACTCTCTCTTTTAATGAAGTAAAAGACACTATTACGAAGACACACGAAACGCCCAGAGAAGAGTGTGAAACAATCGTACTGACATATATGTGTTTGTCACAGCCTTGTGATGGGGTCACATCTTCCTTTCTCGGAACCTTGCCAGGCGTCTCCCCGTCTCCCGACCGTAGATAATAATTATAAAACTTTTCCCCTCCGACTCTTGTTACCATCGTCTTCCCCCAATCTAACGTTCCACTCCTTGCCACAAAACTGTCTTACACCCCCTGCGTGTCTTAATTTAGTTCTGCTTTCTGTGTCGTTCCCTTTCTTTCTTTTTCCATTCGTTTGTATGAGACCTTTACGTCTTGACAAACCTTCTACTTCGCTCTGGTCCTCCCCTGGTCGGGTCACCACGAGTCGTAAAGACGTCTCGTCTCGAGGCCCGAGTAGACGAGTGACCGAAAAAGGGGGGTGACGGGTCGTCGGTTTCATTTTTCCCGTGGTCTGTGAACTAAGGAGAAGTCGATTGACCAGTCGTCTATGGTAAAAGACGAATCGCCCCTTTACACACCATAAAATCTTTGTTAAGGTCTCATATAAATCGAGGATTTCGGTCCCGTGTGTTTACAGTGTAAGGGTACTCTGTTAGCCGGGTCACTTTTCTCCTGGGTAGTCTCCGGGCGTCTTTTGGGTGTTTTGAGAACGTAGGGTCCTCTACGACGTGCGTGCCTACACTGTAGTAATTCCGCGGGTGTAGTCCCTTACTTTTCTTCGTTCCCCTAGTGTCTAACCCAGTTCAATTTCCTGCAGTAGTACTCAGTCTTTTCTTTGTTCTGAAAAGGTTGTCTCAGTGCGGTAGTGGTTCAGTATGGTGTGTCGCGAACCGTTTTGGTTTCTTTTCAACCTTTATTTAGTACTTGTAATTCAACCTTTATTTAGTACTTGTAAGTTGTCTTTTTTTTGTGAAGTCTCGTTTTACCTTTAGTTTTAGTATTTTTTAGTACCATTTTCCTTGTAATTCGATGTAGTGTAAAAATAAAAAAAGTTAAAGCCGTATTGTTGAGCAACAGCAACGGGGTAGTTTATGTATTAGTCAACAGTTTTTTTACTTCGAGGTTAAACTGTCCCGTTCCGTTTCTCGATTGTCGTGCTCTTGTCACTAGTACAATTTGTGGGTACGTTAGTGGAGACGGTGGTAACAGACTGTTAGACATCTGACGAAGGTCGAAACAGTTATAAGTATTATTCTGGGTTCTCTTACTTGTTACGGCTTAAAAGTTTACTAGACAGTTTCACAATTAACCTGAGAAACTATTGGAGGTAGGGGGCCCTCTCAATTGCTGACCTCTTTTAAGAGCGGTAGGCAGAGCCCCTTCACTCCTCCTTTACTGATATTGGTTGACGATCTATAAACCAACTGTATAAATTACGAAATGACCTTTCCGACAAACCAAAAAGTCGTTCAACGTCACCCGTTTGTGTTACACTAAAAATGACACAACAGAGAAGAACTCATCAGTCGGTTCTGATTGTGTAGATACCAGCCCTCGGTGTGTTTTGTTTATCGCCGTGTACAATCCCGACCATATCGGACGCCACTATCGAGACGAGACAGTGTTTACCTATACCACCACAGAACTCTACTACTTCTCGTCCCCAGAGTGGTTGAATTCACCGACGGCTCTGTGGTCGAAGAAATTTTTTTTTTACCCCCCCGTCCTGTATAATCGTCATTCTTCAATGCCCTCTTATTATTTTAGCTAATTCCCTCATTCAAGTGTTCAATTTCCCCGACGTAGCAGGGTGCACCCGAACCGTACATCGTCGACTCACATGCCGTAAGAGTCCTCTCCTCGGGGGTCTTTTTTTTTTTTTCCTACTTTTAAATCGCACTTAGACGGCTCGTTTGTAAGAGATTTTCGTCTCTACCTTCATACATATGTCTTTGGACACCCCCTCCTGTCCTGTCTCTGACAGAAGGTTTCCAGTGGTCTCGACCAGACGGGAGCTGTGAGTTTGGGGGCGAACCTACTTTGAGAACTTTTGTATGTCTTCATTTGTTACGACTTAACCCTCTTTGTCGAGTGTTGTATTGACTCGAAAAGTCAGAGACTAAATGTCCTGACCAAAAACCTGTTCATTTCCGGAGAAACCAACGTCGACGCTGATTTCATCCTACACAATGGTCTTCGTCGTTTACCGCTCTTTTCTCTACTGTAAAGGACAGAGATCAAAGATCGTTTCTTTCGGCCCCTCTTAAATCCTGTCAAGTGTCGTCTCAGGGAAAGTAAATCGTGCCGGAGGAAAGGTAAAATTTACGTATCGTTAAGACGAACTAATTTATTGTATAAAAAACAAAATCGACAACAGGAGATTCCCGTTAATTCACGCAGAGTCTTGGAGCCGAGACAAGTCTAAGTCGGGGGACATTCCCACTCCCTACCCTGGTCGGTCTTTTCTGAAGTGGGACGATGAAGAGGTAAGTACTAATTTGCCCGAAACTGACGTTAAGGTACATGAACGGTTTCGGGCGTAACGTAAGGTAGAATAATACCCCCCTTTTTTCTCCTAGGTTTTTAGTGACCTACTCGATTCTCCTCACCTTTGCCTGAAATCCTCGGTCACAGGTGAAACCCGGTTCGGTACGGAGAGAACCCACCTCCTTCGACTCTCCTACACAATAAACAAAACACACCAAAGAGGAACCAACCCCTTAGTAAAGCCTAGTTCGGATCGTGTCTCCTAACCCAACGTCAGAAGACTCTGCGAAAGGTAGTCTCATACAACCTCCAGGCAAGGAATTTGCGACGACGCCAAGTCGACCTTCGTCAATGTGTCAGGAGGGGCGAGGAGGGAGGGAGAGGGGCGTCTCCTTCTCCACGAAGGTTCCGGAATGGGAAGAACAGAACCACTAATACCCTTCTGTGACGGGGGTTTCTCAGACACGACAGCCCACTGAGGAAGGTCAGGTAGTAAGGAGGGGATCTGAGTATGGGGAGAACTCGGCGGCTTAGCCTGCACCACCACGACCCGTCCTCCCTTGACCTCACGGGACAAAAGTAGTGTTTATGTCAATCCCTTCTGTAGTGGCCTCTGGGAACGAAAAAGAAACGAGTCTCCGGTCCTCCACCCTGTGGGTTCGACCGCCATTTTCTGAGTTTCCCCTAACGGGATCTGTATTATTCCGACCACCATCCTAAGCCGTCTTCTCGGGAACTTGAACGTCAATCCCCTACTTCCCGGTCCAGAACAGAGAGGACGAACGACCCATTCGGGCTCCCTTAGTGAATTGGAGGGACCCGGAACCAAAAGGAACACGTGTTTTATCTCCGGAGGTCACAAACCCTCTATTTCACCGTAGTACGACTCTCATGGATCGTCACAGACTGTGTATCATCCACGAGTCCTTTATAGTCTCAGGGAGCCATAAGGGAATCGTCGCGATTCCGTCTTACACAGATGAGACCCCCACTGTAAATACTACTACCCCGTCCACATACCATCACCCACTCAGAGACGGGACAGTGTATGTTGAGTCGACGGGGCTCGGAGAGGGTGCCTCCTACACAGATCATAAACCGTCGTCGCGTCGGAGTGTCCGTAAGGCGAAAGATTTCCCTCGACGAGATCGGGAGGACAGACCTTATGTCCCGAGTTGACAAGACGGAACAATACCGAAACGGAAAACACAGAATGAGTTTGGTTCAATTCAAAGTACCAGAGGACTGAGTATGGGCACTCTCCACCCAAAACTCCGGTGGTACTGATTATGCTAAGTCTGATCTTTCCCTCTCGAAGGACTCTAGGTCTCAGCGGATGACGTCCTATTACGATCTTCTTCCTACCGGTCCAACCCTCAATACCGTCTTTAACCTGTAAAGGACACTTATGCAACGATTCGGAAGGAAAGATAGTAGGGTGTTCCAATTTACGTCTAGCGTAGACCACGAAACTAGATTTCACAGTGTTACTAAATTTCTTCGGGGTGATGGACAAGAGAGACCACCTTTATTTTTTATTGGAGAGATACTAAAAGTTCACCTCAGAAACCGAATAATTTGGTAGAATGGATATCTTCGTTGGAGAACTTGTTAAAAATTTTTCTGTAGTCCCTTGATGACACTTGCACATGAACTACGGAAACCATCTTTCATCCTGTCTAAAGTGTTCACTGACGACGGAGCCCGACACTAGTGGTGTGTACACTATTTATTTTACGGCCGGTGGTCTTTCTTTCTAAGATCACTTACGTGACGTAAGAAGAAAAAGTGTTAATAATAACGTTCAACCTAAAAGTCCTCTGAAATTATGACATTTAATGTCTGGTACATTGGTATATGTATGTACCAATATATATATTGCACACACACACTGATTTCGCCCCTTTTCGTTCGTTCGGTTCACTCATAGATTCGATATCCTAAAGGTACCCTCGAGATGTAAATTTTACAATGGTGTTTCGAAACCATTGTAAATTCTCCGGAGAAAGACACATCCCGAACAAACCGAAGATGTGTCGAAGGTTATAGACGAAACGACGTTTCTCAGATCAAGTATAGGTTGGCGATTTTTGTACAAGTAAATTTTGAGTTCTTACGAACGTAGATCTAACAAACAAAAAATGTAAAGACCCAAAGTGTAAAGTAGAGGGTTATGACTATTCTCTTGTGCTCATCCTTTTAATTATTGGACCTTAACCTTTATGTCTGAAAGAAAATGAAGGAAATACGAATATAACTCCAGATTTTATATCGGAGATAAAAGACGACAACTTAATTGGTACGAGAGTACTTTGTATGACAGTTGGATTCTCTCTGAAGTCGTGGGTTTGTCACTCTTCATCGAATCATCACTCAGTCTTTCTCCCCCCTCCTTTTTACTTCGGAAAGGAGGTTCATCGTTCTTGAAGAAAATGGACTTAACTATACGTAAAACTCGCGAAAGTTAAATTGACACAAGTTCCCCGTTAAAATACCATTACGGTATTCATACCAAATCCGTCTTGTAAAGAATTATGCCATTAGATCCCCTTTATATACGGATTCCCTGTGTAAGAGACATCTTTTCTCAAGGACCTGGTATACGACGTTTATGTACCTTTTCAGTAACCATTACCTTTCGATACCGATACTCTCCTTTAATCATACCTGGTCTACCATCAATCCATCCTTTTACAACGCACGTTTACACTCTTTAGTCGAAGACGGATAACGACTTTACAATCAAATTATGGGTGGTGTAGAGGCAAAAGAGGTACATTTAGATCTCTTTGGTACGTAGCATATATGAGTTTACCTTCTTTTTTTATCTCGTCGTACTCCGAACATTAGAAACTTTGCATACGAACTCCTGTCTGTCACACACAGTCACCACCTTCATCTATCAGCCTCTTTCGTCACGGACTAAGAGTCCTTAAAATCTTGATGGTACACTTTCGTAGGCATTCGTCGGCAGGAAGTAAACTTTAGTTTCTTCACATAATAAGACTGGAACAATAATGCTGGAGAGGTTGACAATTTATCCATAGTGAGTACAAAGAAGAATCTCAGACTAAGATACCCGACACAACGAAAACACGTAAGGGATTCTCTGACATTGGCTCTAACACGTTGTTTTTATCCGTTAGTAAACACCTATACCATAATGTCCAGTTGTTAAACCTTGGATATTAAAACAGAACAATTAGGTTATGCTTTTCAGTATTAAAATTAGTCACCTCGATTAATACATAATAAGAATGTTATATGGTTCTTTATCTAAAATTTTCAATTGAGGTCATACGTAGTTTAACAAAGAGATATAGATGTTCAGAAACATAATTATTAAGGTCTCCAATCTCTGGGAAGTTTGATGAGATTGGATAATTTCCACTACCATCGGTTAATCTGTGTCTCCTCCGTGATTTAGTCATGTTCTCTCCTACTCTCTTCTTCTGTCAGTCCCAGGTTAAGTGATTTTTCCCCAAGAACATATACATTAGCCATAACGTCTCTCGAAGATGGTACGTCTCAAACGTACCCAATAACTTACTAAGAAAAGAAGTCTCAATCCGCCATGAACAAGACACCCAGTGAGATACTCAGACATGAGTCGGTGACCCGAAGTCATAATACCCTTGTACATTTCCTGTACCGATCTGTGTCACCCACGTGAAACCTGAAACCCCAACCGAAGGAACAAATATAGACCCGAGTATTTTTGTCGATAAACCAAAAAGAAAACTACCATGTTTTTCTCATGGATCAGATCACGGACCGTGTATCATCCGGGATTCGTCTACAGACGTTTACTTACTTAATTTAGAGAAGATCCAAATAATCTAAGTTTTATTCGTAGAAAACGTCATCAACCACATTTATTTCAGAGGACACGAAAACATTCATGACTGACTTGGTCGGGAGTAAAACTACCAGTCAATTAGTAGATTGGTGAAATGTGACCTCTCTGACCCGGACTTTACCTGTCTTAATAATCGACTTTCCTTTTAAGGTTGAGAAGAAATCACAGTAGTGTCTTTGGTGACTACCTCGGTTACCCCTAACAGGAAATTTCACAATTACACCTCCTTAATTATTCAAGGAAAGGAAAACATTTCCGTCCTTCTCCCTAGGTATTTAGCTTCTCGTAGGGTACGAAATTAATAAGATAGATATACTCTTTGATGGACCCTCAATTTCAACCGGAATCAGGCTGACTACTTACGACCCCTCGGACGACCAAGTTCCTCTAAATTCTGGACTTAAAGAGTTGTAGACTATTTATAATAAGTTAATGTCCTTTACTAACGTTTCATACTATAACTTTTCTCGTCTACGATTGACCCAAGAGAAAGGCTTCCCGTGTGACTCGATGTACTGTGAGCGGAGGACTCCTTACAAAGAGGATCAACAACCCCAAGTCATAAGACCCAACTTAGTCTCTACTCTCTTCCAATTTCCACCTACTTAAATCACCCGAATAACTGAGGTGTGACGGAGTGAAGTACTGTCCTCTCTGACCCACAACAAAAGACATAGACATGTCGGTGGTAAATATTCTATTTGAAATCCTGAAAGTTCCTCCGCAAAATAACTGCGATCAATCTGTGTCCTCACTGTCAAAGGTGTCTCGATAATTTGTGTAAACGTCGGTAATCCTTGACAAAAAGACTTAGGATTTAGATGGAACGAAAGAAAAGGAGAGAAAAAAGAAAGGAAATAAAACAAGAGAAGGAGACAATGGATGGAGATGCAACTTTCTGACTGGACCTCGACAATGACAATACATAAAGTTTTGTATTTTTACTATTTTACAGACGTATGGTTACTTTGAACATCAGGGGCCATATTATATCTTCGAATTTAAACGGTAATGTATACACGACAAGTAATAGAAATTTTTATTTTGGTGTACTTATCAAATGGAATTATTTGTAAACCCCTTCGAAACTCTTTTCCTTGACCTTGTAAAGTTGATGTATAAGTGAAAGGAATATTTCTCGAGTCTTATAGACAAATACCTGAACGCCCGAAATAAATCATATCACAGACACATAAAGTCTCGTCCTTGTTACCCTATCTAGGACAAACGTGTAGTAAAACTGATGTATTGAGAAGGAATATATGTAAATTTCTTTACAGTGACTTCTATCCAGATGTTTAAGTATGAGGTCCATACTAATTTAAAACTACCGATATAACCTTTCAAAACGGACAATTCTTGAACCATAGACGTAAGACATACCTGAAAAGGACGTCTCCTACAACAAGACTTTCAGTCGTAAAACCCCTTAGTCCATCCCTCGACACCGGATAATGAATATTCGTGACAAGAAGATAGAACCTACATGAATACAGGTTTTCGTTAAAGAAGAGGGAGTTCTTGAGTAATTTACGTAAGTGGTTTGAGGGATTCCAACCGTATAAAGGACAATGCACCTAATATAAAGTACAATGCACCTAATTTTTACATTCTGAGGAAGAGTGTGCAGTCAACAGAGTATATACATCTCTTTATAAACTTCGTAGTACTTTCGATACTTATTAAAATCACTTAACCCCGGGACCTCATCGTTTCCTAGACCAGGTACTACAAACCCTTACTTTTGAGATTTGATGGTGTCCCACTCACCGAGCTTCTTATTCTTTTGTTTTGGTTTGGTGTTTGACTGGTATCTGACACAACATTCTGTAAAGTACTAGACCATCTCCTCAGCTTTACAGATATTTTTTATTACTCTTAAATTTTCAATTGACTTTTTCTTTGTATTCTAAGCCTTTATGAGTTCTCCCAATCACTTTATCCTAAAGTGTTTATCTAAAGGTAACGGTAATTTAATAGTCATTGTAGAAGGAATGGTAAGTCACGGTGCTTCCTTAGACTTTCTGTTTTCCCTCCTCACTCACTCAATTACAAATTGTGCGACGAGCTACACTGAAAACATTAGTCACCCTTACTCGACTATGTCTCGACGCGATTGTATGTTCCGGATCTGATTCCTTCACGAAAAATCAAAGACGAACATTGTCTTCTACGAAGTATAGACCAAGTCAAAGTATGGGGACACAGAGAAATGGTTCACCCGAAGGAGTTTCAGTACGGAAACAACGGTTCTCCGTCTCTTTTTCGTTCGCACTCTCGTCTCTTCCCATTGACGCTAATATGTATTCGGGACGAGGTAGTACTCCCTGCACATGCACCTATTCTACTCAGTGAAGACCTGGTGTGTATGCTTCGTGAACAAGGAATATCAGGGAGAGTAAAGTAGGAGGGTTGACACGACACTCCTCGACAGGCCATAGTATTACAAGACTGGAGTCGTCCCCAAATTCAATCCTTTAATTGTTTTTATTTTTAGTGTGTATCTCCATTGTAGGACAAACACACGTGCGTGCGTACATATATACACGACACATAGACCCAGCACAGTGCCCAAGTGAGTCGGACGAGGAGTCGGAGACTATGACCGAGAAATACCAAAGGAGTAAAGGGGATTTTGAAGACACGCTCTCAGTAACACGTGGTCTATAGATTCAGGATACTTACGGACGCACACTGATCCATTGTTGAGTGTCTTCATCCAGTA
Organism: Capra ibex; assembly: GCA_006410555.1. Lineage (NCBI taxonomy): Eukaryota > Metazoa > Chordata > Mammalia > Artiodactyla > Bovidae > Capra > Capra ibex. Next base: position 1,097,057 of record SJYO01028879.1, read on the forward strand.
CGAGGTCACTCGCGGGTCCTACTCTCTGCGGTGATCTTTTCAGTGATGCACGACGGACCTCGTCCGTGGGATACACGGAGTGACCCTTACCCCACAGTCCAATACCCCCTGTGTTTTTGTACCTCGGACCTGGGGACTCTGACTTCCCATTTAGAGGCTGGAACCTGGACTTCCGGACGGGCCTCGAGGCGCGACCCTGGGCCCACACCACATCGAACGTGAAGTCCCTCGGTCATTGTGCTAGGGTGAAAAGTAAACACGTGGATAAGTTGGGTGTAGCTATGGGGACAAAAAAGATGTCTACGAAAATAGTAGTTGAGTATTTTTATACTTCTTTTGTAAGTGACTACAGTCGATTAATTCAAGTGAGTGTATCTGTGTGTATGTCTGCTTTCAGACAAAAGGGATTTTTACTGTGACCTTTCGCAGTTGAACTGATTCCAGGTGGTTAGTTTGTAGTGTAACAAATCGACATGTGTGGATTGTCTAGAAAGCCACTACGGTGACAGAGGATACAGATGAAGAATCAAGTCTAAAACACACACTCCTGTATCATTCTTTTTCTGTTTTCTTCGTCGAAAACGGTCATATATAAACGTTTGGGTTTTATATATACTGGTTCTTAAACCTCTACTCCGACAGACATCGGGAGAAATAAATTAATACAGAGAAGAGGTCTTTTCCATTCCATAATTTACCGTGGAATCTCAGGCAGTAAAGTCCTGAGTACCGAGTTTCTACCTCTCAATATAGGTACTAAAAGTAATAGCTTAGTTCATAGTCTTCATTATCTCAAAGTAAGGGGATCCTCGATAAAGACCACGGTAAGACTTATGTTCGAAGAACTTTTAAGTAGTGTATATTGTAAAACTTTGTACCGTTTGATTTGTAAAAAGTTCCCATACCGTAAGAGATTTAATCACAATTATTTCGTAAAAGTTCTCTTATACCTATAATTAGTCTAGTGACTTGTCGACCCGTCTCAAAACTGATCCTAGGAAATATATTTCAAGATTGATGTTATAATTGTAGGTCGGTCAGGTAGGATTTCCTCTAGTCAGGACTTACAAGCAACCTTCCTGACTACAACTTCGACTTTGAGGTTATGAAACCGGTGGACTACACTTCTCGACTGAGTAAACTTTTCTGTGACTATGACCCTTTCTGACTTCCGCCCTCCTCTTCCCCTACTGTCCCGCTCTACCAACCTACCGTAGTGGCTGAGTTACCTGTACTCAAACCCATTTGAGACCCTCAACCACTACCTGTCCCTCCGGACCGCACGACGTCAAGTACCCCAGCGTTTCTCAGTTTGGGTTGACTCAATGACTTAACTTATTGAAAACTTTACTTGGGACTCTAAATCGTATCATCCAGTCAAGAATATTTTTCCCATAAAATTTAGTGAAACATGAATCACCCAAGAAAGACTTGTAAACAAAAATAACGTTTACCATTATTTGCATTCAGATTAATTTTTTATTAATGAAAACAAACGGTTATACAAGTTCTTTTCATTTATCACAGGGTGAGTTGACCTTTTTGTCTCAAGTCACTAGTTGGAAAATTTAGTAAACAGATTTGTAACACGGTTACAACATAAAAATTTCTGTTGTTTTGATCACAACAAAACCCAAAAAAAAAAAAATATCAAAAAATAAGAAATTAACCTCCTTTTAACGAAATGTCACAACACAACCATTTTGACCAAAAATTCACCTTTACGACTATGTCGACTGACAAGACGATGTCCAAGTAGGAGTTCTCCCTTAAACAAAGTGTAAATACTATTGCTTGATCCACGGTCGTAAAAGTCGATGTCGTAACTGTTGACACCGAAGTTTTCTGTGATAAAAGAGACTATAAATCTTCCACTAAATACAATAAAAACGTACAAAATCTCCGTCGACGTGAGTTAAAGTGTACACCCCAGTATAAAGATCCGGTAAGATATTTTCGTAGAAAATAACTGATTTATAGGTTTTTGTTCGTACCTATTTTTGAGGTGAATGACACTGTTAGGGGGTCCGGTAGCCATAACGGTGCGAGATACAGGACAAGTTTTCAGTCAGAAGTTTTCTTTCCTTCCTCTTCTTCTATCTTTGTCTAAGTTACTATACTCAGAAATAAGGTCGTAGAATTTAAAGTGATTTCGTTGATTGTGTCAAACTTTTTGACTCACGGTCCATATTTTTCTTTATCTATTTTGTCGAACTTTTAAATAGAGGCTTCAAATATCTTTACTCAGGAAACACTTAGAGGTTCCTCTTCGGTACCAAACCCGTCAGTTAAGTCCAAAATAAATCCCCCATTTGTTCAAACACCTAATGGATATAGTGAGAAACGACGATTACGGGACTCGTAAAAACTTTGTAGACTTTTTAAATTTACAATTGGTTGTAGGACTACATTCACTATGTCTTCAGATGTGGAATTCTTTTCGCAAAAGGAGAGAGGAAAGAGAAAGTGGAGTTGAGAACGGAGGGATCTGGAAATGGATAAAGAAACAAATCTTTACCGAAACATGTCGTTGCACAAGGGTCGTCAACCACCGAGATTCCCCGGAGACTCTCCTGTGTCCTGTGCCACCACACAAAACGACTCGGGTACACCCATGAACCGAGTGTGGACCGGGGTGCAGGGCAGAAGTCCCCGTGACGCCAGTACGAAGAGATGTCCAAGTGAGAGGAAAGTTCAGGTGGTCGAGTGGAGACCCGACGTACTTGAGACATGGGGTTTTCCTGACTAGAATTATCTTAGATTAAACTAAAAAATTTTATTTAAATAAATAAAATTAACCTCCAATTAATGAAAGGTTATAACATAACCAAAACGGTATGTAGTTGTACATATTTATTTGTGTAACCTTCTCAGGTTTCCTCAGAACAAAAAACCCCCCTTGAGACGAGAAGAAAGACGTTGTATGAGTTTTGAGCCTAAAACGTTGGCGGAAGTCTCAAATGAATACTCGGTAGAGCCTTTTGATGAAACTGTCAGTGTGGAACTAGATTATTAGACGGCACAAGCAAAGATCACAAAAATGCGACACAGTTTTTAGTTTAAGTCGGAGTTTCCTATTTCTAAAGATCAACATTACTTTCGGTCCTAAGTGGGCCAGGACTCCGGTGTAAGGTTCCTCTCAACGTGTATAAAACTTGTTGACCCAAGAGTACGACTGAATTTTTACTAAGAATTTTAAGTCGGAATAATGGAAACAACGCGGAACTGATTTCTTTCCTCCATCCGGTAAAGAGTCGAAGGGAGTGACACGTGAAGACTCCAGGAAGGAGGCAGTGAAGTTCCAGGGGCACTTTTCGATATTTCGAGAGTGGGACATCACACGGTCATAACGATGAACGTTTCGACTGGATTATGACGTACCACTCAGTTGGGAAACGTAGTCGGTCTAAAGGTCCAGTCTGAAATGTCAAAGGCAGTCGAGACAAATACCCTTATGAAGGGGAGTTTAATACGTCCACCATCAGTTAGTCGATAAGATAGACAAATTCGACGATAAGAGTTTACCCACTCCCCCGAGAGGGTAACACAACCCTGTTAAGGAAAACGGACCACCTAACCCCCTTCACTTCTTTACTGATACTTTCTTGACACGACCGTAGACCGTAGAAGGAACTTTACGGTATTGGACAGTTCCTGTACGTGACTTATAAAGAGGTTTACAATAAAACCTAAAGTTTAGGTGTCTTCATTTTCGTATTTCGGAAACTTGACTGTGGTAGGTTCGTGACCTTCAGTCCCATTGTTAAGAGTCGTGGTTTTAGTGTACGCACCATCTGACCGAACTAGATCGACTAGACGACCTCCTTACGGTTCTTAACTAAAGGAGGGATTACTCCTTATCTCAGTCGACAAGAGACCACGTCCTCTTTCCAAATAACCTACACATGTGGTACGAACGTCGTGTTTACGTAACGAATAATTGTTTACGGGACGCCAAACAAGAGTCGGGACCTACCAGTTAATGTCCTCGGTGAAAACGATACCGACCCTGTTGGTATAGTGATTGGATTAGCCATGGGAGTACGAGGGAAAGAGACGACAAGAACGTGACACTACTCGTTCCGTGCATGGGAGAACAGGGAAAGGGGTCCCTTATGAATTTCAGGTGACACGACAAAAAGAGACAAAAATGAGTCAGACTCCTACCTACTAATTAGTTAACCTTCAGACGGTGCACACTACAACCCTATAAGATACTTTACCCCTTTCCTTCCTCTTGCCGGCCGTCAGCGTTACTACTCCATACACGTGTCTTCCGGTTCGCCGTCACGACACACACTCGTGTCAGTTAGGATGCAAATCCGGTGAAATTTGAGAGGGTGTGGAACCCGAGGAATGGACGACGACCCGCTGTCTACCCGTGTGCGTGGACGAAGGAAATGGGTGGGTGTCATCCCCAGAGACCTTCGTTATGTCCAAGACGTCCTTCTCTTACTGACACTCGAATGGATCCTGAGAAGGGATTCGTGGCACTTGTAGACTACTAGTTACTCCGTTTATGTATGAAAAATGTGAACGGCACGGCGAGTGTGGCCGGTTCCCCTTGGAACTAGTGTGTTCACCTCTTACGTTGTATGTCTCTCGACGACCGAAACAGGTCGACGTACGGGTACTAGGAGAACAGAAGATGAGGCAGTATCGACGTGGATTCAAAAGTTCCGTCCTATTATAGTAAGTATCAGAGAGAACCCAATCAAGAAAAGAAGGACGGTGGTGGACGGTGTGGGCGGGGGGGTGGGGTTCGGATACTCCAATCTAGAGAAGTAGACTAGATTGACTTCTTCGTTACCTAGGAATACACACGTGGGTGTATGTGTGTGTATTTATGTGTTATATACACAAATGGATATATTTGTGTGTGTAATCGTCGTTCCTCTTTTATTACGAAAATTACATACTTTCCTAAAAATGTTTATTACAATTTTCAGTGGATTTAACGTATTTTAGATTCAGATGGTACTAAAGAGACTTACCTTTTCTAATATTGCACTGTTTATTAATGATCCTTTTCTTGGTTTGTAAGATGCGTGAAAAGTCCTAACATTTGCGAGTAGAGGAGGTCCTTTTCCGACAGTAAATCCTTTGGTGACAAAGGGCAGGACCGGTTCTTGAAGTTCTACTAAGGGAAGAGGCTAGGGTCCTTTTGGTGTCACACTAAGACTATGCCCGGTCGTCGCCACAGGTGGCGTTAAAACCAGTCCGCCATAGATTTTACTGTCCTAGTGTCAAAAATATAGAAACACCAGAAAGTAATTGCACAGGGGCAATAGGTGAAGTTTGTTAACACTAGCTCGAAAGATCATTCTGGGAGTTCTTTTTATATACGTATATTTATTACGAGAGTTCGACAAGACGAGGAAATAAAGGTATACATCTCGTAATCACACCAAGGTTCCCCTCCTTTCTCCATACATAGACATCTCCGGTTCAATGTATTATTTATGCATCGGTATGGTAGACTTTGGTGAGTCGTTAATAGGGAAGGTATTCGTTGTTCCCCCCTGACTACAGAGGATACTTCTCCCCTTCTTTATTCACTTGAGTAAATTATAAGGCGTGATTGGTGATTGCGAAGTGACTTATGACTTTTCTTTTCGGGACCGATGGTAAAAGGGTGTGAGAAGGAGACTCCACGGTTCTGAACAGTTGTTTTGCAGTCCAGCCCTTCTAAAACCTAACACATGTCTCCCCAACTCTTAAGACTTCCTACGCCCCCACCCCATCTCACGCTTACCGTGACAATTATTTATTTTCCTATATATTCGGTTTATTTTAAGTACATTTCGGTTTCCATTTCTCGCAATCAGGAATAGTAGGAGAATCCATTCAGGATGTACCGTAGAAGGAAGAGATTTTAGGGTATCGTCAAGTCGTCGGGTACCTATGGGAAAAGAGAAATTCGTCACACCGTCCTTTACCTTTTGCCTGAGAAGACGTCCAATACATGGTACCAAAGGTAGAATGCCCGTTCTTGGTAATATCATGAAACACGCACGTTTCAGCGAAGTCACCACAGACTGAGAAACGCTGGGGGTACCTGACATCGGACGGTCCGAGGAAACAGGTATCCTAAGAGGTCCTTTCTTATGACCTCACCCAACGGTACGGGAGGAGGAGGTCCCTCAGAAGGACTGGGTCCCTAACTTGGGTCCAGGGGACGGAACATCTGTCTAAGAAATGACAAACTCGACAGTCCCTCCGGACAACACTGTCGATTATTAAGTCTCTGTCACGAGTCTACCTTAGACGTGGTACAAAACGTTGGTGTTGTTTGTCCACACATGTAGGTGACTGACTGACAGAAGTGCGAGGAGATGAACTTGTGTGGACCTTAATTCGTCGATTCCGTTTCCTCTGTACAAACGAAGGAGATTAACGACCAGACCCAGGTCAATCGGACTTTGAGAGACTTGACACAAAAGTGACCCTTACACCAATACCCCCAAACCACCGTAGGTGGGTTGGTGGGTCCTGAAGTCTTGACTTGGGTCCGGTCCTACTGTCTTCCCCAAGTACCATGAAGTTTAGTACTAGGTGGCTCTGTCCAGGTTACTAGTACCCACCGTTGCCCTTTAGGTCATTCCTGCGCCAAACGGACTGTGGGTGGACTGGTAGCAGGAGTCCTTGGTGCCGGACAACTACTGCCTGCCGTGCCGGAGTAGGTACTCGCCCACGCAAAACTACTTTAAGTTCCACAGCAGTCCTTTAAGTAACCTCCACCACATAAAAAGATTCCTCCGCCTCGGCCGTGTCGTCGGACCGGATGTTTCTTTGTTTCCCTCCCTCGAAGATAGTACGAAATACCGTTTAAGAAACTTAGTTGGCGAAGAGACACGTTGAACGTACTCCCTCTTATCTAACCTCCGACTCTTATCCTTCGACTTGTTACGCATTGCGGTGGTTTTTTATACGAATCTAACGGAGTCCCGGCGGAGGTACGAGGTTTCTCTTCGGCCTCGGTCCTGCCAAGTCGGAACCGACTCTCGTCGGCCCAAAGGGGCGGTCTTTGTGTTTGTTTGAGGTGTCTGTCACTACCTCGAGTTTTGTTCACTCTCAAAACTTTGTTCACTCTGCAAACGTGTAGGGGCCCTGACGAGACGGACAGAATTTTGGGACGATCCTCAAGACCTCCGTAAACAAAGTGTCTTCCTCTGTTGACCCGACTGAAAAAGTGTTTATATCGTTTGTTTCCACAAGTCTTTCAACGACCGGAATACATTAGACGAAACGCCACCACCAAATCAATGATTCGGTACAGGCAGAGAAAACGCTGGGGTGCCTGACATCGGGTGGTCCGAGGAGACAGGTACCCTAAAGAGTCTGTTCTAATAACCTCACCCAACGGTAAAGGAAGAGGTCCCCTAGAAGGGTTGGGTCCCTGACTTGGACGGAAAAGACGAACCGTCCACCTAAGAAATGGTGACTTGGATGGACGATCTGAGTCACATTGGGAGAGAGTAATGGTCCTTCAGTCCCTTGGAAAACAAAAATAACGAAAGTAAACTAAACCCATCCGCACTTTTCGGTTAATGTAACTTTAAGAACAGACTTTTCAGTAAAATTTTGTGCGACTTGTTACTGTGACTTCTAACCAAAGATCTTCTTTACTGTACCAAAGTCCTCAGTTCCCTGTAGAGTCGTTTCAGTCTAGTCCCTCTGAGATCGTCGCCAGAACAGGTCTGAGGACCGGAGGGGAGACCGCGTCCTCCCTTTCACCCGGGACTGTCGTCACCGTCCTGGATCGGGACCCGTCTACGAAAGTGCCGTGATTGGGTCGGTCGGTCCCTCTCGTAGGACGACAGACATTCTCTGTCCGGGCGTGTACCTCGCTACTGGTCACCTTCCGGTGAATTTCATACGCAGGACGAACGGACCTTCCATCAGTTGTGAGGAAATCTCTTAGGTGGACTGAAGCTCGGAAACTCTTAAGTGGACTCCAACGGTCCCTTACAAAAAATGTTAATCGGACAAGAGGAAATCATTGTCTCTTCCGTGTACGGTCTACCAAGTCCCCTACTTTTTCCTACCTAGTATCCCCACAGACGGGCCCATGTCACTAAGTATAGTAGATTCTAGTAAGTTAAGTCACTCAACCCAGTCCATAAAAAACCCCCTACCTTAACCTACAACCTCCTTTGTCAACCTTTGGTTTTTTCAAATTTTCTGTAACCCAAAGGAAGGTGTCTAATTCACCTCCTTCGCTTGTGTGTCCCTACAAAGACATATAAGTATTACACCCAAAGTTTACGACATCCTCAGTCTGTGCTGACTCACTTGTTGTTTCCCTCCATACGGCGCACACCTTGTATTTCTCCCGTCCGTGTCCCGACCCTCTCCCAAAGTAGGGCAGGGTCAATCTCTTTACTTACTTGACCAAACAACAAGTCAGTGAGTCAACACAGGCTGAGACGCTGGGGTACCTGACGTCGCACGATCCGAAGAGGTAGGAAGTGGTAGAGGACCTCAAACGAGTTTGAGTATAGACAACTTAGTCACTACGGTAGGTTGGTAGGGTAGGAGACAACGGGGGAGGAGGACGAGAGTATAAAGGGTCGTAGTACCGGAAAAGGTTACTTAACCGACAAGTATAGTCCACCTGTCTCATAACCTGACCAAATCACACGTCTAGACTGCCTTTAATGTGTCCTGGTTTTCAGAGATCTATCAGAGACCTGTTATCCAAGGGGCACTTTCGTGAAAACCCCGTACAAAACTCCTACTCCCTTAAGTGTCATATAGGTCTGGGGTTTGTCTGATCTTGGGAGTCTGGTCTCTGTAGGATTATTACCGGGTGACGAGGACGACTAGGGATGGACGGGAATCGAGCCCTAATCGAGACTAGGTCAGATCAGTGTCTTAGGTGGGTTGTGGCAAATATAAAATGTAAAATAATTCCGACCTTCTGTACCAGAGGCACTTTGACTTCCCTTCGTCCCTCCTCACCACCTTCAGTAGAGGGGTCTTTGAACGTGTCGTGGGAGACATGGAGAGACCCGGAGTCAAAGGAGTCGATAGCTGATGACCCCGACGACCCCGTCTACCGAGGACAGTAGGTTCCTAATGTCACCTATTAGGCGTCTATGTGTCAGATTCACTTTCTGATCTCTCAGGGACGAAACGTATATTGAACCCATTAGACCGCAAAACGAATTCCCTTACTTCCACTTACCGGAGTGTCAGGAAAGACAACACAACCGTAAACATAGACGGTCGTACCTTCCGGGACCACACGTCAACTATTCTACGAGTAACGCACACACGACTCAACGAAGTCAACACAGACTGAGAAACACCGGGACACCTGACGTCGGGAGGTCCGAGGAAACAGGTACCCTAAGAGGTCCGTTCTTATGACCTCACTCAACGGTATGGGAGAAGGTCCCCGAGAAGGGTTGGGTCCCTAACTTGGGTGCAGAGAATGTAGAGGACGTAAACGTCCGCCCAAGAAATGGTGATCACGGTGGACCCTTCGGGTTCTATGAGTAATAGTACCCTCGATTCACGTGGTGAAGACCTAAAAATTTTCTCGGACTATTTGTACCCGTGTATGGACCCGAATCCGTGCGCAAGTAGTCCTTGACCGCAGGTACACCTTAGACCTCTGAAGACAAGAAACTTAGAGGGTCATTTCTGTAACCGTTACAGTACGTACAGTATCCGTGTGTGACGTCTGGGTCCCTACGACGCTACCCTGTAAAGTATGTTTCACAATGAATGCGTTGTCAAGGCGTACGTCAAATCTTTTGTTATGGTTTCTTCGAAGGGATCATGACCGTCAACTTTAAATTACAAGTATGAGACTTGTGAGATTTACATTCCCTAGGATCACGTATTCTTACAAAGTCACTTAGTTTAGACGGAGTGACCAGAATTTCTTTCCCGATCAATTTCGTTTTAGTATCCCTTTTTTTTGGGAACAAAACCAGAACACAGACCGTGACGAAAACAAATATCTCCTCCTTACCAACTGGACCACTAAAAGTTCAAAGTACTTAAGGGACTTTAATTAATGGTCTGAAATTTGGTTTCTATTTTACAAACCTGTTGTGAGACGTAGAGGCTATAAGCATTTTCAAACTTCACTCTCACAGGGACGACAGGTGTCTAAGGAAGAGACTTAAACCGAGGAGTTCAGTTCGTGCAGTCATCACTCTTACCTACACACTCCTTGGGTTTGTACGAAATACAATCAGTGACATGTGACGTTTAAAATGAAGGACAAATAAACGTATTCTGATTTGTCAAAATTTAGAGATTTCGTGGTTACGAAACGTTTATTTTACGGGCTAATTCACGATTTATTATTATTGTGGTCATTAGAGATGGATATTAATGCAAGAACGGACCGCGAGGACCTTCCTCAAACCCCAACAAAAAGTAGTTACCACTCTTCTGTACTTAATAAGTAAGTAGATCCATGTGATGAACTTGGACACAAACAAAGATACCAACAAGGAACTAAAACTAGTTTATTTAAAGTCCGTGACCGACCGGTTGTCAAACTTAGTCCGAAACTCTATCACCCAGTGACGTGTATCTTCGTGGGTCCCGTTCTGTGTCCACGAACCGTCGTAGTCCCAGTATGTCCCGTCTCTCTTACTAAACCGGGTCTAAAACGTATACAGTTTTCGTACACCTTTTGTGAGGTACATACTAATCCTCTTAAAATACGGTAGAAATTAAAGTGTTTTATTAACAACTTCATAATGATTCTTTCACTCTTTACCCCCTCCTAATCTTTCGAATAAATTTTGTCTCACCGTCCTACTTAAAATTTCATACATCGCACACACACATATACATAATAAGTGTTATAATTCAGATATTATTCTGTCACTAGAGGTAAACAAAACTTTGAAGTCGCGGGGATTGTAATAAATTAAAACATTCTGAGAAAAGTGTAGAACGAGAGGATTTTCATTGTCCATATGTGTAAATGAAATTTATAATTCTTTTTATCCTATTTAAAACTTCATAAAATACTCCGTGAAGTATTAACGATTTCTATGGCATCCCAAACATTAGAAGGATTACAATCTTAGTACACATTTTAGGAAAGAAAAAAGAAGGGATCAAATAGGGGAGGAAAATAAGGGTAGAAGACAAGTAAGTTGTATATAAATACCTTAGGGGTTAGAGTTCGGCACTTACGAGTCATTTATTGTTTAGTACGAGAGTCGACTAACTATTAAGTCACACCGCCGTTCGTTGTTGTCGTCACTATTATTATTGTTGTTGTTGAAAAGGTTCTGGTAGACCATTTCCGTCATATATACTTTCCGTGCACGGCTCAAGGTCCCCTACACTAACCTTGACTCGGAACCTCGTACGGGTCTCCGAGTCACCCGTTCGTCTATCCGACCCCCTCGTCTGACCCGTTCTGTCGTCCCGTACTCGCCAAGTCAGTTGGGAGACGTGACCTCCTCCTCGACTGTGGACTGGTGCTACCCGAAGGTACGGTACGGTTGTTCCCTCGACCCGAAATAGAAGTCCCGTTCTCCTCGGGGATTTCCTAAACTCTGTCGGACTGTACTACCTCACCCTTACACACCTCTTGCCCCACCTTTCCCTACTTTGGTCTCCCTCATTAGTCTCTCCCTGACGGTAAACATCTACTTCTGACCGGACGTATGAAAACGGTAAAAGACTAGAATGACTGGTTTATATCAAAGACTCTGACGTAATGATACGTGAATAACTTACAGAGGATCCCTGGAAATTTCTTTTAAGAAATTTACCTCATACACATTATAAAGCCTCTTCCGTTACCGTGGGGTGAGGTCATGAGAACCTTAGAGGATGAAACAACATTAGTGTTTGAGTAAAAGAGTTTTTTGTAATTTTTTTTAAATCTTTACACGAGACTTTAAGGTAACCGTGAATGTAAGGATACAAGGTCTTGTCAGAAGAAAAAGTTGTGACGATCTATGTACCCAAGGTTTCCTGTTCGTCAGTTCCGGACTTAAAAATGTAGAAAGGATAAGAGTTCAGAGTTTTAAGGAAGCCTACCAGGGTTGAATGAATTTGGATTGATTTATGAACGACGTTATGTCCAAATACAAAAGAATGCAGAAGTCACCCCCTGAGAACTGAGAACGGGAGACATATTGACTCCTTGCAATAAAGTAGAAAGTCGAACGAGACAAATCTGAACTGGGTCAAGAATCCGTAAAAAAGGATCGACAACAGGAGGTCAGAGTAGTCCAGACAAGGACAGTAGATCGGAAAGTAGTCCAAGAAGTTTCAGAAACATTTTTCATATTAGGTTTTGTTCTGTCACCTAAGGATCGTCTTCTAGTCTCTCTTGTCCGTCTTAACATGTGTCAGATCATGCACGTGAGTTAAAGAACCGACGCCGGCCTCACCCCTAGTAAAGGTGTCCTGCCACGATCCTGAGGCTCCAGACCGTCTCGGCTCATGGTCCCTTGTATCACAGGGAGAAGGAGACAAGAAATCAGAGGTGCACAGGTGACGAGGTCCCTGTCAAAAATCACACAGTAAATTATCGAGTCACAGAATCGAATTTATTTATGTTTTTATCCTTACTTACCCGACTCTGTCATAAAGAGTCCTGTTACAAACTACTGAACATTTAGGAGTTACCTCCACCACCACCACAGCGAGTCAGTACAGGTTGAGAACACTGGGGTACCTGACATCCGGTGATCCGAGGAGACAGGTACCCTAAAGGGTCCGTTCTTATGATCTCACCCAACGGTAAAGAAAGAGGTCCCCTAGAAGGTCCGGGTCCCCAATTTGGATGTAGAGAACGTAACGTCACCTAAGAAATCATGACTTGGTGGTCCCTTTGGATTTAGGAGTTATTTGGGGGGGTCTTAGTCTGTTACCACGACACCAACCCTAAGACCAAGGAGACTGTCCTACTATCGGTCCACCCTACGTTCTACCTGAGTAAACGAAGGATTTAAAGTGGGACATCGTAAAATTATGTATAGGTCATAAAAAGTTTTTAATGACTAGATCAGTATCTTTATAACTTTCAGTTTATTTTACAATCCACTGGATCTTTTCTCCTTGTAAGACCTTACGGTTTCGACGACGAAGATAGACACCTGATGGACCTAGTCCCTCATATTAACTTGAGTCAAAGGAGTTCACATTTTTCTTCCGTTGCCATAAGTGAAAAGTTCTATTGATCTCCCTAACTCTTTATTGTGTACTTATCATAAAGATAGGGCCTGTAGACTTTTCTATAACCTTATTAAATAGAGTAATGAAAGAAGTTTTAAGAAATTGTCGTGAATATGACTGACAAGTAAACACCTACTTTTGACTCACAATTCACGAACAATCAATGTTCATCGCTTACCGTCACAAAGGTAGCCAACGTTTAGAACACATAATCTGTTCTTGGGGAACCCTTTTCCTTCGGCCCTTCCTGGCTACTTCAGACGTGGCGGTCCCGTACCAATGGACAATATTCCACACCTCTTCCAACGGTCCTGTTGTAGTGCCGGTACTTATGCTTAGTGCAGCCATTGACGGACGTCCTACAACTTTATTTTTACCCTCAGGGGCCCCTGCCTCGTCAACTCCGCTCGGAAGTCCTTTCTGCAGGTGACGAAGAGGTCGTGAGAGACTCTGGGAGGGTACAGTAAGAATGTTTGGACTCGGTGGGAACCCTTTTGATGGACGTCTCCCTTTTGTGCCTCTTCTACTTTACGTGAATGAGAAGTACCTCTAGAACCATCTTAAATGGAAAGAATCTTTTTATTTTTGTCTTGTTCTACGAAGTAAATTAGGACACAAAGATTTTAGTCACCGTTTTTTTTTTTTTTTTTTTCCCTTTTAGAGTCGTAACCTTGTCGTACAAAACTTTCTATTCCGACACCGTAAATTATGTCTTGATATTTAGGAAGTCCCCTAGTCGAGGGTCCGTGTATGTGAGTAAAGGTATGTCTGACGAATCGAAAAATAAAGGAGTTTGTTTTCGCATGAAACATACGCGGTAGAGACGGTAGGAGGGACCGACGGAGACCCGAGACGGAGAGTACGAGACTTAAGGAGATTGACACGTTCGGTGGGACCATAACTTAAACACGGGAGGTTGAGTCACCAGAACTAGGTGAGAGACCATTTTTATTAGCTTTATCTGTAGGGGATTCAGAAGATAACGAAAAACGTTACTTATGTCAGTTCTGGGACCCAAACGAATATCCATAACTTATCAAAGAGAGACATCTCGTCGAGTCAAATTTTGTTTAGTTTTGTTTTTGTTTGAACTACTCATCTGGACCTTTGGTGTAGAAAGAATTCTATGAACTTTGAGTAGACAAGTAATTCAAAAGTTACATAAATTCTCCAAAGGGACATAAGACAATGATCAGTCTTTTTCGTATATCCCCAAGTTCCTTCGTTTTACAAAGTGAAGGTGGTCAGAAACGACCCAGAAGACTTTTACTATTGGAACAGGAATCTAAATACCAAAATAAAGTTTCGGTAAGTATTGGTGTAACCGGCGTATAATTCTGTAGGAGGGGAGAATGGAAAGGGTACGACAACATGAGGTGGCGATAAAGGGACTTCTTCTTCATCTACATCAGAGGTATTAGATGGCGAACCTGTTTTATACCAAGACACCTGTTTACCCGTGAAATTAACCCCCGCACAGTGTGTCTCAATTTTCTTGACGTCAGTCAACGTTGGTTTCTGCATAATACTTTATTTTAACATCCCGGTAATCTGTAAACCAATTGTGATTGGCAAAGATCACTGAAATGTGTACGTGCACGAATTACTAAAGGTTTTCGTAAATTCGGATGTCTAAATTAGAAAGTCTTCGTCAACGTTACTTGTTACTTCTTATTTACTCAAAACGTATAGAGACATTAAAATAAAAGATATTATGTTCCGAGTATAATGTCTTATCTAAAACATGTGTAACGGAACAGTTGGAACTGAGTAAGCCCAACACTTGACGAAAAAAGGACAGGGGGTGGTGGAACTTAAGGGGAAAGGGAAGATACTTACTTCACAAAACAAATCAACCAAAGTACACCCTGAAACTTTACTCTCGAACTTCGTCCTTTCTACTTACACTACATAAGATAATATCACCACAACCATCAAAACTATTATGAGGTCTTTGAGTACCCTTCACTTTTCCCCTCCATTATTTAGTTGAACCCCGTTCTCTACGTTAAAGGTGGAAGGACAGGCACTCTTCGGTAACGATTTTACTTTGATGTTAGACCTGGTAAGTCTGCGATTTAGAGGAAGTTCTATACATAGAGGGGGTGGTGTGGAGGAAAGAAAAAAATTAACAAACAAGTGGAAAATTGGTAAAACTTAGTACGAACTGCCAGGCATCCCAACCCGACAGAGGTTCTGAGGCCATCTACTGACGTAGTTACCGTTCCTTCAGACACTGACATCGTCTCATATCAAAAGGTAGAAACTTCTCTTTCTCCTCTCCTCTTATCCCAACCTCGTTCTACCACCCGTACCCCCTTATTATCTCTGTAGGGGTGGACCGAAAGGATATAGTCTGTTTATGCTATCCTGTTGACCCTGTTTAGGTTCTCAGCATCCTTTTATGAACTGGGTGTAAGGATTGGTAAAATTTAACCCTAGTGTTCTCTACTTTGCAAAAAGTAAAAATTTAACGTGCCGTTAAAGATTCGTCGTCGTCGAGTCCCTTGTCCCATTTACTTTTTACAAACGAAGTGGGGTAATCTACCTGGAACTGACTTTAGAGTTCCGGTTCCGGCGAACCTGTGAGGTCGGTGGTGGTATGGTACCATTTGACCTAATCCATCCTCGGGGCCCTTTCTATCTCCGACTAACATAGTGGTCTTTTTAAATTCATGTTCGTCTTCATTCTTTCAGGCGTCGGATTCGTTCACTCCCTGCAACTTCTTTCTCCTAAACATTCGTTTTTTCTCGACTGATTTTAACGATGTACATTAGTATGAGGCTAATTTTTTTTCTTTTTTTTTTCTTCTAACCATATACGTAGGAAAAACTCAGAGACGAGGAGAAATGGAGTTAGTCCTCTCGGTGATTCAAGATGACTAGACCGAAAGGTAAATTCTCTATGAACAAAGTCATAAAGGTTTCAGAGTTTGACTCTTGTAAGACTATATGTTTTTCGGTTTTATTTCTCCCCCTTCCCTACTCAAGTTTGACCTGAAAAGAAATTCTTAAGTACGAGAAACCCTGAAGACGAACTCCTATGTAGGTTCCGTTTTCTCTCTGTTCTACTAATTTCTGCTTAGGAATTTTAGACACCAAGAAAAGGACCTAATCGTTCGTAAGAAATGTGTCTATTAGTTTACCCGACAAGACCTTATCATTTTAGACACATCTACTTTACCTTTGTTATTAATGTAAGTTATATTTTTTATCAAAGGAACCGAATCGAAAT
Organism: Capra ibex; assembly: GCA_006410555.1. NCBI lineage: Eukaryota > Metazoa > Chordata > Mammalia > Artiodactyla > Bovidae > Capra > Capra ibex. Next base: position 1,113,465 of record SJYO01028879.1, read on the forward strand.
TACCCAATGGACAGCAGTAATTAACACCAAAGGTCTCGTAGAAGTCTTCACCGAATATATGTAGTGTCAAGAGAAATTCGAGATTGGGAGTACCCTATTCGTTTGCCAACAAAATTTATTTGTATGGTTTCGTTTCAGAAACTCCAGATGAAAGCCAGGGACCACCGAGTCTCCCATTTCGTAGACGGACGTTACGGTCTCTGGACCCAAGTTAGGGAACCAGTCCTTCTAGAGGACCTCTTCCGTCACCGTTGGGTGAGGTCATGAGAACGGACCTTTTGGGGTACCTGTCTCTTCGGACCATCTGATGTCAGGTACCCTAGCGTTTCTCAACCTGTGCTGACTCGCTGAAGTGAAAGAAACCAGAATTGACCATAAACGAGTCAAAGTCCATCTCGACAGAAGTATAGATGTGATAACCGTCAGCATATAGACATGCACAACTGGGAGACCCAATCTAAAACCGACGTCTACCGTTTGGAAAGATAACTATGTGCAGACGTTTTTAGTGTTAAAAAGTATATCTTAGTCTCGAGGCCCAGTATACCTATATGGACTCCTCCTCTCCTGTCACCCCACATACACACACACACACACTCGACACACACACACACTCACACACACACCAATGACGACAACTTGTGAGGAGGTATGAGAAACAGAATGTAAAATTTGACCTATAGTCTTGAAAATGAGTATTTTATCTCATGATAAAACAGTGAGAACCATTATACTGTTGATAAGTCCCCGTTGTTCATAGGAGACAAATATTACCACCTTCAAAATTCTCGAAAGTTCGTAAAGTCACTTGTACCTAAGTCTATGTGGAAGACCCCTCCTCCTCACCGTCGGTGTTCTACCAAAGTACCCCGAACGAGAACCTTCCAACCACCGGAGCCTTTCGTGAGACGAGTAAGAGGAGAAAGATGGAACCCGACGGAGAAAAAGGAATAATTTAAATGTAAGAGGTGACGTCAGGTGTTGGAGGTAACGAGATAAGGATTACGTCCCAGGTGCACAGTCTTTTCACGACGTCATCTTCAATCCGTGAATTCTTATATTAGGAGTTCGTGAGAAAGGTCACCGGAACGGGGATGGGTACGAATGTTTATCCAAATGGACTGAAACACAAAGAATGTTCCGACGAACGATCCTTACGAGATGGAAACCTCCTCGAGGATATGGTTATGAAGAGGGATGTGGGTGGAGTTACTCGTGTCGACCGTTACTTAAGGATTTATTTAAAGATTAATAGTTATTTTGTGGGTGTGTGTATGTGTTTTTGGGGGTAGACTTTCAGTACCGAATAAACGAAAGTAAGACATAGGAAACGTTACCTTCCTTCCTCGTCGTTACCCCTCACAACCAGTTGGAAACTAGTAGTCGTAGTAGGGAAGCCGGTGATATCAAGATAGTCTCTGTCCGTACATTCGAGTACTCCAGTACTATAAACTCTTCTACACGACCATCGGCTCTCTCGAATGTCTTCGAAGGAAAGCAGAGAAAGGAAGAGGGAAGATGTACATCTGTTCCCCTACACACATACACGATTCAACGAAGTCAGTGCAGGCTGAGATACGCTGGAATACCTGACATCGGACGGTCCGAGGAGACAGGTCCCTTGAGAGGTCCGATCTTATGACCTCAGTCAACGGTACGGGAGGAGGTCCCCTTGGAAGTTTTGGGTCCCTAGTTTGGGTGCCGTACACTCAAGAAATGGTGATCAAGGTGGACTCTTCGGGTCTGTTTTCCTGTACATCGGGATTAACTCTGGGTTGTCGGTAGGATACTGACACTCTTGTCGGTCAGAGGGAGTCTCTTTCTTTCTTTTGACTTGTCTCTTTACTTTTCCTGGATGCAGGACCTACTCTACTTACTCAACAACTTAGTTTCGTTGGGGTTTCAGATGGGGTGGAATTTATGAGTCAAGTGTGACCCCCAATCTCCACCCTAAAAGACAATGAAGTCGGGTCTGTACGGGATTGGTCATACGGCGTACAAGTCACGTTTCAACAATGAGAAAGACTTCCGTCTCTTCGTACCCATTCGTACCGTTTCTGAACAGATTCTTCGCTCCTCTCCTCTTTTTTTTTTCGTTCCTCTAGTTTGGTCAGTTAGGATTTCCTTAGATGGGACTTATAAGTAACCTTCCTGACTACGAGTTCGACTTCGAGATTATGAAAGGGTGAACTACACTTCTCAGTTGAGTAACCTTTACTGGGACTACGACCCTTTCTAACTTCTGTCCTCCTTTTTCCCCGACTGTCTCCTACTCTACCAACCTACCGTAGTGACTGAGTTACCTGTACTCAAACTCGTTTGAGGTCCTCTATCACTTCCTGTCCCTTCGGACCACACGACGTCAGGTATCCAAGCGTTTCTCAGCCTGTGTTGACTCACTGGCTTGTTGTTGTTTTTTTGTTTTCATGTTAAAGGTATACTAAAGGTTACCTTTTCCGTAAGAATCAATGTCATCAGTGGTCTCTTAGGTTCAATTGACACTGAGACGTTTAGGACGTCCCGGTGTCCGACTCGGGTGCTTTTGTTTCCGTTCCTTCTCTTTAGTCCTTTAGTCCAGTAAATGGACGTTTGTCACGTTATAACCGTACAAACCGTAGCATTCCCGTAGACCGGTAAGGCGATTTAAGTAGTGGGTGTCCAAGGTTTCATAGGTAGATTTACTTTACTATCCTGATTTAATCCTTGTTGTTGACTGTCTATTATTGTCGTTGATTATAAATGTCTCGTGAATTAAAAAACTCGTTAAATATACGGACCACGTTTATTATGAGTTTATGGGAGATTCCAATTCAGAAAACCAAAGTCTACCCCTTCGACTGCAACTCTCTCTAATTCAGTGAACTGGTTCTAAGACATCGATCCTCTCAGTCTTCTTAGTCAGTACAGACGAACTGAGTCTTGGTACTGTTATTTCTCTAAGGGTATAGGAGGACCTTACGATCTCTTTATTCGTAGAAAGAGGAACCTTTTCCCTAAAAACTCCATAAGTGGTCCTTTTGTATAAGGGAGTAGGGGATCTTAATAGACGATTCAGTACTTGAGATGTCTCTTACTGGAGTCAAAACCAAAACAAAACGGTCTTCTCAGAACGGAAACACCTAATTTAAGATCCTCTTCTGAGACCTTAAGAAAGAGTCCAATGGACGCTCTTATCATACCGTAGTCGTTCGTACTTGTTTTTGTGCCTACGTTCGTCTCGAGTCCACCGGAAACGTGGATGAAGTCTTTGTACAGACTAGAAGTCTAATACATCTACTCTTTCTCACCGGGTCTTCGACTCTCCGAGGGTACCCGGGGTCTATACTCGTCACACCAACGTTGAACTGAGGGTAGAGGAGGACGGGTTGGGTCCGAACAAGGACATGGGATCTCCAATAATGATCGGACGGAGAAACCAGTAGACTCATACAAATCTTTTTCTTTTTCCTTTTGATTGAGAGAGAATTTTTCCGTCTAACGTATACTTTTGAACCTAAAGAACGTAGAAAACTTGTACACCCATTCAGTTAAGACCGGGAAGAATCGGTTCCCCGTCGTTCGATATCAACTCATTACCGGTGGGGACGGTAAAAGAAGTCTAGCCGTATATCAGAGATCGTGGTTCTGGGGAAATGGGTATCTAACATAACTGTACGACGAACGAAGTGAGAATGTTCAATGGACGGACCGAGTATCCGTAAACGTCCACTCCGTTTCGGAATGATCGACAAGTTATTTAAGTAAAGGGAAAGGAGGTATAGTGTGATTTGATGTAAAGGGTAGGAGGGAACGTCAGTCCACACTAGTGTACTGACTCGAGACCGGTTACCCCACACTCATATTCCGAGACGGGGTGGAGATCCAGAACGGGGACTTTTGGAGGGGTCTAGGAGGTGAGAACGAGAGAAAGGTGTGAGAAGGGAAGAGAAAGGTAGAAGAAGTGACCTAGGATCTCTCCTAGGTCACCTCTTAAGGTTCTAGGATCCTCTAGTGTTCTCTACCGTCTGTATATTCGTCCTGTCTCGACCGAAAGACTTATTGGAGAGTCTTATCTTTGAGTGACTGACTGGGTGTGAACTGACACTACACTCGTCCTTTACTTGGAGACAACTAGTCGGTTGACAGTCACGTAGATCTGGTTATTAAGTCCCCAAGGAGGGTGGGAGGGAAGGACTGTGGTACTCTCGAAGGATCGTAAAGTCAGAGTCGTAGTGTCTCTGGTTTGTCACTATAGAAGGTGTCACGATTACAAGACTGAGGAGACATAAAGTCAGAAGAAATACCAAAATCCCACAAAACAAATAGTAGACCGTCACCGTACCAAACTGAGGTACATACTTTTGCCTTTCTTCTGTTTGGGTTCTGTCGTGACTCCTTCCTAGACACTTTACGAGAAATCGTAATTTTAGCTTCACGGACTTAGTTCCTCGGACCTCAGCGACGGGTCCTCCTTTCTCACTCTAGGAATGACTCGTCAGCGATCATATCAGGTCAGTAAACACGGGAAACGGGAGTTGGGTGTCTTTGAAAAGTTCCTATCCTGTCCGGAAAACATACACGTCGGTGAAACCCTAGAGGGGGTAGTTCCGGTATTACGAACAAATTTGACACCGACTCTTAGTGTATTTCGTCAACACAATCTTTATGTAAAAATCCTCTTTCTACAAGTTCAATCTGTGGGAAATTTCGTCTACATGAGAAGGGGCCGTGTAAAAATACTTTCAGAAAAGGATTATAAAATAAGGTTGTTCTCGAAGAACAAATTGACGCTGTCTGAGACGTCAGACACTGTTCATAAGTCTCGCTATGGGTGATATGTCACTACGTTGTCTTTACGACAATAGAGTTCGTCAACGTCCGACATTAGGACGGGTACCCCTTTGTTATTATATGCTCCCCCTATATAAAAAATTTTACATGGATGAAGATTTTTTCACCGGTGTCGATATCGATCAGTGCCTACCCTTCGTTACTCCTTAATTACATAACCAAACACTTGAACCTTTCAGGTCTCTGTTCTGTTACGGTACCACTTTAGGAGAAAGGGACTTCATTCTTGATTAGGAACATCGTCAGTAGTTTAGACTCTGAATTGTTGTCGGGGTCCCTTTAATTTAGTGGCACCCCATCTCTATTAATATGATTCTTGGTCGGACTGAACACGTCTTCAAGTTCTCCAAATCTTTTGTCCTCCCTTTTCCATACCTCACATCAACATCTAAATATTACCTGTCGGAAGTCTTAAGAAGGGACCTATTAGAATAAACCCCGAGATTAGAGAGATTATATAAGTCGAATGAAGACAATATTTTGAACACCTTCAGTCCCGTGCCACGTCTTCGTCTCTGGTTTTAAGACAGTGGAAGGACGAAGTTTCATCAAAGTGAACTACGAAGACTTGAGACACTAAACCCAGAAAGTCACCTTTGACCGATAACAAAAACGAAACTGGGAAACCAGGACTAGACCACTAATTTTTCGTGAATACTCTATCCGACAGGTAAAAGAGACTTCGGTTTATGTAATACAGGGTACAGGAGCCCTTTCAGGGTCAGACGGGCCTCTCAGACTTTTGTGAAAAGACTCGTTACGGTTCTCAAGAGTGTCGGTAAGAGGTACGATCCATATAGGACAGACAACAAGGACTCTCCGGGACCCCAGGACCTTGTACAGAGTCGTCCACACCGATCTTGTTCCCCCTCCACTTCCGTGGAGAATCTCCACCTCGTGGGACCCCTTACCTTGTGCACGCCCTTCTTCCTCGACCTAGGGAACGTCCGACCCATTGTGTCACGGTTCCTTTGGACATTAAACAGTATCCTCTATCCAGAGGTCGATCCCTTAAGCAAGCCTAAACAAGTTTCGTGAGTAGAATTACTCAGGATTTGTTACTGTGTGTCCCTACCTTATAATTCACCGTCTTAATTTCAGTCTCGAGGTCATATGGCAATGACCGACGGAGAATCGTGGACTTAATCGAGGACAGTAACACACTTTAAAATCATAGATCACCATCATAAAAAAACGTAACAACAAGTCAGCACAGGTCGAAACACTGGGGTACCTGACGTCTTACGATCCGAAGGGACAGAAAGTGGTAGAGAACCTCAAACGGGTTTGAGTACAAGTAACTCAACCACTACGGTAGGTTGGTAGAGTAGGAGACGAAGGGACCACGGAGTCTACCATTTCTTAGACGAACGTTTCGTCCTCTGGGTCCAAGCTAGAGACCCAACCCTTCTAGACGACCTCTTCCCTTACCGACGGATGAGGTCATAAGAACGGACCTCTTAAGGTACCTGTCTCCTCGGACCACCCGATGTCAGGTACTTCAACGTTTCTCAGTCTGTGTTGACTCACTGATTGTGAAAGTGTAAAACCCGTAAGCAAATCTGAATATTTTTATGGTACAACCTTTATAGTACATAGAACTAACGATTTAAAATATTTTTTTAGTAAATGAATACATAACCGAGACCACCCAGGATAACGACGTTCACCCGAAAGAGGCAAATGATTTTCGGTCGCCCTCCCCCATCAGAGGTCAACGCCACACGTGAAGAGCGACGTCACCGAAGAGGACAATGCTGAGTACCGGAGTCGTCAACATGTGTCAACGAGGCATCGCACACCCTAGAAGGGCGTGGTCCCTGACTCGGGTACGGCGAACGTGACGTTCCGTCTAAGGAGTGGTGACGGCGGGCCCTTCGGGGTAATGACTTAACAAAAACCACACGGGAGCGTACAACGAGGACTAGCCTCACGGAGGGAATAGAGTGGGATTACGACCGGGACGACCACGGGTAAAGGTTTGTATGCACCTTCTACTCGTACTCCCATTTTATCTAAGAGGGAGACCGACACGGTTCCGTTTCAGAAAATTTTGACAGATTGAGTCCGACCACTCGGGAGACCAGGACTGTCGTCGGGTAGTAAAGAAAAGAGTAGGGATTCCAAAATGAAATACGACCACTTTGGGTTTAGATCTGTAGGGGCACAGAGAGGGATTTAGTTCCGACTCGGCAGGTAGAAAAACAACCTCGACAGATAAGTACAGGACATCCGTAACGGTAGACACCACGGTCCGTGTGAGTCGTATACGTTTTACCTTGGGGGGTACAAGAGTGGTGGGGTGGCGAGAAGACAGGAGGGACAGGTGTAACTACCGGCGGGGTAGGTGGGTTGGTCCTCTACCAGAGTGTCATCAAGAATTGGGGAGAGAGAGAAATAGGACACGAAGAATAATTAATCATTTAGGAAAAAAAAAAAAAAAAAATTTATCCTCCTATTAACGGAATGTCACGACACAACCAAAGAAGGCATGTTGTTGTTGTTGTTGTATTTAGGAGGACCAAAACCGGTGAAGTCATAGAGGACTTAGAGAAGAGAAGGGAAGTAGGGACCCCGGTGGATGGAGACGTCTGAGAACAACTGACAGTGAACAGTGAAGTTCCAGGTTGTGAAACCGTGGTTTACTTCAAAGAGTTCGAGTCATCTGTCAAAGAATGAGGTACGGAAACAAGTACGACAAGGGAATGAACCTTACGGGGCGAGGGAAGTAAACCAATGAAGAAGAAATTCTGACTCCAATCCGTAATAGAGTAAGTGATAAATGGGGTGTTTTTTACTTGATTTGTGGACAAACCTCAGTGATACAGTCCAAGACCCGTTAGTGTCTACGAGCCCAGAGAGGACCCGACCCCACAAGTACAAGGTGTACAGGACTGTTGTCCTCCCTCGTGAGTTTCTCTCCTGACAGGTGGAGGAAGACCTTCGAAAGGGACTGACGAGCAGAGTCCGACTTCATTCGTGAAAAGACGCTACGAAGGTAGTACGAGACATAATACGGTGGTACCGTCGTTTAGGTACCTGACTTCGAAAGAAGAGGGACTCAAAAGAGTCACAGACCGAAGTGATTCTTACCTGCGGAGGATAGACAGAAATGTCACAGTCAAGGATCAGTACCCTCGTGCATAAACGACTTGTTCTCCGATGACGGCCTTCTCCCTGTTCCTTTCCATTTCTACACCCCAGTTCTGGAGTCCAGTAAAAATGGAGGTGAGGACGTCACTGTGGTAATAGTCTCCTTGATTGAACTACATAATTACGACGTTCCCAATTAGAAAAAGGGGAAACGTACTTCCGGTTCTATTCAGTCTGGTACCAGTTCATTCGGCTCAAGACTTGCCTTAATTTAAGGAAACAAGAACTTTTAGAATGGATCTCCTTACAGATGTCAAAGGTTACCGTACGAAAACTCTAGGGAAAATTTTACCTTTAGCAAGTGTCATATTCACACAAAAACACGAGTCTCTCCTCTACCACCCTACCCTCCCTTTTCCTCTTTCCCTCTCTCTCCTTTGGGTGTACCAGATACCCCATGTGACCGACTGTAAGACTTGTTATCTCTTATCCCAGAATTGTCTTTGAATGAAACGGCCCATCCGAGAAATTTCGGTACAGTCAGTTAGGACTTGTTTGTCCTTCGAATCTTCGGACGAGTCCTAGTCAGTACACCTCGTGATGTAATTCACCTTGTTCGTTCTCCTTGGGTCCACCACAACTTAATTGGGGGTCCACTGACGCCCGTGTTAGTGTCATTTAATACTTTATGGAGGCCCGACACACCAAGGTTGTCTGTTTTGTAGTAAATGGAATATCAAAGACGTCCTTCCCAACTTCCGTAATCAAGGTGTCTGCTTGTTTCATAGTAGTAAAAAGAAGTCGTCTTGAAATTATTTCAACACTGTGAGTAGGACTTTTTGTCAAGTTTGAAAACCCACAGGTCGAGTCCCATCTTTGGGTAAGTTGGCACCCGGTACTACACGACTCTCGTTCCACTTTTACGTCCCCGACCCCGCAAGAGGACCCTTTCAGGGCCGAGGAGGAGCACAAAAATGGGGGTTCTACTACGACTGTCATTGTTGACGAAAAGTTGTCATTTATTCTTGTCCTCCACACACAAACACGGTGGTTTCCTTTCGTTCGGTCCTGCATCGTCGTGGGGCAGTGTAATTAAAATTACGGTCTCCGAGGTCTCAGGGAACTATGTACTCCAGACGGCGACCTCACACAAAAATACGACGAGATACCGTCCTCCGCGTCTGGGGAACACAGACGTCGTCGGAAAGACCCGAGAGGACGTCTGAAAGACTCCCGATACCTGGTGCTCCGCCCGAGGGTCGTTCACATGAGTCTTCTGAGTCGTGTTCGGTCAAACCCCAGGTTTCAGGGACCACGGGGGATTTATCAAGTACTACGTCGGGAGCGTCGACAGTATGACAAAGTAGTGTAATTTTCGTTTGAAAAAACGTTTAATTTCGGAAGTTATTCAACTACCTTCTTCGTTAATGACCCCCTTTTCCCTGATCGCACTCGGTAAGGTGTAGTCCCAGACGCCGACCTCTATTGTCAGTTCTTGAATTGGGTTTCACCGTCGACGTCTTCTTTACTTTTAACGGATGGAATACAAAAGGGAAGTAAGACGTACACAGATGTAGTCGGACAGATCTAAAGGTACAGTCAAAGACGTCCCTAGTTCTTTCTTTAGTTAATCTCGGGTCTGCAACAACGTAAACTAAAATCTTCATTCTCAAGGGACCCCCTCTGATCTTCGACTTGTATATAAATAACTTTCGAAAGGTGTGGGAAAGAGGCACTAATTAAGTGGTATTGTTGTTTTCTAATCTTTACCTTCACAAGTAAATTAAAACTTGGGGATAGATAAGTGATCTGATGTTTTACTAGAAGAAGAGAAACTCTTTTTCTACTTCCTCTTTCCTTTCTTCTTATTTGTTGTCACACCTTTAAAGTGTATTTTATAGGCGTAATTGAACGATTTAATACGAGTAAAACTATTTTATGTACAGGAACGGGAAAGGAAAGTGAACTATTTAGTCAAAGGTATTTCGTCCGGAAAAGGAATTTTATACCTTCAGTAAAAGAATTTGTATTTCCCCTGTAAGTGGAATCCACCTGTTTCTAAATTAAATCCAATGTGAGGAAGTGTATTTAAGTACACGACTTCCCTAGTAGATGAAGACCCCGTCTGAAATAATTGAATTTTATGGAGGTACACCTCAATATTCTTTCGCAACCAATATAAAATATAGACAGACTTTACCTATTACTAGTTTAAGGACTTGGTGTTGTCACTTCAGTTTGAATTATAAAGTTCTATACCTTTGTATTGTCACTTTAGTGAACACCCTGTTTTCAAATGCATACCTTTGACTAGAAAAGGACCGGCTTATAGGTAATAAAATAGGTTGCTTAAATCCTTAATGGATTTTAAGGTTATACAAATACACGTGTATTAACTACTTATTTTATACTTCATGTATTGGTAAAGTATAATTCGGGATTGAGTAGGGGTTTAATTTTAAAGTATTTTACAAGGGTTAATAAGATTCGGTACAGTAGAGTCAGTTACGTAAATGTTATGTATAAGAGAGGTTCTTGGTAGGATTCTAGGAAGTAAAGACTTTCCAAAATTTTGATGAATGAAACGATGTTATTTAAAGAAGACACACACTCCACAGATACAGTTGTCATATTTATACCAGGGATATTTGTTTCTTCTTAATTCTGTTACAATCTGCGTTCTCAGTTCGGTCACGCAAAAGAGGACTTACTCAGGTACAGAGTAAGTTCCGTCTATTTAGGTGTAGGTACAATAATTTTTGTTCTAGTCTCCCGTTCTTCTTCCCCTCCCAAGTCGAAGATTCTCTACGAAGTCCTTGTGTAAGTCGTGGAAGTCTCTTTAGTACCCTAGAACGGTGGAAAATACTTTTGAAAGGTCATCAGAGAGCGTAGGGCATTGTCATTGTAGACATACATACAGGCATCAAATCCACCCTCTACAGACCTTCAATTTGTCCGAAGGTTTGATCGTGTGTCTACTCAAGCGTACGGGAGAGTGAACCGTAAGTTGTACGATCTCAACAAGTAGCTCTCTCGATTGTTTTTCGATTACAGATAGAGGTAGTGAAAAAGCTTTTGTATAAAAGTCGAAATGGAAACTACTAAACTAACTGTTCTGACTTCTGCTATTTCCATTTTAATAAAGGTCTTCGGTGAGAAAATGTGTGTCACTACCAGTTAATTCCACTTCTACATGAACTCGATTTCAAATGTAAAGAACGAAGACAAGTGGAAGGACAAAACGACTCTTGAACCAACAGAAATACTAAGCGACGGTTAGAGGGGAACCTTCCCCTCTTTGTCTTACTCGTCGAGTCCACACCCCGATATAAATTTGTAGGGGAAGACACACTCGACTCGTGTTCCCGCAAAAACAGACCTTAAGTCTTCTTTCTTTTCTTTTCGCGATGTAAGTTGACTCCTCTACCCCCCGATCACTCCCTTTCGTTTTGTCGAGCAAAAGGGAACTTTATTGTAACTGAAAAAGATTTTACGTCCTTCAGGACCCCGACCTTTTAATGGGTGTCGAAATTTCGTTCTGGAGTTCCGAGGGCACGTCTGAAAGTCCCGGGGAGTAATGAATTTTCTTTCCCTTTCCCCTCTTCCCTTCTTTCTTTTTTCTTTCCTTAATAGACGACAGTCCTAAATGAAGGTAAAGGGGGGAGTCAAGAAACCTTTAGACAAACGATGATGAAAATCCCTTTCTTGTTGTCGCTTTTTGTCTTTATTTTTGTCCGAAAGAGGATACTTTTATTTTCCTCCCCCATTCCGTCAACCGGATATTTTAAGGGAACGGGAACACTCACACACACTCACACATACACACACATTCTCACCACTCCCCCTCTCTCTCGGACAAAACATTTGACGACTTAACCTTTCAAGAAGTCTGAGGTCATCCCACGGTCTTGACGAGACGGGAAATTAAGGCTCCGTCAAAATGCCGTAAGGAAATAACGAACAAACTGAAATAACCGCCACGACACCCAGTCCAAGTAATAACCTCACCTTAACGGATAATGAAACCATAGTCGAAACTCTACTGAGCTCTAATAAAGACCGGGACGGAGAGGAGTTTTGAAATTCATCCTCGACTTGCATACTTGACATTTAATTGTAGACTAATTATACGTGACCGTTAAGGAGTCTTTCGAGAACTAACGGTGAGGGGGGGGGGGGGNTAACGGGGGGGGGGGGGGGGGGGGCCGGGAAACCGTACCGGACAAATACAATTAATCGTCAAGTCTCTAATTTGTTGTTTTTCTCTTAAATGTTTTACGTATTATTATTTCGTCTTGACTTTTCCCCGTAACGAGTAGTTCAAAGTGAGTCAGGGACCCAAGACCAACCCCTGTACCGAAGACTATCGACTGTGGGTAACAGATCTTCTTGGCCCCTGGGAAAATTTTTAGTTTTAAGATACTTACTTTAGAGGGAACCTGTCACCGTTATAAAAAGTCAGAGGTTCTCTAGTGTAACGGGTTGTGTGTCTTGCTACGTAATACGATTTGGTGTATAGTTCTCAGTCCCCAAAAAGGGGTCGTGGCACGCACGTAGGGCCCAAACATGTGACGAAAATGAACTTGTGTTTGACTGAGTCAGGATCCTGAAGGAGAAGGGGAGAGACCACTCGTGGTGAATTGATACAACCGTACTGAACTCAGACCCCTTTCTAAAGTGAAATTTAGTACAATCACCGACGGACCCTTGTACCTAGAGAACCCAGAGACAACCCTTTACACTTTGATTTCTCTCTCCTCTCTGGGATTTATACGTTTGGTGTCTTTAGTAAATCCTTAAAAAGGTCCCCACACATGAGGTCCCTTCACTGACGTGTTTCACTTTTGGTTGTACAGTCACGATCCGACAATGTCTAAACTGAAAATTGGTTCCAGTTCTAAACTGGAAATTGGTTTCTACTCAGACAGAATGTCACAATGTTTTCACTTGGACAAAGAGGAAAAAAGGAAGAAGGGAAAGAGGAAAAGAATCCCAGTCCTCAATCCTACTTTGTCAGAACCACAATTGTTCCACATTATAACCAGTGGAACTTCAGACGTGTCGTGGAACAAGGATTGAGACCACGGGGAACCTGACAAAATGTCGGTTCAATTTCAGTAGTCCATCAGCCAATACAAAGAAAAGGGGGATTTCTGACCCAACGTTTCACTTGTTAAGTATCTTCTCAGAACTCAGTCGGATAAAGAGTGTCTATATTACAAATTAGTAAACAAAACTGGTCGGAAATCGATTGACCCATGTTTACATTAGAAGGTAGGGACAATGTAAATCCTTTGACTTTTACCATAAATTCTCCCTCGATTATGAAAGGTCACCAGTACATACTTACACTCTCAACCTGACACTTCTTTCGACTCGCGACTTCTTAACTACGAAAACTTGACACCACGACCTCTTCTGAGAACTCTCAGGGAACCTGACGTTCCTCTAGGTTGGTCAGGTAGGATTTCCTCTAGTCAGGACTCACAAGAAACCTTCCTTACTACGATTTCGACTTTGAGGTTAGGAAACCGGTGGAGTACGCTTCTCAACTGAGTAACCTTTTCTGAGACAACGACCCTCCCTAACGCCCGTCCTCCTCTTCCCCTGCTGTCTCCTACTCTACGGACCTACCGTAGTGACTGAGCTACCTGTACTCAAACCCACTTGAGGCCCTCAACCACTACCTGTCCCTCCGGATCGTACGACGTTAAGTACCCCAGCGTTTCTCAGCCTGTGTTGACTCGCTGACTTGACTTGACTTATGAGAGGGTCTCTCCACCGATGACCGAGGGTCGCTCCACCGATGACCCCTGAGTAACCTTACAAAAATTACTTATGGGTGTCACCGATGTCAAGAACCCATTTCGATAATCGTCCAATAATGGTCCTGTTCATCCGGAAGATCCCGAGTCATCCGACGTCTCGTGTCTCTCATCACTGGATCTGAGATCTCTTTCTGATAAGATCAAGTTTAGGACGGAGACAGTAAGACTGGGTCAGTAAGGTGGAAACGCATGGAACCAAAGGAGGACCATATGTGCCCCTACTTTTATCGAGATTGAGTTTCCCCAAAAAGAAAAAAACCGGGGTCCTAACTTACTTAATTGTAAATATTTCTTGAATGTTGGTATAAACGTTAAATATATCGTGTATGTTCTTCATACATGAGTCACAAACACTTCATCTTAAAAATCTTTCACGAAACCGTAACGAGGGACCCTGGTTTTACATCCCATGAGCATCCTATAAAATTAGATCGGTCACCAAAAAAAAAAAAAAAAAAAATTGAAATGTAACATATCGAACATAAAAGTCTTGTAGATTCACGAAACTTCCTTGGTCGTGACAACAATAAATGAAATGAACACACGTGTCGGTCTGTCCATGATTTTTGTATTAGAAATAAAAAGGAAGGGTCACATTTTGATAAGTAGTCAGATCTGGGTCCAATATGGTGTCACCTGGGGTGTTCTATCACGAGGAACAACGACAAATAAATCTGTATAAAACTTATTCGGTGTTGGGGACAGGGGTTACCGCCTAGTACATAAAAATCTTAGGGTCCCCTGTGGTAATTCTTTAAGATGAGATCACAGAATACATTGTCTCCTGTGACTTGTCGGTCTCTTCAACACCAGGTCCATTCAAATCTCAACTTTGTTTTGGATTTAGGTATACTTGGGACAGACCCATCATAAGAACGGTCCGATAAATAGGAATTCAGTACCAGACAAACTTATTGTAAAGAGGTCACCTACTCATAAAAGACTTGGTCTAAGGATAGTTTTTGAAGATGCCCCACCGACGACGGTAAGACGATTTCATTATTATATATGATATATAATAGACGTTTTTATGTCCAAATTGTATGTGGGTGGGTGTATGTGTAAGTTGAATTAAACTACGTACAACTGTGCAAGTTGAATTAAATCGTTCATAGTTCCTCTCTTGTGAAATGGGATACGAACTCATTTATAGACACATATGACATACACACATATATGTATATATACATATATATGTGTTACAAGTTCTATTTGTCACCTAATAAACTCAAATTTGAGGTTTTATACGTTAATAAAGATAGGTCTAGGTGTGGTAGTTCAATTTTCCTGTGTCCTTTAGAACTTTCTTACCAACAAACTGTTTACTTTCATCGGAAATTCACTTCATTGTGAGAGAAACCCTTACAGTGCTAGAAATGATACTCCGTCTCACACCTGTAAATCCATAATCCTGGCAACCTACGAGGGTTCCGTTTGTACCCCTTTCCCCCGAGTGGGCCGCCGTTAGGTCCCTGCCCCCTCGGACCACCCGACGGCAGATACCCCAGCGTGTCTCAGCCTGTACTGACTTCACTGAATCGTATCGAATCTCACACCTGTAAATCCATAATCCTGGCAACCTACGCGGTTTCCGTTTGCACCCCTTTCCCCCGAGTGGACCGCCGTTACATCTCCCAAGACAAGTACTAGTGTTAGTAGACCTACAGGTCGGACACGGAGACGCACCACAAGGCAGGACCGAACACTGGGTGTTTGTGGCCTATGACAAAACATAGACACTTTTCTCCTGTACCCCGTTCTCTCCCTTCTCCTTTAGTTCGGTTCTTAACTGTCGCGGCCCCGCCCGCCTTCACCCACCGGCGGCTTGTTTTGGTAAAACTTCAGGTTGGCACGGTGGCAAAAGGTAAAGGTGCGTCCAGACAATAAAATCCTTTACAACACTATCTTTTCACGAGAAATTCCTATTAACTCAATGTCAAAGTAAAGGACTACGATTATTCGGACCCGAATCCAAAGACTCACAGTGAGAAAGACTGAACAGGGAGAAAGCCCCCCCCCCCCACCAAATTTGAACGGTCACTTGGGAAATGTACTTCCACGAGAAAAGAAGGGGTCAAAAGAAAAGTAGAGGAAATCTCACGATTCGGACTCCCCGTCAGACGGTTTCTAGAACAGAGGCCTGTTTTGATAAAGTTTCGTCGGAAGGGTAGTTAGTGGCGTTTCCGTTACACCAGACCTCCGTTCTCGGGAGCAGGTCCTCGGTCTTCCTTTTATGTCAGAGGCGTCCGCAGGTCGACCTTATTAGATGATAACTTCCGTCGAGGCGATCCAGCCGACCGTAAGATCCTTGACACCCTTCAAGTGAGAGTTCAATTCGTTAACCGATTAGAGTATCTTTACCTCTGAAACTGTCCTGTCCCAGTTTGACTCACATCGGTCAGCCCACTAGACCTTAAAAGGGACTGGACGTCTCAGTCGCTCGCATAAAGAGGAAAAGACGTCAAGAGGAGTCACCTCTTATCCGTTAAACATTATTATGGACTGGAAACCTTTATGGATGTAGAGTTTTTAGAGAGACGGAAATTTGGATACTAGAGGTCTCGTGACCGCCAGGAAGTCTCTTTGATTCCCCCCCTTTTTCTACTCAGTGTAAATTCTCCGTCAACAAAACTCCCCACTCTCCATATTCATTACTGAGTTTTAGGTAAGTATCTACTTACGAGACTGGGTGTGTGGAATTTGGGGACATCGGAGACTGAGACTGAGTGAGAATCTCGTAGTCATATAGAATGAGTGTTGGTACGAACCATACCCTAATAGAACATGAAAGGAAAGGTGACGAGACTTTAAAATAGGTGGGTAAGTAGTTCCTTCAACGATTTTGTTAATTAAAGACAGAGACAGGACAGTTTCTAAACTCACAGGTGACTTCATACCAAAAGTCGTCGTATAAACCCCAGAGAAAGAAGTAAAAAAAAGGACCCCAGAGAAGACGTGTCCCGGTGGCTTCTATCTTATGAATAGAGTTTACCTCTATTTGCGAATAATTCCAAATCATGGAACTCAATCCACCTCCTTTCTTTACCGTTCGGTGAGGTCACAAGAACGGACCTCTTAGGGGTACTTGTCTCCTCGGACCACCCGATGTCAGGTGTCCTAGTGTTTTCTCGACCTGTGCTGGCTCCGCTGAACCGTGCGTGTGTGCGGTGAAGTTCTTACTACTAAAGTTCGATGTGTCAAACCAGGAATCAGTATGGGATTGAAAACAAGAATTAATCTCCACATTTCGGAACGGTGGAGTGGGAGTACATTTTAATGAAGAAAAATGTTGGATCTGGAAGGCCGTCTTTCGACCCACCTACCGCAATCATAGGATTATAATGACAGTTTATGGAAAAATTACCAAGTAAGTTACAAACTCCTATTGGTGACACTTCTATCTATAAACCCATTTTACGAAAGGGGAAATGACACTATTTTATAAAATAGAAAACCTCTTTTCCTTTTTTTCATCAATTAACAGATAAAGTAAGGTGTGCGTCCATCTTACTAGGAGAAAACTCCTCAGTGGACTGGAAAAGTAGTACCACGAAAGATGGGAGCTATGACTTCGTCTCTAGTTTTTTTTCAATACTTGTCAATTTGATCCAGGGGACCCTTAAGTCTTCGTGAAATTCAGAACGTTACTATATGAAGACTCAGATTTGTCTTCAATTAAAAACAGGGTCAGAAAAGACAACATTGTTACGGAGACATAATCAATGGGATACTTTTACACGTCAGGACCGTTGTGGGTCTTCTGGTGCTACAAGAGGGTGTCGACCAAAGATCCGCTAGTGTCGGAGGAACATCATTGACTCTGAAGTGACCTCCATGACTCCCTACAAAATTTAGGAGTGTGTTCACACAGGGGTGTTGGAACAAATAACCTCAGTATCTTGTCAGTAGGGTGGTCAAACTGATCTGAACTTAATAGGTGGAAGGGTCCACCGTGAGGGACCCACCCCTTCTAGGGGACCTCCTCCCGTACCGCTGGGTGAGGTCACAAGAACGGACCTCTTAGGGTACCTGTCTCCTCGGACCTCCCGATGTCAGGTACCCTAGCGTTTCTCAACCTGTGCTGACTTCGCTGAATCGTGCGGGGGTACGTACGGTAGGTGTGTTCAAATTCACTGATTGTTCAGAGAAGATACTTTACAAATTACACACTCGAAACGGTCAACTGTGTCCGTGTTCACGGGTGTCTCCCTCTCTCACTCTCTCTCCACCTATGAGTGTCAACGGTACGCTTTATGACTAACCGAGTCTTAGAAGACCCTTTCGTCGGGGTCGTGTCACATCGTCACACTTTATATCGTCGTTCCGAAGACTGGAGTATCATCAAGTCGCCCCTCTGAACTGAAGAGATGAAGTGGGACGGTTTCTCGTTTCTTCCCTCAAAATAAGAAAAGAAAATAAAAAAAACGTTCAGTCAAAATAAGGTGAGGTATTTTAGTTTACCGGAACTTCTATTTAAAATCTCTTTCCCCGGAGACACAAGATAGGAAGAGTAACACCTATGTGAGCACTACCATAAAACGTCTTCCTTGGACACAGAATAGTGGGTAACGTGGGAGGAGGGAGTACGTATCCTCGGGAAAACGTTTTAAAGAGGGTTTGGTCACTGAGTCTCAGAACCAAGAAAACGGGACTCGGTAGCACTCCAGTAATACACACTGATAAAGTGTTAGTACTTTACTGCAAGACTTTTTTACACGTATTAACTCTTACGAAAAAAGGGGGGGAAAATTACATTTGTGTAAAAAAAAAGGAAGAGTCGTCCAAATCTCGTCGTACGGTAGGGGTCTGTACAAAACACACCGGTCGGG
This sequence comes from Capra ibex, assembly GCA_006410555.1. Classification (NCBI taxonomy): domain Eukaryota; kingdom Metazoa; phylum Chordata; class Mammalia; order Artiodactyla; family Bovidae; genus Capra; species Capra ibex. The sequence continues at coordinate 1,132,045 of SJYO01028879.1, forward strand.
TCCTAGAAAGTCTTAAAACTTTATTAAGGGGTTATAACTTTTTAATCTTCCAAAGATGGGAAGAAATATTTTTAGTCTTATAGACTGTATGACTGGATTTACTGTCAAAGGAAGTTCGTAATACGAGAGTCGGTGTTTGTGGTGGTGGGGTGGACTGGGGGTTGTGGACATGACCGGGTCAAGTTACTAAAGGTAATGGGCAAACTGGGGAATCAACTCTAAAAGTGAGGACCAATACATTAAGATGTCATTAAGATATCACTGGAATCTGTATTTATTTTAGTGTGTCAGACACAAATTTTTCTTTCTTTACCTAGGAAAGGCTGAGACACCTCTTGCAATGTCCGTCGTAGACTTAGGTGTAGGACTTATCATAACACCTGAAACTTTTTTGGGATAGAAACATATAAAATCACAGTCTACGACGGTACACCACTTTACCATCACTTATTTTTACGATCTATATGACAAGATGGGTAGACGTAAAAGAATTTCTACGAGAAATACACATCTTTTTTTTAGATGTAGTAATCTTCATCTTTGTGAGGGTACACCCCGACGACCTATGTCACTCTCCTTTCAGTATTCTGTCTTGTATAACGCATTAAGAGTCCGTATAAAGTTTATTGACAACTAGATAGTCCCTTTAATTACATTTTACCCCTATAGAAAAATAGAAGCATTGCAGAAACTTCATCGGACGGTTTCTGACAGAAAAAACTTGTTTCAATAAAGTGTCATCAGGTAGTTAGTAAATTCTAAACCCACATTATTTCAGTGTGAATCGTTGAATGTACAGAAACTTTCAATTAAACCGTTTGTTTGACGATTGACTGAGAAAGACCTTGTGTGAATTATAATCTATGGACACACAGAGAAGAAGTATGGGTTTTTTCCGTAATTGTTCGGGGTTCACAACGTAGCGTTGACTATTAAAGTGTCTGTGTCGACCCAGAATTAGTAAACAAGTCAGCTTTTCGCGTGTAATTAATTAAACGGAATGGAACTTTTAGTTTCTCCCTCTCTCCAACTCTCTTTTCGGATTCGGAAAGGTATAGAGGTAACGACTACACGTCCAATTTTAATTTGAAATTTATTAATCAACAAGTGTCCCGTCAGGTAATGGGTCTCTACGTTTACACATAAATGTCTGTCCACTTTTCGTGACGAGATCGGTAAGTAAGTAAACGGTCAAGAAGGATAAGACCTCTTAGATTTGGGTTTCCCTTCGAGACTCTACGGGACTAAACCGAACAGTCCCGAAGACAAGTCATATTGTAATTCCTCCTCTTTAGTTAGTGTCCTCATTCATTCTGTATTTCGTCTGGGGTTAGTCTTTCATAAGCCCATTCTCCTTCACCGTTGGAAATGGTTCCCGAGTTCTCGTTATAGTATCATGACATGTCTTCGGAAGTGGAGACTCTCAAACGTCGTGTGGCGCCTTCTTATTACCTCTGAGTTGTTGGTTAAGAGTAAGGAAATCTTTAGAAATTCTTTTAGACATAGGAAAATTTCTAATTGAAAAGAACGGTACTCTTTCCTCAGACGTAGGAGGGTGTTAATGTAGGTAGAAACATGTCTACAGGAGGTCGATTACTCTGCTTCAGGGTGATAAAATTAGACAGAGGGTTAAAATTAAAAAAGGTAGAATTGTTGACGTACCTAACTACGTTGTGAGAGTTTGGGTCTACGACCGTCCTTCTCGTTGTGTACTTCTCCTTTAGAGAATCCGTTAGGTTACCGAAAAAAAAAAGTTAGGAATATGGAACGGGGTTAGTACCAACTCTACCCAATAAATTTATAAAGGTCCAAATGTCCTCCCGAGATATGGTCCTTTTTATAGACAAAATACACAGAAGGAGAGTAGTATAATAGTCCAAAAGTTGTACATGTAGTATACCCACTTTCACAAGACCGTCAGGGCAATTAGAACAGATCGGGTACACTTACGAAATATTAAAAGAAGTCGACTCCAAAACTACATAGTAAGGGAAGCATGTGTTGAAACCCGAGATTGGGAACATTTATTCATCTGTTATATAAAAGGACCACTTTGTTACTGAAACACCTCTCTAGGGTTAAGTTAGTGTAACAGTAAAAGATAGGACGACTTGTGCCCGACAGAGGGACGATTCTGGTGTCGTGTGTCTGAACATGATCGGGTCCTCTTCTTTTTGTTTATTCTTGAAAGGTGACGAAAAGTTGTCGAACTCGATCGGCTCCACGACGATACCCCAACAAATTCACTAGACCTTCGAGACATTTCACATCGTACCCCAAAGGGTCCACCGTGTCACCGTCTCGTCCTCTGTTCCCAAACTAGGGACCCAGTCCTTCCAGGGGACCTCTTCCTTTACCGTTGGGTGAGGTCATACGGAAGGACCCTCTACGGTCCCTGTCTCCTCGGACCCCCCGATGTCAGGTACCCCAACGTTCTCAGTCTGTGTTGACTCGTAGATTTGTTGTATGTCGTACAAATATCCGTAGACATCTGAGAACAGTCACAGGGAGAGACACGGACACGAACATATCCGACTTTCACTGAATCTGAACTAGTCGATGGGTCTTATAATCGAGGACCCTTCTGATAGTTATACTGCTAAGATTTGTTTTTGTAAGTGAAGTTTTTATTCGAATAATACGAACTTAAAAGGTAGATGTAGTAGAGTCGGAAGGTAATAAGAATCGGTCTTCTCTTTACTGGGGACATTTTATATGGTAGGGATTTTGTACTATAAGGTTGTGAAAAGATTGGGTGTCTTAAGTGACCTTTTGACGGAATTCTTATCCGTCTGCTTCAATTACCTATATTTTCTGTAAGAATTCTGTTACCACCCTCACAAAGGTGACCCCCTCCCGACCGGGGAGAGGGCACCTGTCGTCGGTGCGTCGAGGCCTCACGACCGGACCACGTCACAACCGGGTGTTTAGGTCGAGAGACCAAAGAAGAAAAGGAATTCTTCGGTCTTTAGATTTCAACATACAATTTAGAGGATAAAAAAAAAAGATTTACAACCGTTGATTAAATCACAAAAAGAAGAGAGACTCAGTCAAACAGGTTTAGGATGTTCAAACACTCGGGTCCATCTTAAAAGACCCCGTCCTAAACCCCTCATCACCCATCTCCTAATTTTGATCATAACCCGTTTCACACTCGTTAAGAGACCGACCCACCCGAATAGTACCGTGAACACCGTGAGCCAGTACATCGTGAACACTTTAATTGGACTAATTATTCTTCCTTCTACACTGGTGAACACTAGAGTAAGAAACTGAAGTATTGGTAAAGACCAAGAACACTGTAGGGGAAGTGAAGTACGAAAATGACTGTGTTACTGAAGATATACTGTTCCCGCCCCCACATTTATCTTTGGGGTCCATAACAACTCTGTACGTTCAGTTACCCGTAACGACAAAGATTTCTGGGTTCACCCGACAAGGTACATGATAGATACACAAGTCGACGTCGTAGTAACATGAACCTGAACCGACATACCTATGTCGAACGTAGACTAAACAATGTTGGTAAGAAGGTCTTACAACCATGGGTCACTTGTAAAATTATCATTCACCATTATCCTCTTTTATTAAATAGACCTTTGTACGTTTACGTTTTACGAGAACTACTCTTGAGTTCACATCGGATCTTTATTTCTCCTTTACTACCATCACCGGGAAATAAAAAGGACACTCCTTTTCGTAAACGATTGCAAAGAAAATTTTTCGCGTAAAAGATGATTACAGTATCCTTCAAATTTTCCATTAGTAATCAAGTGCGGTAGCAATTATCTGCCTTCCACACCGCGACCCATTCACAGTATCGGCGCGACTGAGGACGGAAGGAGCGGACGTGTCACTTCCCTATACTTTATATTACCGGATAGGTTTGACGAGCCTCTGATCTCGTCAATGTTAAGATCCACCAAGACGTCATGCGCTACCACTAAACTGGGACTTGACCCTACGACGTTCCGGTGCCTGTGGAACACCTCCACACCCCGACCCTACCCTCCTCGTCCTCAGGTCCGTCTCACCGGTGACCCCGAGGTCCGTCGCCCTCTCCGTCGACCCGAGACCCCCGCTAACACGACCGGGGCGAGACTCTACTGGTGTCTCCACCCCTGTCTTGTTTGAGGTACGTGGATCGTCTACGAGAAAGGTCTCTTATCCCGACCCAAAAAAGACATAAGAAAGGACTTTCACTTGCAGTGAGTCAGTGCAGGCTGACAAACGCTGGGGTACCTGATACCTCAGGTACCTTAAGAGGTCCGGTCTTATGACCTCACCCATCGGAAAGGGAGGAGCTCCCCTACAAAGGTTGGGTCCTTAACGTGACCCAGAGGACGTAACGTCCGTCTAAGAAATGGTCGACTCAATGGTCCCTTCGGTCATAGGAAAGGACCAACGGGGATTTAACGTATACCAAACCTTTGAGTTCCCCGGTATAACACAGTGACCAAGACATACACCGTTTGCCCTCCTTACCTTGTCCGAGAGAAGTCGAAACGAGTGACTCCTGACGTCATCTGTTGTGGACACCTTTCAAGGAGTGCGACCCCGTTTTCTTGACACTGCGACGGATGACAGTTGTAGTCCTGTTTCAAGTTCCGGGTATCGATCAAGACTGGACCAACTGCTCTAGCGACGACAATGATGACTCAGTGCAAACCTCAGATCAGTCCAAAATCAGATTCCTACTGTAAAAGTACAACTGACGGGTCGAAAGACGGGAGAAGTAGAAACCGAAATGTTGTACTGATAGAACTTTTTTAGACTTCACTTCGACCGCATTTCGAAAAGGAACTTTACTTTCCTACCGATTATTATATCCCTCCGCCACCCTCGTCTCCCGTCCTTGTATCCTGAACTTACGGAAACGAGATGAGTACTCAACCCTGGAGACCTCTCTACGACTTCTAGAGACTCGAAGTAGTGCTTTCACCGATTTTAGCGAAGAGTTCTAACACTCCCTTGCGTGTATTTTTGACCGTCGGGAGGTGTTTGTAGACGAGTAAAGAAGTCAACTCTATGATTTTTAACGGAAAATTGTCGAAAAGAACCCTAAGAAACTTAAGGGTCTAATTGTCGACCTCAAGATACAGAAGTCACCCTCTTCGTCAAGAGAGAAGAAAGAGGAAGGGAGGTAGTGAGGGTAGGAGGAAGGTCGGTGATTCGAAGGAGAGACCTCCCTCTCAGATAGAGTGTACTGTGTCGAGTGCAACACACTAAATTTTTTACACTAGTGTTGCGAGAGTGTTCACGTTTCCTTTTGTAACCACACCTGTGACCACTTCCCACCCCACCTCCACTTGCGAATAACTCGTGGAAGATACACTCTGTGTGTACATACAATAAAATAAATTTATAGTGTCGTTCGGTCTCTCTGTCCGGTATAGGAGAGGTAACACGTCTGTTCCTTTGACTCCGAGCGTTTCCTATTCATTGTACAGGTCAGTTATAAATGTCGGGTAGTCATTTTCCCCTTTCGGTCCTTCGGTTCGGTCCCGAGTGCGTATCACCGACTCAGTACAGGCTGAGAAGCACTGGGGTACCTGATATCGGACGGTCCGAGGAGACAGACACCCTGAAAAGTCCGTTCTTATGACCTCACCCGACGGTAAAGGAGGAGGTCCCGTAGAGGGGGTGGGTCCCTAGTTTGGACACAGAGAACGTAGAAGAACGTAAGAAATGGTAATTAATCGTGGTGGACCCAACTCGGTCCCGATACACTACGGTTTCACCTACAGGAAGGATCGTACAGTTTCTTTCCCCTTGTCTGCCTTCCAACCTTTCTCTCCGACCGTATTTACCTTTGACACGAATTACCAGTGTCAACCTATATCCAACTATGTAGACACGAATCCACCTGTCTCATCGACTTTCAGGGATTACCGAAGTCATTAATTTTTTTTTTAGATATTTTCCTCGTGTGTCAGCGAACGTTTCCACATCCGTACGTTTCCGAGTAAGATGAAATACCGGACCACTAACGTCCGACTTCCACCATCTTTCTAAGTTTACGAAGAGCTGGTGTCAAAATTCTCCATATCTACTCGGGCACTGTGGAGACACAATTTATCTTGGTGAACGAACGACCGTCGGGGGAGTTCTCACTACAAAATTTTATTTATGTAGTACCTCTTGTAACAGACGCTACTTCCCACTTTTGTTTCGACGGACAAAGTCCTCGACTCTCCTATTTATCTAAACCTGTGAGAAGTTCAGGTTCATCCCTTGGAGGCGAGTCTCTTTTCCACCCCTCGCCGACAGTCACGTCTTTTAGGTCAAACGACTTACGACCTCTAACTTCCAATAAGGACATGGTTCCCCTGTCAAGTTCTTAGTTCCTCACAAATTTGTCGTCCACAGGAAGGGACCGGACCCGGAGGGAGAAGGTTCCCTACGTCGCACTGTCCCTACCGGCACCTTCTCGGGGAGGGTGTACCTCCATCCCTGCTGACCCTGGACGACCAGACCAACTTTACAGATGACCTGGGTCAGAAGTGTCCAGTACAACCGGTGGACGACCCACTACAACGCACTTCTATGTTCAAAATACGTGCACTCTTTTTGTCGAGATCGGAAGTTCATTTCGTAGACTAGAAAAAGAGGAGGAGAAGAGTCGGTAATTGTCTCTGTATTTTCGAGGGCACAGTCCCCTTTCCCTTCACCGTGTCTGACTTGAAGTTGTGTAAAACCTCTTCCTACTACCGTAAGTCACCTCACGTCATTATTTATAGCTGACACAAATTATTCACAGGATAAAATCTAGACTTTGGTGACAGTGTTTCCTCGTCCTTTTGTCGACACTTAAGTCCTCAGGAAAATCTTTTTAGAAAAAAAGAAAAAAAATTCTTTTTATTTCCAACCAACATTTGGATACTATGAAACCTCCTCTCTTCCGTTCAGACCAGAAAGTCCATTATTTCAGAAGCAATACGAGTAAAAGAGGGAAAGATCGTTCCGAGAGGGGTGGGGTGGTTACGGACTCCGTCGCACAAATCACGTGAAAAAGAACCGACAAAGTCTATGTCAGAGCACTGAGCAATCCCGAGGCGTCAATGTTCGTACTAGAACCGTTAGATGCGTCTTTTCTGACACCGTCTGAGGGAACTAGAGTCTTTCGACGGAGGTAGGGTTGGTACAAATGAGTGTAGTGTGGGATCGAGGGACGGTAGAGGTACGAAGGGCTGAAAACATTATGACGACGGGAGTTTGTAGACGAGGTCTCTATCCTTGTCTATGGACGAAACAAAACGCCAACTCCTTTGACTCCGGGACTCTTCACTCTAGTAAAACCGTTTACATCACGTCGCCTCTTCACCGTTACGACTCGTCGGTGACTCCTGAGGCCTGCGGTCGGGGCTCGAGCCAGGGATACAATGCACCGAAAGCCTTTCCTTCGGTTCCGAGTAAGTAAAGAGGAACCGAAAGACGGACTACAAGTAATGAAGGTAGTGAACGAGAGGGAGAATGACCAAGGGACGAAAGACGGTCCTCGGTCCGAGACACCACCTACGACACAGAGTCGGTCTCTACCTTTTTTGATCTAGACAAGCGGAGGAGTCCTGGAACGACAGGATCATCCACCCGGACTGTCAAGATCTAGTAAAAGGTTTTTATCTTGTGGATCTGTCAGTAAAAATGTTTTCTTTAATTTTAAGACAACCCCTCTTATGATCGACCTCCCACGTCCACAACGTCTCCTTGTACCCGCCCTACGAGTCGCTCTGGAGACAAACCTCTTTCGGAACCGTCCAACGTACTGACAAGTGGCGCCTACCACCCCCAATCTCCTCTCCGTCCAACCTCCTGTAAAGACCAGATTCCCGACCCAGACCTCTCGTCCCGTAACTTTACCCACTAAGGTACGACTAGTCTGAAAGTCTACGAAAGTCTACCCCGGCAAAGTGAGAGACGAATTCCTTAAAGTTTATAAACAGACCTAAAAAAAAAGGTTTCAAGTCAAATTTCTTACATCGAGTCTTACATCTAGAAGACTCGTATCGAGTCTTCTACCATAGACTAATAAAAAAGGAAGATTCTTATACTGTCTTCTTCTTTTTCACCACAGCCCCCTTTGACTCCCTTATCGACTCTTATAACCACAAATAAGAAAGTTCCACGACTCATATACTCAATAACAGTATAATGAGAGTGACCAAAAGATGTGTAAACACTAAAGTAATTTTTACTTTCTCCCGTTTTGATTGTACGGATTTAACTTCCATTAAACCCGGTCGGGAATCTTTCTATAAACGTCTCATTGAAATTTCCCTTGTTTACTTCCGATAATGACTGACCTCAAAAGATCAGTACTTGGAAACAGTTTTGGGACTCAACTAAATTTAGTTTTGTCTCGTTACCGACGGGAAGCAGTTCTACTAAGAGGGATCATTAATGAGGACACAAACGAGAGTCATATTGAATGTCTTTTGTCTTAGAGGGTCGGTATGGACACTCCGAGTCCACCGACTCCCTAACACTAGTACGGGCAAAAACCTCACTTTCAGGTGGCGTCTGCACTCTCGCTTAATTCTTGAACGTTCAAAAAGGAAAACTCGAGGCTTATTGTCAGGGTTTATTGTTTTAGTGGTTCGTGTTTTCTGACTTCGGCTGTCTTAGGATATGTACGAATGACGACAAAAACCATTCCTCAAATTCTAGTCCCTCATTTTTGGTAAAGGAATTTGATTTGAAAACTTTATCTAAGAGACCACAAATGCGTACGGTAGAAAGTAGCATAAAGAACAGAGAAAGTTACTTGCGACTACGAGAGGGTCATGGGACCTTCGGTTTTCACCTCAAATATAGACTGACGTTCGAAGACTAAAATCTGGGCGCTATTAAAGTCCTAGACAAGGTAGTGTATCGTACTATGACGACTGGTCATGAATAGCCGTTATCTTTAGAGGTATGCGTCGCCTGATAGACAGAGAGACACATCTGTGTAGGTCTTGTCTTTACGCTATTTTCGTAACAGAGAACTTAAAGGTATTAAGAGAATATAAGAAATCCTTTAAGTAAAGTAAATACTTTTCCTTTTTTTTTTTGGTCAGGTGAAATACAGGGTAATTTGATCTCCCTTTAACGTTTCGGTATGTAAATTTGGATAAAGTCCAATAATACCATAGACCATCTATAGCGACGTGAAAAGACCTCATTTATAGAAATGACCGAAACAAGTACAAGAAATGTGTATACTTTTACTGAGTAATCAGGTCGCACTAAATGAATCCTGTCCTAGTCAAACCTGACCCCAGCTCTCTCATGATGAATGGGTGAATGATGTATGGGTGAGGGATTTCACAAATAGACAAAAATTACACTTTAGGATGGAAGTTTTACTTCATGATAAAGATTTGTAGGACTTTTATCCGAAGGAATTCCGGTGACTCTCAGTCAAGGTCCTTTAATACTCAAACAGATTTACGAAGATGGTGAATCACTGAGCTAAGGAATATATCCACCGGATTTCCAGTGACGTGTCTTGGTAGACTTTAGGGTAGGTGACTCTACTTCCGCCAGTCGTAGGTCAACTTCACAAAACCGTCACCCTCGACCAAAATTTTTACGGAGTAAAGAGGGAATCAAATATCTTTCTGTTCGTTTAATCACAAATTTTATGTCCATATGTTAGGAAATAAACGTTAATGTTTTGTTATTTTTACGGGGGGGGTGGTTTAGTTCTCCAAAAAAAAAAAAGATAAGTAAACCACTGTTTTGAACTGAAGGTCACCGAACTGTGAGATAGAGAGAATCCTAATTATAAATATGTAAAGTGACGTTTTTGTGATTATTCGACTAATGATCTATAACGGACGTGACCCTCTATACAAGGTTCAATGGAAAGACTTTAGACTTTTTAAAATTTAAAAGACTGCGTGTAGACAAAGTTTCCAAAACTATTTCTCTGATATCTTAATATAAGGAGACAGAGCTTCTCTAAATTTTTGTTCTTTTTTTTTCCCCCCCACCCCCTTTCTCTAGAAAATGTCGTCTTAGGTGGACGGTCACGTCATCTACTCCTAAGTTAGGGACCCAGTCCTTCTAGGGGATCTCTCCCTTTACCGTTGGGTCAGGTCATAAGAACGGACCTATTAGGTTACCTGTCTCTTCGGACCACCCGATGTCAGGTACCCCCAGTGTTTCCCAGTCTGTACTAACTCGTTGACTCGTGCGTGTATTGGTGCGTACCTCGAGAGATTAATAGGGATCCACATAACACTCTAAGAGTGTCTTAAATTTTTTACGTTAGACTAAAGTAAAAAACTTTTTTGACATATAGAACAATATGAAACGAACGTTCTTATTAAGTCTCTAATCCTTGACGACTGCCTCAGCTGATCAGAGTTAAAGGAGACAAGACACGAGTAGTGCTGTCCGAAGGTCCGAGGGTCGGTATGGTCCCTGACCCGTCCGAACGCGTCTACTCACTACGAGTGTCTCGTCCCGACTAGAACCATCTCTACCCGAGGTTCCACTCGCTCACCACTGTAGGTCGTCATCGTCTTCCACTGTCCGAGTGGACCGCTCCTGCAAGGAGGGTAACTTCTCGGTTGGAGTCTGCCACGGCATGAGGGAGGAGAGACTCAATTTGCGAGTCAGCACAGACTGAGAAATCCTAGGGTACCTGACATATCAGGTACCTTAAGAGGTCCGGTCTTATGACCTGACCCATCGGAAAGGGAGGAGGTCCCCTAGAAGGGCTGGGTCCCTAACTTGGGTCCAGAAGGGGTAACGTCCGTCTAAGAAATGGTCGACTCGGTGGTCCCTTCGGGTTCTTATGACCTCATCCATCGGATAGGGAAGAGGTCGTCTAGAAGGACTGGGTCCTTAACTTGACCCCAGAGGACGTAATTTCCGTCTAAGAAATGGTTGACTCGATACTCCCTTCGGGTTTACCTTTCTGGAGTTTCCGAAAAAAACACGTAAACCACCACCAAAGAGGTTTCCTAACAGACGTCGGACATTAAAAAGAGAAGGGGTACCTTACTGCGACCATTACCGAAAGAGGTCAGGGACATTAGTCACCCTTGGCACCCGACCGTCCCGGACGGGAGACGAAACAATTTACACGTACGTACGATTCAGTGAGTCAGCACAGGCTGCGAAAACGTTGGGGTACCTGACATCGGGTGGCCCGAGGAGACAGGTACCCTAAGAGGTCCGTTCTTATGACCTCACCCAACTGTGCGGGAGGAGACCCCCAGAAGGGTTGGGTCCCCTAACTTGGACGTAATGAACGTTAAGAAAAAAAGTACCTCTTATGTTGATCCAACGTCCTAATTACTTATGTTACTTCTACGACTTAAAGTTTTTATAAAACCCTCCTGTTGAGAATAGAACCCGTTACCCGCCCCGCCGTCTCCTCCTTCAGTAAGAGAGGACGGGAGGACAGACTCCCCGAGGAGATGTGTGACAAGAGAGGAAAGAAGGAGTGCCTGCCCTACGACCCGTAACCCGTGTTACCATTAGTCAAGATTGAGACCCTATTTTACCTCCGTCTACCAATTATCGTCCATTGGACCTGTGGTCCAATTAGTGACGTCAGGTTTAATAGACCCCCGCCTTTTGTCGTGTACCGGTAGTCGTTAATCGGAGACTCAGATTTTTATTTATTTATTCGGTGTTAAGGGCATTAATTATCGGGTCGTCTGTTTAGCCATATTAATGGTAGAGACGCTCTCTCTGGTCTTAGTCCTCCTTTTCACTTTAATAAGTTATTCGAACTCCCACTGTCCGTCTTTGGTTTAATTTCGCGACTCCCAATCTGTTTTCCCTACACTATTTAGTCTCTCTTTCGCTTACACACTGGACCCGACTCGGGTCGTCCGCACGGCCCCGCCGACCAGTGAGTCCTTGGGACGTGCACGCCCGAGTGGAAAGTTCCCTCCTTCACCTCCTCCACTTCCTTACCAAGTCTACCAAGACTTTCGAGGAGTAACGGACCAATGACCTTTCGTGTCTCCACGGAGACCCAGTGGGTCCGAAAGGGACCACTCCTGAGATTCCAGACTCGTCACTCTACCTTTCTTTATGGTGGTACCTTGTGTTCCTCTCCCGTATTACGTACTTGAAGAACTTTCTCTCTCAGGTGGCAAGTGAGACTTATTGATTTCACTTCAGATTTCGTCTCACTAAAGGATGGGATTATCGTTATCAGAAGGACGAGTCAATTGTGTTAACAATAGAGAGGCTTCTGGTCTTTGTCTTTTCAGTAAGGCTTTACAATCCATCTCGTCCGTCACACGAGGAGCGTAATTGACTAAATTATTAGCCAGGAAAGGTCGTCGTGACTCTGTCCTTTCCGGCTTAGCGGAGACCTTAGAAGTCACTCCTCCCTCGTTCCACGAGGGCTCGTCCTCCCGTTCTACTAGGGACGGGGGGCCCGTAACGATGGAGTAGACCTTCACTCCCCGTAAGCCTACGGAGGGGGAGATGAGTGTGTCTTCCACATAAACTTCAAACTCCCAGCACTAAGCAGTAAAAGGATGCAATACGTTTATTAAAATGAAGTTTCCTCGTATCGAAAACATGTAGTACCTAATAGAGAAATTACAAAACCCCCAATGGTCATTCTTGTGCTCCGTGCTCCTTTCATAGCATGTTCACACATCCATGGTTTCCACTTTACTCTTTGACGGAAACAACCACCAAGGTGGAGCTGAGTGAGTAGGGAAGTAAGGGAGTCCTCAGACTATGCTCGTTGGTTCCGTGACACGTCCCCACCGTCCCCTCTGGGGCCGGTATCCAGTCAACGCCCAAGACGGGAACTCCTCGGGGTGCTGATGTGTCTTCTATGTGCCCGTCGACATCGTTTCATCTCTCGTACATGTGCATTTTCCTCTACTACTCACAAGTGTCGTGACTCTCCGTTGTAGGTCCAAGGGACCGCCGAGCCACCACTTCTTAGATGGACGACTACGTCCTCTGCTCCCAGGTTGGGGACCCAACCCTTCTGGGGGACCTCTTCCTTTGTCGTTGAGTGAGGTCACAAGAACGGACCTTTCAGGGTACCTGTCTCCTCGGACCGGCCGACCCCAGCGTTTTCTCAGCCTGTACTGAACCACTGATTTGTTGTTGCTACAACTAAGATGTTGGTTTCGTGGACAGCTTAGACGGGAGAAGAGACACATGTTGGATGCCAGTAGATTGGGGGGCAGTCGAGGACGGACCTGATGGCGTCATCGAAGGATTAATTGGAGGGACGAAGGTGAACCAAGAGGTAGGAAAGTGAGAGGTATGTCGTTGTCTACCAGAAAATTTTTGTACCTAGTCTAGTACAGGAGGAGACGTATTTTGAGATCATCAAGGAATAACGAAAATGTTGTCTCGACTTTGGGAGATAGGACCCACGTTTTCCGCAGTGGGTAGAGGGTCTGGGTCAGAACAAGTAGAGTGGTACCGGGTGAAACGAGGTTGGAGAGTCAAACCTAAAGGAGTTTACGTGTCGAGAGTGAGGACGAAGACCTAAACGGCGAGGGACGGGGGTCTTAGAGGTCACAAGAACGGACCTCTTAGGGTCCCTGCCCCCCTCGGACCACCCGACGGCAGACACCCCAGTGTGTCTCAGTCTGTGCTGACTTCGCTGAATCGTCGTCGTCGTCGAGGATCTTATTAGAAGGGGATAGGCTCAGAAATACATCGACCGAGTGAAAACAGGAAGTCTTGAGTCGACTTTACGGTATAGGAAGTTGTCCGAAAGGGACTGGGACTTTTGTCGGGTCACGGAAAAGAAGATAGGGAAACAAGATTTAGAGACATTACCTAAACAGAGAGTGACTACAAGGATGTAAATATAAGAATAAACAAAGACAGACAGGGAAGGGAGGTACTCTTACATTCGAAACATACCCGTTCAAACAAAAAACAATTAGTGCCATAGGTGTAGGTCCTTGTCCCTTAAGGGTTGTTAATAAGTAACTTATTACTTATTTACAATTAGGTTCCTTCTCCAGCCTTGTCAAAGACTGTCTAGTCACAATTTTTGTTTCGTTTCTCCTCTACGTTCCCCGTTCCTCGCCATAAAGGTCTATAGACTTCCTTGTGGCTCCTCTGTCAATGCTCCTGTCTTGCTTCTAGTCACCTGTCTTTAATACTCCTCTATTGAAGACGACTTTTATTCCTCCTTGGAAGATCATCAGGATCATTGTGTTTGCACCTGACCGAGGGGATTCCCTGGTCTTCCGGTCTCCTTCCGACCCTGTCTTCCTTATAACACGTACCTCAGTCTGTAGCCTACACTCCGATCTGATCTGTAGCTTCCAGGGTCACCCCTCCGACTAACAACTACTAAGAACCTAGGAGACTATTCAGGAAGGAGGGTGTATGACTCCTTCGTGACGAATGTCGCCCTTTAGTGTCCACCAGGTCGTGTTAGGAGGACAACTGAGTTCGAGAATTCTACTTTATTGCACGGACGTTAGTTTCCTAGTTTCTCCTACAACAACCCGAAACTGGTCCGAAGTAAGTAAGTCCTAGGGTCAAACTTGTCGAACATCTCCGATGCCCAATCATCGGTTTTTCATATACGTTCCTCTCTCTACCAGTGTTGGATTACTGGTCTTCGGAAGACCCGACCCTTATAAGGCACACGTATGACGGGTCGGAGAAGGTAGAGACATTCCGAGTGTCTTTTAGGACTTCACACCCTATGTCAATTCAAGACCACACACCGGAAGGATCCCTACGTACAGTAGGTGACCGAACAATGATTCCGAGTTAACGGTTACTGTGTGTCTGGGGTTCTCTACTAAATTGAGGTGAGAACAGAGTTTAGGGAATGGTCACTGAGTATTGAAAGAGGACTGTTGTGTCGTCGACCCGGTCGGTCGACCTCTCTTCTGTCTGTCTACAACGACCGACCTCAGTCTCCCCCGACCCCCAGAGGGTAGAAGTCAGTCGGGTCTCACGAGGGCACCCCATCTCTCACCCCCCGACAAAGGGGGAGACGTCTGCTCTCCACCTACCCCTGTAGTCAAGACAGTGCCTGGCAGAGGGTAGGAGGTTGTGCATACACAGAAACTCGTGTTTTGAGACGTCGAGGAGAAAAAGAAGTTGAACCTTTTCAAAATAAAGAAACCCCTTATAATCTAGGAACTCGGTCAGGTAGGCCTCTTCCATACTCTCTATCATGAGACCGGTACTTACTTGGTGGGTGAGTCTACAGACCGGAATTTTGTCTAGAGGTTAGTTTCTTGCACACTTTCCTACTCTTCTATTTACTCTCCCATCTCCACCCCCCGTTCTGTCCCAACTAGAACTAAAGACTCTTTTCCCAAATCATGTTTCTGTAATTTAATCTAATCAACTAATATGTGGTCTTTTGATCCTTTATATATACACACTTTAGGAGTAAGCTTTACCGAACGAATCCGTTACAAAACATGTGACTTTCGTGAACAATTTATAAACAACTATAACTAGGGTTCACCGAAACTGATAAAAATATATAGTCACATAACGCAAGACATCACAAACATTTTCCCCGTTTTAAAAGTCACTTTGGACTTTGTGTTCAGTCTGACTGATTAAAAAATTTTGACACCACTTATAAAGTCGAACCAATGTATACGTTGATGTCACCAACAGAGACTCTCCCCCTTCCTGACCCCCAGTCTACACCCCTTTTTGAGTGAAAAATACGACACAGGAAAATACAACAAAAAAAAAAAGTTAAAAAAGGGAATACATACACAAAGTAAAAACCTTGTTTTGTTTTGATCAATAAAAAATTTTAGACACAGAGGTTTCCGTTTGGACCTTGTGTCCGGACCACGATGGACGGTTAAGGGTGTCAAAAAAGGGTCCTAGGGCAGGGGAGTGTCGTACAAGTCGGTCACCATTACAAGACCTTATGTCCTCCTCCCACTCTATGCAAATGTCCGTGACATCCCAGTCGCCAGCACTGAGGTAGACACTGTGTCTACTTATAGATACCGCCGACCAGCAAATATATTGTGGTGTTAGTGGGGGACACACGGTATACTTACCGACGGATTAAATAATTGAAAGTTTATTTTTGCATTGGTTCAGTCTTTCCGTCCTGCACTACTTCAGCTTATGGTTCGTAGTCTACTTGAGTTTCGTTTACGGGAAGTATAAATTTTAAAATGAAAGACATTCGTTCTAATGTCCCGACACATACCCTCGACTACAAGACGAACAAGTGAAGACCGTCGAGGACCGGCGTACAAGAGACCGTACTAACGGGAAAGAACCGCAAGTGTAGGGTACCGTTTCCGACGAAGGTTTCGTAGAGGTCTCCTACGGGTCAAAAAATGTTCACCTTACTCACAAGAGAAGACACTTGTTAGTGGTCTCTGAGAGGGTCTTACGGAAGAGGGTCTCTTCTCCCCAGTGACTGATCTCTTTCTTACTTTGGAAGTACTCTTCTCACTTCCCCCTACTTACCGTTCCATGGGTGACATGGGTGCCCTATACAACCCACTCTTCACAGGGAGGGGGAGGGGGTCGTAGGGAGACGTCCTCCCGTCGATACGCCCTGTCGGAGGAGGAACGAGGAGAAGAGTGAACAAATGAGTCGTTTGTGACTCGAGGCACGACTCTACCCCCGTTTCCGACTAACGAAGGAAGGAACCAAAGGTAAGAGGATTTTCAGGTAAAGTTAGTGACTCAACGAAGAGAACGGTCCACCCAGTGTATGACGAGAAGAACCCCGAGATCCAGAGAGTCACCCTCTGTCATCAAAGACTAAACTTAAAGTTGAGGTTGAACTTGGAACCTCCGTTCCGACGGATAACCTTGTACTTACAAGAGAAAAGGTGTGAGGTGGTCATGGACGGCGGGACACGTACGTGCGAGTCAAGTCAAGTCAAGTCAGCGAGTCAGCACAGGCTGAGAAACGTTGGGGTACTTAGCGTCGTGTGGTCCGGAGGGACAGGTAGTGGTTGTGGGCCTCAAGTGAGTCTGAGTGCAGGTAACTCAGCCACTACGGTAGGTCGGTAGAGTAGGAGACAGCAGGGGAAGAGGAGGACGGGGGTTAGGGAGGGTCGTAGTCTCAGAAAAGGTTACTCAGTTGAGAAGCGTACTCCACCGGTTTCATGACCTCAAAGTCGAAGTCGTAGTAAGGAAGGTTTCTTTAGGGTCCCGACTAGAGGAAGTCTTACCTAAACAACCTAGAGGAACGTCAGGTTCCCTGAGAGTTCTCAGAAGAGGTTGTGGTGTCAAGTTTTCGTAGTTAAGAAGCCACGAGTCGAAAGAAGTGTCAGGTTGAGAGTGTAGGTATGTACTGGTGTCCTTTTTGGTATCGGAACTGATCTGCCTGGAATCAACCGTTTCATTACAGAGACGAAAACTTATACGATAGATCCAACAGATTGAGAAACGTTGGGGAACCTGACATCAGGTAGTCCGAGGAGACGGGTACCTTAAGGGGTCCGTTCTTATGACCTCATCCGACCGTAAAGGAGGAGGTCCCCGATAAAGGTTGGGTCATTAGCTTGGACGAAGAGGACACAGAGGACATAACCGTCCGCCTAAGAAATGGTGACCCTTCGGGATAGGTGTCGATTTACACTCTTGTCTGGTGTGACACCCGTATTTTGTCACGAAAGGTGTGAACGGACATGTGACCTCAACGGACCCTTCGAAATTCGTAATTCCTACGGACACAGAATGTGGGTCTCTAACACTGGGTCCCCACACTGGACCTGAAACCTTTAAAATCATCTAGGGGTCCACTGAGTTCACTCGTCTGTTCAAACCCTTGACGACTATATTTGTGTTTACCGAAGGTTTAATGTTAGACTTAGGGAAAGTAACGTTACGGAAGTCGAAGTCGGTCCCTATTAATTAGTACTAAGTCTCTTGAACATAAACACGGTCGGTGTACCTCACCGAAAAGTTTATAGGTTCGCATAAAGCACGGGTGGGTGGGAGTACGGTTTGGTGATCGTTTTATATTAAATTAGGTAAGTTTTAATGTCCCTCGGGACGTCTTTGAAGAAAAGATCGTACCCCGAACGTTTCATAAAGATTACATTTGTGTCTGTTATCCATGCAAGAGAAGATACTGTTCTCAACTTTATTTCGTCTAGATTAATTGGGTGGGTCTACGATACCTCATCTCCGGTACACTTGTGACCTAATCTTGGTATAGAGCGTCGGAATAGTCCTGCCGAAAAGAAAAGCTGTCACGGGACCATTGGACGCTTTATATTTAAAACTAATGACTAACGACGTAACAATCATTCACTGATATATAGTAGTCCTCGACCAGTGGTCACAGTCGGGTCTGAATTAATAGAGTCGACTTCTCTTTCATTGGGGGACTTTTCTTGACAAAAGGTTAATTTCGTCGTATCTTATACACTAAACAGAGAGACCGCTATTCGTTAAGTAGAGGGGAAAAGTACAATAAACATAACAGAAGAAAGGGAGTAATGTTCGAGTGTCAACACGTAGAACCCGAGGGATTGTTCTTTGTGTATTTATAGTTCTCCCGTCGACAGTCTTGAAACTTGTTTTTAGTGCCGGTGGTGGTTTTTGTGTTGTGAATAATGTCTCAAAGGTGATCGTTTACGATGTCGATCCCAATTTCTGTCGAAAGTCACACAGATGAATAAAAGTGTCTAAAGATTGGAGTTACCTTACACACATACTGATGAACCTGAGTGTATTTCTGTGTGTGTGTGTGTGTGTGTGTGTGAGTTAAAAATCTTCGACAAGAAATCCCCAGTCTCCAAGATACGAAACAGAACCGATAACAACGTTACTGTAAAAATATGATCATATTCTTTTTTTATAAAACCCATTGTTAGGTCTGTCATGAGAGCGAAAGTGAGGAGTAGAAGGATTAGTACAATCAAAAATGACGACAATGAAACAATAAATAAGGGTAACTTACAGACGGGGGAACGGATTGGGATTGGGATTGGGAACTATACGTCAAGAAAAAGGGTCCTCTTACATACAAAGAGAGACACTGACTGAGTTAGAACGGGTGCGGTATTTGTTTCCGAATCTTCAGACCCGACAAAGTCTTTTCTAAACGACTCCTGGATGACACACGGTCCGTCCAGGATCCGTGACTCCTAAGGAGACGAAAGCCCATTAAGATCACCCGAAGGTCGACTAAGGAAGACAAGTACCGAGACACCGGAACCCACCCGATAAATTATAAACATTCGAAGGACATACCGAGTCTGCCATTTCGCAGGCAGATGTTACGCCCTCTGGGCCCAAGCTAGGGACCCAACCCTTCTAGGGGACCTCTTCCTTTACCGTTAGGTGAGGTCATGATAACGGACCTTTTAGGGTACCTGTCTCCTCGGACCATCCGATGTCAGGTACCCCAGCGTTTCTCAGTCTGTGCTGACTCACTGAAGTGAAAGTGAAATTGAAAAGTTTGAAGGACATTTCATCTATCATTATGAAAGAGAAGCAGACCAATAAAAATCCTGATTTTCGGAAACCTGGGACTTCTCCACAAATTATATAGGAGGGAGGTAAAAGAAGAGGTAAGGGGAAACACGAACCCCAACCGTATTCCTTTGAGATAGAAGTGCAAAGTCGTAAAACTTAAAACATATGACATGAATATGTAGTGAGCAAAGGATTTTTATGAAGGAGTGACATCGAGGATAAAACGGAGAAAAGGGGTTTGAAGGGTTGGCGTATATTGGAAGACACAGAACGGAACCTCAGTGGGTGTAGAACTAAGCGAATACGTAGCGACG
This sequence comes from Capra ibex, assembly GCA_006410555.1. Taxonomy (NCBI): domain Eukaryota; kingdom Metazoa; phylum Chordata; class Mammalia; order Artiodactyla; family Bovidae; genus Capra; species Capra ibex. The sequence continues at coordinate 1,151,748 of SJYO01028879.1, forward strand.
GTAAGACTCTTCTGCCGTTTACGTCAGACCACGAATTGACTTGACAGTACCGCCAAATTACTGAAGAGGTCCCCTCCCTCACGACATGACGAAACCTTCGTGCCCCGGTACTGTAATACTTTTCCTCCCTCTCGGATACCAGGAACCACAATCAGTAATAGACGATCCGAGTGTTGGGAGAAAGGTCGATGAAATGTTTGTGGAGTTTCCTTTTTTGAGAATATTATCTGTTATGTAACTCATAAATAACAGATATAACTACCCGTACCACGACACCGATCATATGACTACTCCCGACCGACTACATATTCTAGAACTCTTCCTTCGTCGGGATTCTTGGAAGGACTTCCCCTGAAGGGACCGGCAGGTCACCAATTCTGATACACGAACGTGACGTCTTTCACGTCCGAACCAGGGACTGGTCCCTCGATTCTAGGACTGTACGTGTCGTACCGGTTTTACTAATTTTTTTTTTAAGAAAAAAAATTCTAAAGAAAGACCTTAGAAAAGTGGATCATAAGGAACCACTCCCGGGACGGGATCATGGAATCGAAAGGATGGACACGGGTCCTAATTCTTATATGTGGTCCCAAAATGACTTGTCGAGGATTGTTATCCTACTCTTAGGAGTGTTAAGTCAATTAACTTGACCGGTAATAACCAAAAAGAGACGGAAGAAATGAGGAGTAGCTAGGTAGGAAACATAGACAGAACGTGACGAGAGGGGAGATGACTTCACTTTCAACGAGTCAGTACAGGCTTAGAAACTCTGGGGTACCTGACATATCAGGTACCTTAAGAGGTCCGGTCTTATGACCTCATCCATCGGAAGGAGGAGACGTCACCTAAAAGGGTTGGGTCCTTAATTTGGTCCCAGAGGACGTAACGTCCGTCTAAGAAATGGTTGACTCGATACTCCCTTCCCCCTAAAAAAGGGTTATAAAAGAAGTAACGGTAGGGGGGTTGGGTCGGATGAAGAGGTAGGGCGAGAAAAAAGACGGAAACCTTAAGGAGGGAAGGGATTCTGTGAGAAGTTTGTAGTGGAGGAGACACTCCAGAAAGGACTAGGGGTGACTCTCAATTAGTGATTACAGAGAGAAGAAAGAAGGTGAACTTTCTCAAGATAGTATTGTCAGTTTGACCGTAATAAACAAATGACTAGACGGGTGTGGTGACCTGTCACTTGGGTCATCCGTTCCCGATTGTTTTATTGTTTCCAAACCATCTATCTATTTACGTAGTTACTTACTTATTAGTTTATGTGTTAGGGACAGGGGTCTCCTAAAGGTTAAATACCCCCTCTGTATACAGTTATTGTGTTTGACGTTCCATTTCAGGTTTATGTTTACATGATATTCCTTTTACGGTGTGTAAACTCAAAAAGGTCTTTCCGAATCTAAATGGACGAAGAAAGTGAAGTATTACCTAACCTCGGTACTTCGTCAATGATATCTGACTTGGGTTGGAGGAAAAATTTTCTGAAAGTACGTTTGACCGGAGTCTTTGGGATAATACATACGTACGGGACCATTGTGTGTCGTCGTCTGATTGTGTCCGAACCGGAAAGATAAACGTTTATGACCGAGAACTTTATATGTACTTAACATTCTGTGACCATAAGTGTATTACTGTCCTTGTGGAGGTATCATATGCTTTAGGGACTGGATCAATGTGACGACTTTCGTGTCGAATTCACGTACATTACGGATCGTGCACCTTCTTTAACAATAGAACTCTTTTCATTTAAAACGTAAGGGGTTCAAGACATAATAATTTAGACACTAGAATTATAATGTAATCTCATATATAAAATAAGTTAATGTACCTGTTACTTTATTCTTGACCCTTTCTCCATCGACCGGGTCTAAGGGGACCCACACTTTGCTTCTATAAATAAAATAGATGAGGACTGTTACTTCAAATTTAACAACGAAGTTCGAGGATGGTCTTTTTATAGTAAGTTTGTCTCCAATTAAGAAGTGTCAGTATGAACCGAAAGTTGTAAAACAGTAGTCTTGCTTCGTCAACTGGTAAAGACGGGATCTTTACCCGCCTCAACCTAGAAGGTTATACAACCGAGTTCTTCTAACTTGTACCGGTTTTCTACTAATAACGGTCTAATTTGTTAACCTAAACCCTGAACGAGTTATTTTTATTTGACAAATATTACTAGGTTTCGCACCTTTATATTCCCAAAAAAAAAAAAAAGGTATACCTCCCCTTTTACAAAGAGTGGTTTCGTGACAGTCTTTCACTAGAAAATATTAGTCGTCCGGTCCCTTTCTACTTTCATATTTACTCCAACCTCTTCTTTAAGAAGAGGTAGAAAGAGGACTCTCGGCTATAAGAACGAGGCACGATCCTCTTTCCCCATCCCTTGTACCTGACAAAGTAGACAGGAACAGTTGGTCAACACCAAGATTACTTCAGATTACTAATCAGAATCTACCAGACAATTGACGTACCACACTTTCAACTACTCGTGAAAGTCAATTTTCAGTTGGGACTCTGGTGTTTTGGAATCTATTCTAATTTAAAATTGTAGGTTTGTCGAGAGTTGATTAGACAGATTGTCCGACTTTAGGTTGAGTTCACAGTAATTATATTATTGTGAGTTCAGATTTATGGTGTTTCGTTTTCGAATAATTTTTACTTGTTGAATCTCTTGGTTGTTTCCCTCCCCCTCCCCTTACACCTAAAAATTAATTGTCGAAGAATGTCCTGTATTCAACCTCTATAGTAAAGGAAATCCGGTATAGTAAAGTCACTTAGATCGACATTTTGTTAAATGAGAGAGGTCCTAGTGACCTCCAATTTGTGGATTAGTTGTTTTCGTATCGGGGGGGGGAAAAAAATGACGAAGGGAAAGGAAGTAAAGGAAAGAATTGTTAACCTATGATTCGCTAATTGTATCGTGTACGAGAACAAGAGTAAAAGGTTGAAGCAGGAAACTTTGGTTTTCGTTTATGGTTCGGCACCATTTGAAGGACGGTGCCAAGAACGAACGAATCCCTGTACTACACTTAAAGACCTTCACAGGGTACTTTCCGTTCACGTACATGCGTCTGGGGTCATGGGACGTGTAGTCAGGAGAGTGGAGTAGGGTAGGAGCAAACAGAAATCTTAAGTCACTTATGGCGTCTTCGACATGATAGTAACTCGACTAATAGTCCTTTCGGACGAGTCCATTTAATTGAATTACTTTGTCTACTGAGACATAGCTTCATGTGGAAACTTTGTTCCGAGTTTATAGGTGAGTCGATTACTCGGACTCTATCCTGGGCCCGTCTCCACGTGAAGGCGGTGATTTTCGGAAAGGTGTCGGGACGCAGGATAGAAAGACCGGTTTTTGATCCGTCCTCGAACTGTCGACGGTTCGAAGGTTTTACGTTTGTCGTCGTCGTCGGATAGATTCAGCACTGACTACCACGTGCTTTTATGTATCGAGGAAGTATCTACAAGACCGACCGTTGTTTAATTCCTAGATTTGGAAACACGACCCGTCTATCGGTCACATAACATCCCCTGACGACGCCGACATGTTAATATAGGTAGGACTATTAGTAGGTAGGGTGGCGACACTTACCGGCCCTGGGTGCCTGAAATTAAAGCGACAGGGGGAGGTGGTCTATTCCGGACTGGGACACAGTGAGACTCATACTTAACGTGACTTCCTCTGTTTACTCAAAACGAGACACAATTTAATTGATTACCTAAGACTAACATTTTGACGGAAGTCGTATTATTAGATTCGAGACGGTGCATGATCCACCTGTGTATCTGTCAGAGATTCCTACCAATAATTGACGTCCGTAATTTTATTTTGTAGTTGTTTTGATTTTTTATTAGACCGCTTACACTTGTTTCTTGGATCCATCACACTTATCACTAAGTACCTGATGAAATATAAAGTTGGGCAATAAAGCCATACACCTCTCTGTAGGTACTCTCTCGACAACATACCGGATTTTGATCCCTAATGCACTCGTAAATTTTAGTCGTAAAGGGGGAAAAGAAAGTCACGAAAATAAAAGGATTAGTGTTCCACGAAGACTAAGTTATACCGACGTGTAGGTAAACTCGATTTACATTTAGGACTTATGGAATCTTACTTTTAAAAGTAACGAAAGTAAGATTATATTTTCCGTGATAGAATGGTCGTTGACCATTTCCTGTAATATTATCGGATTGATAGGTTTAAAGTTACAACATCAATATATCTGTGAGGGACAATGTGTATCAGAATTAAAAATTATATATGAAAAGCAAATCAAGTGAGTTTATAACACCCAAAGTAAAAGTACGTCGACTTTTCTATTTACAGGAAAGGGTACAAGGGTAGTGTTCACACACACAAGACCCTCCAATTTTAAATGTTGAGTCGACAAGGTATGGCATAATTCTCACTTTAAACCGTTAGATCTGTACTTAGACAAAGGTTTCTCTTAGACCATTCAAAAACAAAAAATCTCCTTTTTAATAAAATCTTCGAATTGAATAAAAAATTTTTCCGAGTATGACTAAAAAAAATTTTCTATTTTAACATATATTAAATAAATTTGGGAAACCAGAAGACTTCTCATTTTTAGAGTATAATTAGACTCTTAAAATGGAAATCCTTGTCCCATTACTTTTACGTCTTCAACATCTTAGAAAGAATTAGTCACTGGTTTGTGCATTTTTATGTACAAATGGAAATAATATCCACCATATAAAGTCTTCCCAAGGGAGACGGGTTCTCCTTAAAGCAAAACGTTTTATTATTACAAAATGACACAAATGGTACGTGGTCCGAGTCGTGAGACACACACATTACTGAGTAAATTAGGGGTGTTGTAGAGGTCCGTGTACGATAATAATAGGGGTGAAATGTCCGGTCCTCTGAAGGGTCCCAGTGTGTGACCTAAACTTGGGACCCGTTCGACTGAGGTTTTGAAGGAGAATTGATGATGTATATGACGGGAGACTAGTATCAGTAAAGGACTTAAAATTTAAACGATTTGTAAATTATTCACGGATAATCAAATCCACATCCCGTAACATGACCTCTGACCCCCAGTCTTTGCCCTCCCAGATCTCATCTCTTTGAACCCCCTGTTTCAAAAATTTTTTGTTAAGAAGGATGTCAAAACACCCAGTCTATCTGTACTGAATTACTGCAAAAAAGGGGGGACTCGTGGTCCTCCACAGAGATCCAGGGACCAGGGATCCGACAACTCTAGGGCGACCGGTCAGGTGGAGACATAGAGGAAAAGAATTTTTTTATTAATTAATCCGACACAGCCTAGAAACACAATGCACCCTCGAAAGCAACGTCGAGTTCCTGAGAGATGGACGCCACGTACCCGAATTGACGGGTGTCCTCCCTAGAATCAAGGGGTTGGTCCCTATCTTGAGTACAGGAAACGTAACGTTCCGTCTCAAAATTGGTGACCTGGTGGTCTCTTCAGGAGTTTACTACTATCAAACGATAATATTTAGGACGGAAAAGGTCGACTGGAAAGGTCGAACCTCTTGACACCCTGGATCTCCGATCACGCCCTCTGTGAGCCCAAGGAGTCTTACCATATGGACGTATTGACCGGGTCAGTCGGACACCTTTCCGGGACGAAACGAGGACCTCTGTAAATGGCGCAATGAGAGGATTTCCGTGGGTGTCGGACCACCATTTCCAGTAGTGGGGACAGTGTAGTGCCGCGGAACACTGGAAGGGGGTTCGAGGTCGCCTGCAGTGAGTCTTACGGGGCCCTACGCCAATGAGACTGCGACGGCCGAGCCGTGCGAGACAGTGTGCATTCGGTTAACAATTTTTCACAGGGTCTGACTCTACTGTTCACATTTGTCAAATATTAAATGTTTCACGTCCTAGCCCAAAGAGGTACGGGAGACGGTCGTCGAGTGACCGTGTGGAATTGACCCGAGGTTAGACGTACGATGTGTAAAAATGTCCTGACAAAGATCTATTTAGGACACAGTGTGGATGAATCATTGGAAAACCGGTAGCCTTAGGGACTGACAAGTACGTCTGACACGTCTCCATCACCAATTAAAACTTCAATTGTCACGTCTTACGGGCCAGGTGTTTTATTTGTGTGCCCAGAACTTTACGAGGCTTACCTGTGAGAAAGATGGGACTCGACGCCGAAAGAAAGAAAAGAAAAAGGAGAAACCTTGGACACCGCGGGAATACACAATCTCTACCGTCCAAACTTTGTCGATCGGAAATTTCTCTGACCGGTAACAACGAGACACTAAAGACTGCGGAAAAGTCAGTCAAGGATGAATCTACGGAAGCCGTAAAAAGTTACGACTGTACAGAGTCACTTTGAAACTGATTGACCTTATGAACCCCCTCCCCCCCCGTCACGACCAACTTACTAAAGGACCAATTCGACTTTCAATAAATCTTTCGGGAACAATAACTTTTAGAAAGGTTTCATGTAGTCGACGAAAAGAGACCTCACTTCGTTATGACGGCCTCTTTTTAACATGTATCGACAAACGTCGCCGACGTTTTGTTTAAATCGTTACGACGAGGCACGAGAGGTCAGGAAAGAGAACGAGCTTTCGACGCGGAGAGACCTAACCGCTCCGTCAGCCCTAAGGTCTGGGAAGGATGGGAGAAGGGGACAGATCCACCTCCGGGATGAAGGAAACAAAACAACAAGCCGGCGATTCAACACAGACTGACACTAGGGTACTTGACGTCGTGTGGTCCGAAGGGACAGGAAGTGGTAGAGGACCTCAAACGAGTTTAAGTACAGGTGACTCAACCACTACGACAGTTCGGTAGAATAGGAGACAATGGGGGAAGAGGACGGAAGTTAAAAAAGGTCGTAGTCCCAGAAAAGGTTACTCAAACGAGAAGGGTAGTCCATCGGTTTCTAATCTCGAAGTCGAAGTTAGGAGGGCGAACGATGACCCCCGTATTTTGGTTCCGGTCCACCGGTGACCGAGAGAGAAGGGAAGGAGTGTGTGGGGGTCCGAAGGGAGAAAGGTCAGAGGTGAACGAAGTTCTGAACGGACGGGGACAAGGCCTAAGTAAGAGAGGTGGGAAGGGTTCTTCCGCCGGTAGAGAAACGGGAAAGAGACCTTCAAAGCGGAGAAGGTTGGGTGACTGTACGGGTATCCGTGAGGACAGAGGGACGATGTTTGTTTGGAAAGAGAGGGAGACAGGAAGGGAACTTCCGGAATTGGAAACAACGGTCTGGGGAGTTGTCCCACTTATGTCGAGACTGGGTGGACATTTGTAGGGTTGGAGGTAGTGAGTGTCTCCATACACAGGGGGATGGACCTTGATGTGGTTTCGACGGGAGCGTTTCCGGTAGTCTCTGATTGAGACCTTAGATCACCGAGACAGAGACGGTCGGAACGATTAAGAAGATGTGTCGATCTTAAAGAAGGGAGGAGAGGTGGAGACGTCGGTGGGAGAAAGACGGCTACCCCATACCTCATACTCAGTCCAAGGAGTAGTGGGGGAAGTGACGAGGGTAACGTGGACCTTGTTTTATGTCTGAAGGACTTGGGTGTCTGGACGTGTGAGTCGAGGACCCTCGGGACGAGGCAAGAAGTTGTGTAAGGTCAGTTCGGCCGAAGTTCCCAGGAATGTATAGGACCTCGAGGAAGAACGTACCACGACAAAAATGGACACCAAGACAGTTGGACCTCTCGAGTAGGGAGACAGAGGGGACCGAACGAGGAAGAGGAGGTCTAGAAACAAGGTTACGATGGAGGAAGTTCTGAAGACACTGGTTTGACAGACACACCCAAGGGTTGTGGGGAGGATAGTGGAACTAGAAAAAGTACCTTGGGGGAAGAAAGGGAAGTGTTGACGGCTGGTGCCCGTCAGTACCCGTTACTTGAGTGAACGAGTGACCAACCCAAGTAGAAAACACCGGTGATCCGACACTCGAGGATTTAGGCGTCTAGTACCAGAAAAGTAAATGGTGAACTGTGGGTCACGACTCGAACACGACCCGTCCATCAATGACTTACTCGTCTATCTGGAAGATGAGAATGTTGTTTCCCGGACAAATCTTCTAATGACTTTGGATTGGCCTCTATGTTGAGGTACTTCTCGTTGACTTCTTTAAGTGGAAAAGTCGAAAGATCCGAACCTTAACGGATGAGCATAGATGGACATCCATTTAGTCCGGTACCCCGGAGGTACCACCAAGTTGTCATTTCCTAGGCGGACGGTCACGTCCTCTGGGTCCAAACTATGAACCCAAAGCCTTCTGCGAGACCTCTTCCTTTACCGTTGGATGGGGTCATACGAACGGACCCTTTAGGGTACCTGTCTCCTCACACTGCCCGATGTCTGGGCACCCAGTGTCTCTCAACCGGTTCTGAATCACTGATTTGTTGTTGTTTAGTCCGGTGTGTCAGTCCTCCCATTTTCGTGAGTCGTAGTATATTTGTGCACGACAATATTCCTTTACTCTCAGGTTTCTTTTCGTGTCTGTAACACAGTTCTCGTCCCTGATCCCACCGGACTTCTTCCTTCTTCCCGTTGAACCACCGTCCTATCGACACTCGTGTCCCCCAACCCCCACCCTCCCCGTCCCTCCGGTTTCAGTCTTGTTCATTATTCCAGAACTGGAACAGTCCTTTGTCCCTTCGACCCATCGACCCCCCACGTCTTGACGTTCAGACGTGTTTACGTTTCAACCGAAACGCTACCAATCTCCCTCTCCTGTCCTTCCTAGACCCACCTCTACTTATCTTTGACGTCACTACTCGTTTTCGGACACCGTCATCCTACGACAACACTCGTGTATACTCACTCGTCGTCCTCAAAGCACCATCCGTGCACTAGTGACCGAAGACTTGTTCCACTTTGACACTAGGTCCATTATAGAGCCAATAGGACTGAAACATAGGTTAGTCTTTGTGTCCATTAACCTAGCTACTACAAAGCTCATAATCTACCCTTACATTTGGTCCTTAGTTCCGACGACAGTTGGGTTCCCCCGACTACTCTCGTTGGACAGTCGACCCCGAGTCGACCTCAGTATTTCGTAGTGACACGTATACCTATAGGATGATCCAAGTCCCCCGGGCAAGTGGGACTTCACACCCCGACTACGACTCGACTTCGTCTTCGACCTTTATACATGTATCGTGGAAAGTTGCTTACAAGTCGAAAAATTTTTCAGTACATCGATACCCTCGTCTTGACGACTTCTGAATATTACTAAAACACTTTGTCCAATGTGGGTGAGGGAACTAACAAGAGGTCAGACCTAAAAGGATATGTCTCTGAGGACTGTCGTCCCCTGAAGACGTAGTAAGTTTTTATTCTTCTATGCCATTAGTAAAACGTATCGGGAAATCAAAAATCCGTGATTTTTTATGATAAATTTTTACTTTACGACTGAGTTAATTGAGTTAGGACATATAGAGTTTCCTTTACTAAAGTTTATTTCTACGGACAGACCGAAACTCAAGTGAATCGGGACAGATGGACGTCCCTTGTGTCAGTAAAGGAGACGTAATTTCTTAAGAGGTCTTAGTAGTGAATCTTTTGAGTGACATCCGTCGTACCCCCTTGTCGTTGGTCGTGGTCATTTAAACGGAAGGAGAAGGAGGTGGGGTGATAACGTTAGTCTAAACAAAAAACCATAATAAAATTCTCACTAACCTTAAATTAAAATCATTCCTTCTAGCCCGGGTAACAAATGAATGTTTGTTTTCTTAGGAGAGGGGCGTTGTCTTACGGACGAACCGACCAAAATTCATCTACTCCGGTAGGTCTATAAATGGTAGTCGAACCCCCTTCTTTCTCTGTAACAGGATCCCTCCGACTCAGGACCCTTGAGTCAAGTGTGTCACTACGTAACGATTGACCCGTACCTGATACTGGTTAGTTTCAGAGCGACATGTAAAGTGCCTCCACCCTGGCTTTGTCCTTTTCTTTTTCAGGGGTTCACAGTCGTGTAACCCTTCTGTCCCACCGTTATTTTAACACTTTGTTTACAACCGACCGTCCGGTACTGGTCGTTGTTTGACGTTTTACGAATAGCCCCGACCTGGTTCTTTTTCCGGGAGACACAAGGCTCCTGTGACCGTCTTTAGGGTCCAGGACGTTGAGGACTCGCCGCAGAGGAAGTCCATCGCGTGACAGTCGCCCCGGGACAAGAGTCGTCAGTTCTTCGTCGGCATGTTACGTTCGCCGGAGACTTACCGAGTTCTCGAAAGATAAGTCCGGAACACACTAATTTTTTTTTTTGGTGGGTTTGACCACAAGAAAACACGAAATGTTTCCGTCATGAAAAGACCGAGGTTTCTGAGTACCCGATAATCCTCTCCGTTCTGCCACATAATCGTAGACACTTTTTCTTATCCGCAAGGATTTTTTTGGGCTCAGGTATTATTCTCGTCGGGTCATAAACCTTATGGACGGATCGGTCTTCGTCGAACTCGTCTTCAATCTTCCATCCCTACAACTAAGGAAACGAAAACTACTTTTAGAAAACCGTTGTTACTGTATGTGTGTGTGTGCGAGTGAGTCTCTGGTTGACTATCCTTTGATGTCGAACACAAGTATCATTCACGTAAAGAATACATTCTACCATTGTCTTCAATACATGGTATTACGTTAGATATCATCAGTACATGCCTACACTCTCAACCTGGTATTTCTTCCGACTCACGGTTTCTTAACTACGAAAACTTGACACCTCAACCTTATCTGAGAACTCTCAGGGAACCTGTCGTTCCTCTAGTTTGATCAGTTAGGATTTCCTTTAGTCAGGACTTACAAGTAACCTCCCTGACTACGACTTCGACTTCGACATTATGAAACCGGTAGACTACACTTCTCGGTTGGGTAACCTTTTCTGGGACTACGACCCTTTCTAACTCCCTTTCTCCTCTGCCCCTGTGGTCTCTTACTCTACCCACCTACCGTAGTGAGTTACCTGTACTCAAACTCGTTTGAGGTCCTCTACCACTTCCTGTCCCTTCGGACCACACGACGTCAAGTACCCCAACATTTCTTAACCTGTGCTGACTCGTTGACTTCTTGTTGATTATCTTCGATTTTGGTGTCTTTTGTAGATTAGGTCATGGAGACGACGTCCCTTCTTCGGAAGAAGGACTTCTCGTCCGAGGACCTCTCTAATTTACTGGACGGGTTTCTGTCACTATGAACTGTCTCTTTGAAGGTGTTCGGAGTGTACATTCTGCCACAAACTCAGTCACCTCTGGTCTAGTACCCAAAACGGTCGTCAGGTCAGACCCGAACCTGTGGATCGTGACGACTAAAGGATAACACACTGGATCCCTTTGTAGGAAAATGAGAAGTCTTAGAGTTGAGTAACTTGATTTTTTACCCCTAGTATCAGTGTTCATGGAAATTCCCACGATATGTCTAATGCACTTGTTTATCGTGCATGATTTTTATATAACCAACAATTACTAACAACGATAATAATTGTCATCAGTATAAAAGTGGAAGAATCTTTAAAATCATATAAATCTTTTTTTATAATCCTTTTTAAAAAAAATTTTTGGGTGTTTTCATACTCAACCGTATACCCTTATTTATGTCCATCCGGTGTAATCGTCCTACAAATCAACGAAACACACACACATAATTAACGAGTCAGTACGGGATGAGAAACGCTGGCGTACCTGACATCGGGCGGTCCGAGGAGACAGGTACCCTAAGGGGTCCGTTCTTATGACCTCACCCAACGGCGTGTGTGTGTATATATATGTGTATGTATGTATATAAGATAAAACTAACCCCTTTCATAGGTAATAGTAAGAAAACTAAGTGGTAGTCAAGTTTATGGTGAACATTTCATCCACTCACTTGTTAATAATATCCTTCACGTCCGGTTTGACCTGACGCAGTAGTGGTGTGCGACGTCGTGTCTCCGGTAAAGGACGGGACACGGGAGGTAGGGACCTACTTGAGGACGACGTCCACAAGTACTTCTAGGGGATGACAGACCGATTCCGAGACAAGGTGAAGATGATCTTCACCGATCGGGGAAGAACAAGGGACTTCGTTTTCTTTACTTAAGGGGGTAGAAACCGTGTCTAGTACGATTAGAGAGTGACAGTCTTGGTACTATACCGTTCTATTCCCCCACCCCGTACTCCCCTGTGATCTCAAAACAGGGCTCTCAGGGACAAACGAACACTAGTCTGCAGGGAGGACAAAATCTCTGACTGCAACACACAGTGTATGGATTGCAGTTCTCACTCCCTCTCTCTTTGTTTGAACCGGGTTCAATTGTAAAACATGAACACAGAAGGGACCGTCAAATAAGAGTAGACTGACCGTGGGTATGGTCGGTTGTTTAAGAAGTCTAGTCGTAGAAAACCGTAAATCTACTGTCATATAAAGACGTGTTGTCTTTCGTCTGTCCTTTTTCAGAACACATTTATTATCAAAGGAAATTGTTGTGACTTTCGAGAGCTAGGTAGGGTTCTGTTATTTTTTAGTACTCGTGCAATTATCCTTCTACTGTTACTTTTACCGAATGTCCCCTCCACCGAGGGGGGTGGGGTTGGGGCTAAGATTGACCCCGTCTAGTTCTAGTGCAGAAAGAGTTCGACGTCAACGAACTATCGAAAGTACACCTAGTCACAGCTACCCACCGGGTCCATCCCTTGCTTGTGTGTTTGTCAACTTAGTGTACGGTCGGACCGATGTGTCTTACGATTAATCGCTACTAGTGACACAGATCACGCACAATGTATAAGTTTTATTCTTAAGTCTAAGTAGGACGTCCAGAAACTAGATTTGAACACAAACAAAAGTCTTCAGGATAACACTAATAACACATCCCCCCTCCCCCTTCCATCTCAGTGGTTTTAATAATAATATATATATAAAATTCACTATTGATCATAAGGTCCTGTAAACTTTCACCATAAGAATTTTCCATCCTTGGGACCTGATTACATTGATTTATTTCCTATTTAATGACACACACTAGGATACGATTTGGGTGTGTTCAAGGAGGACAGCCATGGTTCGAGTGTAACAACAGTAACATTCAAGTTTACGATTAATTATCAATCTCCTTGAACCATTGTAGAATATGTACTTACCTATAGATCCCGTCTTCTTTGAATTGAAAAAGTTCTACGAAAGAATAGGTTGAAGAGGGTACATCTTTGTGTACAACATAGAACCCTTTACGTACCCCCAAACGGGTGAGGTAACGAAGGGGTACAAAAGACTTTTAAGGCAGGGACGACGACCCTCCCATCAACCAAGGACGCAGTACGAACCTCTTTGTCCTTCGCAGACACCGACTTAACAGGGTCCTCGTTCCTTCACTCCCGCAGTCTCGGAGAAGACGAGCCAAGACGAAGCAAGTGAAGAGGTAGAGAAGTGAGGAAATCCGACCTTTGGCGAAGGAAATGAGGTCTCGGACGCCGAAATCGTGGTGAACTTTGTAAAGGGACTGAAAAAAAACAGGACAGTCTCTATCGTAGTAAACGGTGAATATTGTGACTCTAAGACACTTACAGTCAGATAAACTTATGAGTGTTTCGGGTCCGTCTTATAGTACTTCTACTTCCAAAAAAAGGGGAGATTCGGGACTTTTATGATCGAAAAAGGAAAGTTCTACTACAGTTGAAGTAAAAAGTTGATAATCCCCAACATTAACCAAAAAGCCAATACTGATTTGGACTTAAGCGAATTCGGTATCTTCAGGTCGGAAACATAAAGTATTGATCAATTTAAAATGAAGTACAAAAATCTTTCAGGAATGTTCAAGGGAACCAAGCCATTCTGGGGGGGAGGGGAACACGGGAAGGTGTGTACCTCGGGTCCATGGTCCACTGGGTCTAGTCCTCTCCAAAAGAAGGTAAGCCTTGGGGAAAGTGGAGAAGACTCTAGTAGAAACGTTAACCTCTACCCAGAGTCAGAACAAAAAGAGAACTGGATGGAAGACGACTTTTATGCAGAAAGAAGGATCTCATTAAGAGTAATGAGAACTTGGGAGTGTCCGAGATGATATCTTATGACATATATTATAATGGGTGATTAGATTTTTGTTTCGAAGAGAAATTAGAGACCTGAATGATTGGAAAATTTATTCTGATTCTTAAAGTAAAGGATTAAGACTCACCAGTTCTGACCGGTTGTACACCATTGAAAAACTAGAAGAGGTTTCCAAATATTAGGTTGATCAGACGACGGAAGGGTCCCGATAGTGTAGGTCTGATCGGTCGTCTCTAGGACGGGGGTGATGACTGTACTCAAATCCGACCTTCTTCTTTTGCCTTTACCCTGTGATGCTATTTCACCTGTCTGCACACGTCTACTACGCCCATTCGGAGGTGTGAGAACCACCTCAGAGGTCACACCAGTCTAGGTGTGGGTTGATTCCGAAAAGGGTAAACACCAGTTGAAGCATCTAAGAGAGAAGAGGAAGAGAACAGTGCCTTGAGATTGCAAAACCCGTCGAGGACTTTAGGTAAACCAGCCAGAAACTACTACACCGTCAGTCATAGGAGGCGTCTTAAATGGTACGTCTCATTTACGTGGAACCATCTCTACCCCCTTCTTTCTCTTAAGAGAAACCAAGGATCACAAAGGTTCTTTACTAGACAGATAACCTTTTCGACCCTCATCTGAAATCAGGAAGAAGGTCGTTCTACAAATGTGAAGACCAAATAATGACAACTTCCGTAAAGAAGGTGGGAAACGGTGATCCCCACCGGGAAAGAAAAGTCTCAAACAAACACTCGAGTGACTCCTTAGTGGAACGACTCGAACCCCGGTCCGTCGTGGTCCCGTACCTACGTTACACGTCAGAGGAACACATGGAGAGACGTCTCTGGAGGAGACTGAGAGTCTTACCTAAGACGGACGGTTTGTCCTGACTTTATTAATGTAGTTTTACAACGTTCCTGTTTTGTTATCTAGACGTTAATGACACTATAGCAGTAAAGATCAGTTATAAAGAGATCACGACATAAATAACGAAAATCTGAAACTGTATGTTCCACTTCACCGTTCGCAAATAGACGTCGGAGTGGGAGGTGACAATGTCCTTTGACAAATTCTCCGCATAAGTGTATGGTGGATTAGTGAACTAACGAGACCTTTTACCACCGGGTCTCACCTTTCCATTCTCTCTTCCAGACTAGAGCAGAAGGGTACACCCGCACTTCTCCGATAAGTCCACACCCCTGTCTGACGAGATGTCTCCCCGTAGCGAAAGAGGACTGTAGAAGTGTCGGAGTAGACGAAGGAGACAAGTCGTTTTGACACCTTCACTACCGTCTTTAGGAGTAAACTGAATCCTAGTCCCTTGTGTCACGACTCAATGGGTCGCTCCAATAATACTACTGCTTCTGACAGAAATTTGCCGACCTTTCGTAAAACCTCCGTCCTTCAAAATTGTTTTATCATTCAGTAAAGTCATTATTCATGAACGACCTTTGATTTCCCCCTCAGAACAAAGACTCAGTTTCGAGACTTTGGATTATTGTCGGTATTAGGATTTCTAGTACCTCTAATCGTAGTGAGAATAGTAGGTCACGAAACCGGCGTGAAGATAAACGGGTGCACCGGAACCCCGATAATCTGTTTATGCCCCGGGAGTACTGAGGTACCCATGTTCATGCAGTTTCAGGTTCAATTGTTGAAGGAGTTCTGTGAGACGAAATATAGGACTTTCTATATATAATGGTTATTTATGGTAGTATAGGGATGTTACATCAATCGACGACTCGATTTTGACAAGGAGGGAAAAGATTCTGGGGGTAAAAACGTGGGGTGTAAGGTGACACAGGAGTATGGAGAATAGGTGTATAGGAAATCCGGTCATCGAGACTTTGCAGTAACTCACGGAGACAATGTCACGTCTTAGGAGAGGTCTGTCAGACCGGTCCCCACTCCCACCCCATCGACGACGACGACGACGATTCAGTGAAGTCAACACAGGCTGAGACACGTTGGGGTATCTGCCGTCGGGTGGTCCGAGGGGGCAGGGACCCTAAGAGGTCCGTTCTTGTGACCTCACCCAACGGTAAAGGAAGAGGTTACGTACTTTCACTTTTCACTTTCACTTCAGCGAGTCAGCACAGGCTGAGATCGCTGGGGTACCTGACGTCGGAAGGTCCGGGGAGATAGGTACCCTAAAAGGTCCGTTCTCATGACCTCATCCCATCTCTCCGGACTTTTGGACGTCAAGACTATTCGAACGTCCACTACGATTAAGACGACCAGAGAACCGGTGTGAAGGTCCTCGTTCCGACATCCAGTGGACAGTTGACCTAGTATCCCGACCTTCATCTACTACTGACTATCAAGAACGGACGTCGGTCTTCTGATAGGTCTGACGGACCCTTCGGGGGTAGGTTAATGTTTCTAGGAATAGGATAATGTGTCTAGGAATAGGATTGGAGAAGGTCACTGGTAGTGTCGTGTTCCCTCTTAATTTCTCGAAAGTTTTGAGTGTAGGGCTCACCTGGGTAAAAGGGACTAAAGTAGAGGGACACACAATCGGTACGGGTGGAGAAAAATAACGAGTAATAGTGATCAGACTTGTTTGTGTTCGAAGTTGAACTATTCGTTAGTCGACTGAAAAGGTATTTATATCTAAGAGTACTTTTTGTTTTTCTTTTCCCTTGTCTTACCTCTCCACAATACACAAGTTAAATAAAAGTCAAGGTTTGGATGAAAAAAGGAATCCGAACAACGGACTAAAGGTAATTCAGTAGGACAAACGACGGAGACGTAGTCAAAAAGGACGATGAGATATTTCTATAACTTTTCCTAAAACCTTTTTTTTCTTTGATAATCGAATTTTTTTTTTAGATAGGAAAAATAAGATGACCGTAATTTCTTTACCTGTACACATGGCTTATAGGATCACTCCATCTCGGGACTATACCGACTTTTTGGAGTGTCAGTTAAAAGACCTTTATAAACGAAACTAGGAAAAGGAAAACCAGTAGGGTTAACCTGGGGGTCAGTGCCTTAGGTTCCACGATTTGGGAGATTTATATAAGTGTGAGGTAAATACAAACAAATAAAAAAGTTATAAGTTTGTACTTCAATTGTGAATCCTTAATTGAGGAGTTTGTGGTCGGTTAGACCTTACACAATAGTCTTTATTCACCAAAAATATATAAGAATTCCACTTTTCAAAATTTTCGTAAATAAAAAAGAGTAATAACTTGATAAACTGATCATAAGACAATTCAGTATACGACTAATTCTTTTCCGGAAACAAAATAGAGAAACACTTCGGAGACATTGTCTTCTAAAATAAGTATTGTCATCATGGTTCTTCGTTCGTAAGTCTGACTGATTACAGAAACCTAGATTTGGTCTCTTCTTTTAGGTCACTATATTTGCGGATATATAGACTATAAATCATTTTCTTCGATTTACTAGGAAACTCAGTTGTAGTACTTACATTTCGTAAGACGTTTGTTCCTCCCTTGTACTAAGTTCAGATAATTAATTCCACATAAGGTGGGTCTTGGAACCTTATGTATGCGATAAGAAACCCTCTTCACTTTTCGTGAAAATCCCCGATGTCTAGTTATGGTAGAGGTTTTCCCGATTTGAAATAGGGACCTGTATGTATGGAAAACACGACCTTCTGAGACCGGGGTACCGATAGTATCAATAACACATTCTGACAGATGGGATAGTGAATGTAAGTGTGGGCGTCCGTCCCTACAGACCGTCGCGACCTGAATAACAGATCGACCACCGACTGACCAGAGCTTGACCGGGGTTTCGAGACACCCGTAGTCGTGTCGACCCGTGATGTCTTGTCACTCTCGGTCAATACTTCGGAAGCGGGGAGGGGGGTGGGAACTGTTGAAAGAAAAGAAAGAAAGAAAAAGTATGAACTCTAAACTAAATACATGGAACGAAGGTTCCTCCTAACCGTGTGAGGGATACCACGGATGACTCGACGGTACAGGTCCAGTCGAGTTGTTACCAAGAGTTCCGAGGACCCCACAAAGTCATTTATAGTGTGACAACAGTGTAACCTCGTCTTTGGAAGGAAACCCCACCATACACCTCTTTTCAAAGTTCGAGGACGGTACGTCCCGTCTTTGACACACACAGTAAGGTTGTGTCTGACGAAACTTTTACCCAAGACCTCCCAATTATGTCGAAGATTATGTAGAGATCCAAAAAAACTACCATTTCTTAGTAATTCGGCCGGAGGATGATAGACAAAATGTAAAACAAGTTAAATTATATCTCTGTATTACCATATATGTCTACCACGTCACCATTTCTTAGACGGACGGTTTCGTCCTCCATGTCCTCTGCACCCAAGTTAGGGACCCAACTCTTCTAGGGGACCTGATCCTTTAACGTTGGGTAAAGTCATAAGAACGAACCTCTTAGGGTACCTGTCTCCTCGGACCACCCGATATCAGTGTTTCTCAGCCTGTGCAGACTTGTGTGTGTGTGTGTGTGTGTGTGTGTGTGTGTGTGTGTGTGTGATAGGTTTTCGACGATACGAATTTATTATGTAAAAATAATTATGTCGAAGAAGTCGGTTTATTTCCCAAAATTCTAGATAAAGGTTTTTTCAGGGGGAAAGGTACCCTTTTGACTCCGCTCCCTTGGTTGTCCGAACGAGTGTCTAAAATGGTTCAGTTGTCTTCTATATGTTTTCGTTAAGATGAGAGAAACGAATATGTCGAAGTCAAGTGGAATTCTGTCATGACGAGACGTGTCAAGGTAAGACACTAGGTACCAAGTATTGGTTTGCCCAAAAACAGTGATAGGTTTTGTTAAATTTCGAGACAAGAATGTACTTACGACAGAACTTTTACTTCCCTTATTACCCTGTCCGGACCGTAAGAGACAACCGTCAAGAATGAAGATCTTTTTGTACATGTTATTGATTTCGTAATAGAATATCTATGTCATAACATTTGGTACTTAAATTTCCGAGAGTCTTGATTGACTACCCTTCTGGTCTATTCGTGAAAAGTTCGAGAACTACTTAGTTGATTTTTATGTTAATTTTCAGTAATATTCGTTTATTCTTTTATCTGGACTATTTAGTAGAGAATTTACAGAGACTTTTAATCCTCCCCCCTTAGTGTACGATATAAGGGAATTATATTCCCGGATCATTCTCCTATGAAAAATTCGGAGATAAACTCCTGATATAGTTCTTTATTTTCAAAGGGAACCTCAGGTTCTCCAATCGGAATTGCTATCCTATGTAAGACAAGACGTGGTAGGGTGCCGTATACCTCTAAAGTCTATGATCTTGTGTTGAGTCCGATTTCGGACCTGTCTCTATTCTTCGTCTTCCTAGAACCACTAATACACATAAAGGGCCTCCTCGGGTCTGATGACACTTTGGGAACACTGTAAGTCTTCCCCTCCTATTCCTACCCGTCGACTGGGTCGTCCCGAGGTCGACCTTGGGGGACACTGGGTAAAACGAATGGGAGACTAACTCCCAATCTCTCCAATTAAAAGAACAGTGGAGCGGTTGTGACTGGTCTCTTTATTTTACATTTCTCTGCCTTTGACCTCTGTCCTTTATTTTTACTAAAAATAAATATTATTCACTATTTAATATGATGGGTCCCAAAGGGACTATCGAGTCAACTATTTCTTAGGTGGACGTTACGTCCTCTGGGGTCAAGCTAAGGACCCAACCCTTCTAGGCGACCTCTTCCCTTTTCGATGGGTGAGGTCATAAGACCGGACCTCTTAAGGTACCTGACGTATCAGGTACCCCAGAGTTTCTCGACCTGTGCTGACTTACTGAAAGTAAAGTGAAAGTTACTCCGTATCTATAGGTTAAGAACAAGTGTCTTAGAGAAGACGGCTGTTTACCCTACACGGTAAATACACTTCACCCGTTCTCTCAAAAGGGAGTACAGTGAATATGGCACACATTTAATATGTAAAAGTCTCGTATATCTTCATTTGTATGTTATTGGTCTTGAGAATTGGTTATAAGTATGTGATAGTGTTTAAGAAGAACGGTTTCCAGTTACGGTGATGGAAACCACTCTCGTTTGTAAGTTCCAGTGAACCAACACTTACCCAAGGAACCAGTACCCAGAAGAGGGTAGGTATGATTGGTCCGGGTTGGGACGAATCGAAGGTTATGGTCTGTTCTAGTCACGTAAGTCCCACCATACCGGCATCTGCCAGTGTTCGGAAGAGTTGTCCGTAGAATACTAGTACAAATTGAGTCACTACCTAGGATCGAAACATGTCTATCTGTTATTCCTTGAGAGAGAGAAATCCCAAACATATCTTTCCCCAGGTACCATTGTCAAATAAAAAAAATTCCGTAAAATTTATCTCTACAAGAATATTTATGGGGAGTCAATAAAGTCCATTAATTAAAGGACTATAAAGGAAGATACTGATGAAGATTTGGTGAAATTGACACAAAATTTTCATTTTGTTTACATGGATGACTTCCAATCAGTGTTTAAAGTACGACAGTCGTCACAGACTTAATAAAAATTCTTTCCTCTCTAATGGTTCTCTTACTAGGGGAGGCTCCAATAGACTGTGACAATGAGATGGTAAATTAAGAACTTAAACTTTGGTCGAGACACTTTACTATGAGATTTTTCACGATTACAATTGTTATAGCTACTAGGTGTCTTGGGGTACAGGCCGAGGTACCCGAACTTTAGAACCGAAATTCACCCAAATGACTTAGTATCGCTTTCGTTTCCTAAGAGAGGTTACTGGTCGGAACCTTCCCGGCCACACAGTCACACGGATCGTCTGTAAAGACCCGGGACACCGGGCTCGTGGTGGTGTCGAGGGTCCTTGAGTCTTAGATTGTCATTCTTCTCACGGAATTCAAATGGTCCCTGAAGTGGGACACATCTGTGTCTATACCGTAGACGTCGTTTGGGACCCTCCCTTCAAACTGAGATTAGGAGAGTGTGGTGTCCCTTGCAATAAGAATCTTGTCAAGTGATTTAGTCCCGAGGGGGTTACCCGTCTAGGAGTGTTCGTAGACGCCCTGTAAACTGAGGGCGACGAGGGGTCCGGAAGTGGGACCGCTAAGACCAATCCATCCATCCAGAAACCGTTGGATCAAAGGGTTTTGTGCAGTACGGATTTTAAGAGTGGAAATTCCACCCGATAGGTCATAGTAGTTTTCTCCAGAACCCAATCGCATTATAAATTTTATAATCATAGTCAATCGGGTAAGTTGTTCATTGACTTCCGTTTTACTAATCCCATATTAGAGACAAGAGCCCCTGGAGTTTCAACTCACCGAACTACCTCAAGTATTTCAGTGAATCTACTCTCTGCCTGGTACTGACTCCTCTTACATCCACTTCCTTAGACTTCCTCCTTCCCTCCCTCCCTCCCCTCACTGCCTCGTCCCTGGAACCCACGTCCCTTCCACAATTTCGTCTACTCCAGCCGGTCCGGTCTTTCCCGTTTGAACGAGTACAACGGTAAACACAGTTAAGTTAAGATATAGGGTAAGATGTCACGCACACTTACACTATGTCTTATGTGTGTGTGTGTGTGTGTGAGAAACATCGAATACGGAGTAGTCATACAAATATATTTATTCTAAACCCGTCCACCACTACATTTTTATCGTTTTGTTTTTTTGGGGTTTTTTGGGGGGTTTTTGGTGAATAGATGAACCCTTCTAGGGAACCTCTTCCCTTTCCGATGGGTGAGGTCATAAGACCGGACCTCTCAAGGTACCTAACATATCAGGTACCTCGGCGTTTCTCAGTGTGTGCTGACTTGCTGAAAGTGAAAGTGACGAATCATATATTATCTGGGAATTCCGTTAAATGTGTATAACTGAGTAAATTAGGAGTGTCATTGGGACTTCGTCTGTGGTAATCGTAAGGTAATATGTCTCCTCACTTGACTCCGTGTCCCTCCGACTCTGAAAAAAGACTCCAGTGTGTCGAGTCACTCACTACTTGAAACTGAGACATGGGTTCGAGGTCGGAGAGACGGTCACTGGTGACTGTACTACGGAGAGAAGAGAGGTCGTGTACGAAAAAAACGATTTCAGTAAAGGGAAGGTGGGTCGGGATTCAAAACTGGACCAATAACCCAAGTCTATCTTATTCATAGAACCTCCTACATTGTCTCGTTCGAACGAGATAGTCGAAGGAGAACCGTTAATTTACGTCTGTACGATGTTGTTGTAGTTATTAGGGAGATTCCTTATCTTGCAGACTTAACTGTTTCATAGTCCTCGGTAGTTGAAAGACTGTCGAGTGTGTCCCGAAATTTTTGTGGACGGACTACAAACGGTGTTCCTGAGAGGCATCTGAGACAGTGTCCTAAGACAGGCACCTCGGACTGAGTCACTAGATGTACTTGGACTTTTTTTTTACTACTGTTTTTTTGTATCCGTCCGGTGGTGGTAGGTGACGTACAGTGGCTGTTGTCAGTCTCTTAATGACTAATTGGACCTCTCGTGGAGCTCCACTCGGTGCCAGAAACAAGGATGAGAACTTTTAAAGGACCTTGTACAGTTTATTGACATCAGAGTCGGGGTCCAAAGGAGACTACAAGTGTAAAGACAAATTTTTTCCTAAGACATCGGTTGGTAGGAAAAGTTGTACAAAGTGAAACGGTTCGACTTCTAATGTTTCGTGTTCTCAACCTGGTTTGTCATTCGTGTAGATTGAAATGTGCCTGACAGAAAAATAAGTTCTCCTCTTCCAAAGAAGAGAAAAAGGTTTGGTTCCGTTTCTGTTCACGGTGTCTCATAACACTCTCAGTTACTCTACCACCTATCTGTTCTCGCAACTGTCGGAACGTGATTAATGACCCAGTAACAGACCCGGGTAATGACTGAACCATGCTTCACTCTAAGAGGGTCCGACCCGAACAATCCTACCACGAGAAGGGGTAGAGAGTCGAGTCAACGAATCCCGGGACCTCGTTCAGTCCATTCGAGGACTCCTCAACCTTCCACTCTTTCACTCGACCAGAGGTAAAATCCACCCCGGCCCGAAGGGCCCACCGCGACCACCATTTCTTGAGCAGACGGTTGCGTCCTCCGTACTCTCTGGGCCCAAGCTAGGGACCCAACCCTTCTAGGGGACCTCTTCTTTTACCGTTGGACGAGGTCATACGAACAGATCTTTGAGGGGTACCTGTCCCCTCGGACCGTCCGATGTCAGGTATCCCAGTGTTTCTCAACCTGTTCTGACTTCGCTGAATCGTGAGACGTGACTGCCCTCCCCGTAAACGCGGACAGTAAGTCCACGTCGAGGGTAGGAGAGAGTTTCCGAAAAGATAGTCACCGTCCATTGGCGAATATGAGTGCGAAGGAATGTCGTTCACAATAAAAATTTTCATAAATTAAATAAATAAACCGATCCGGTCCAAAATCCACACTGTGTACCCCAGAAGTTAGAAACAATTCCGTACACCCTAGATCATGGGACCACTCCCTAGCTTGGGCCCGAGGGACCCAACCCTCACACCTCAAAATCGGTGACGTGGGGGTCTTTTCAGGGGTCCCTCACAATAATTTTCCCGTCAAAATGTGGAGGTTATCTTTTAATAAAGTATTCACCATGGTATACGACGGTCTCCACTGTTTTTACTTTTGTAAAAGTAGGTCACATAAGGAACGGTTTTAGGTGATCTCTCAGCTTTCCCACTTTGACATACACCTATCCTACATCCCTATTTATTCTTTCCTACCTCTGGGACAGAGGCCCTCCTCTCGGAGAAGGACCGTCAGCTCCTACGTCGCACTCACCTGAGAGTTCTCGTAGGGAAGAAGGGTTCTTAGGAACACTCCGTGGTTTCCTGTGTAGAGGTAACCCTTTTACTCCTGTTATAATACTTAAACGTTTGACGAAACTTTTGACATCTAATATTTACGTATGTCATGTAAGTTTATTGTGTAATACGTTGACACATAGTCCGAGTAAAAAACACTGACATAACCCTTCTGAAAAAAAAAAAAAAAATTATACAAGTTAAATTTGTGTGTGTCGGTCGGTGGAGTGACTGGCAATTCGTGAACTTTTAGGTTGCCATTAAAATCGGTCTAAAGAATACTTGGAGACCCATTGGTGATATCCCTCTGGTGGAGACTTGAGGTTCAAGTCAGGGAGTTTCCCTAATTTAGAATTTGCGTGGTAGTGCAGCTGACGACATCGACTAGTGTGAGTCACAGTAATCGCAGACGAATTATACCGTCGACTACGGAGCACCAGGGACGGTTACTCCCACTCGCCTCGGAACCTCTCTTCACTTAATATTAACAGCCGGAGCCCCGACACACCGCGACGGCCACTGTCACCGTTTACCCCTTTTCTCCGTTCGTAATCTCTTCCAGACAACATGACTACTTCACCTTAAGGATCTTGTGTGACACGATAGTTTACTCTAAACCGAGGTGTCATGACCCTCGCTTGTTACCCGAGTTATCCTGGGTCGTGGCCAACGACCCGTATAAGATCGACGAAATCAACTCGGCGGAAAGTAAGTTCCCTCACCCTCGATACGATTTCTTACCTTTCCTTCCCTCACATCAAAACCAGGTCTCGTTAGCCTCCTATTCTACAATCTCCCTTTTTTGATCTCTTAAAGTTGGTCCTACTTATGTTATTATTCTATAAAAGGGTGTGAGTTGGTTCAGAGAGAGAGAGAGAGAGAGAGAGAGATATATATATATATATATATATATATATATTTTATCTGTAAATATCTTTCCTGATCGTCTTATCGGGTCGGAGAAATCGACCCAATCATATCCCGTACGAAATCTTTCTAGACCCATTTCCTACTCAGAACGAATCTAGAAATCAAGACCTTTTCCCACCCCCTTTCTTCCGAAAGTACACATCCCTCACCCGATGGCTCAAAGTTCTCAATCCCTCCCAGAGATAAGACTCATGAGTAGCCATATGTTAGACTTAGGTCCCTTTTGTTCGTTACTTGTCTTTGTAGTCTTTTTCTACGAGATTTAGTGAATAATATTTTGATATAGGACGGAGGAGGAAGAACTACACGAGTCAGTACAGGTGGGGAAACGCTGGGGCACCTGACATCGGGTGGTCCGGGAAGACAGGTACCCTAAAGGGTCCGTTCTTATGACCTCACCCAACGGTAAAGGAAGAGGTCCCCTACAAAGGCTGGGTCCCTAGGTTATGCAGAGGATGTGACCGTCCGCCTAGGAAGTGACGTGGTGGTGTAGGACGGAATATATTTCTTAATAAATCGTCAGAGTTCTATCCATTGTAAGACAATAATTGTTCGGTCCTCAATCAAACACGGGTTGAACGTTTTACCTCTCTTCTCTCCCCTCTTAAGGATAAGTTTTTCCCGGGGTCCGTGAATTTTCTGTCAACTTGACAACTTTAGTTTCTGTCAATTAACATCAGACATGTTCATCCTTGTTGAGGTGGATTAATACTTACTCCGTAACAGTTTGGTCAAACTGGGACTTTATGAGTGAAAGTTGATTGAATGAAAAAATTTTTGGTAAAATAGGTTTTGTAAACTTGTTTTCATGCGACGTCGATTGGTCCATTTGGTCTCCACACTCGCGTGTGTAAGACAAACTCCTAAGGGTACTTCCATTATTAAAAACATTTCATAGTTTTTGATGACGTGTCTTTGGTTTAAACACCTCTTTTAAGAGGTGGGAATCTGAACGGAACCACTCACTACATCAGATTTGTTGGACTAGACGGGTGAAAGATCTTTCCAAACCTAAGATTCATGGATGTATGTCCGGAGGCATGTGTGTTTCGTCTGTGACTGATAGGGACACCTCCATAATATAGTGTCCCAGGTCCCTGGGGTTTAGGGACTCCGACCTCTCTCGGCCCAAAGGGTTGTTTCGGAGTACGTGTTCGGCCCTTTCCACCCACACCCGGGGTCCTCCCAGTGCCGCTAGGTCGGGTAAGGACGGAATAAACAAGCCTAGTAATCCTCCCGGGGTCAATCGCGGATGACCCACTGCCCAAACACAACACTTGTAGACAGGTGATCGTAGACCGGTCCCGGGTTCAGGTAAAGTGTCCTTTGTGGTCTGTCGACAGTCTACCAGGACGCAAACCCACCTGGTTTGTCTCAGGTGAGACGGTGTCCCCGCCTCCCCGGCTGTAGAGGTAATAGACGGAGTCCTTCATGGGACGGCGGTTGCGTAATGGATTGACTGGTCGTTGAGGGAATAAACACTCAATCCGAAACGGGTGACCTCATTCATGAAACTTACCTATTTTGGTCTTCATTGAACCGCAAACGAACTCTCGATTACTCGTCGCACCGGGAACACAAATACGAAATTGGTGGGTCGGAGGAAAGCCAGAAGAATAACGTGGAGTCCCTTCGTCCCCACTTCTGACCCAACCTAACCCCTAAGTGGAAAGTTAGGTAGATGACACGCCAAGTCACGAGTCAAGAACCCAAAACACTTTTTGTTGGTGAATTTCGGTTACCTAGTTAAACCGTAAAAGTCAAATGACCCCATCCATCAATTACGGTATATTTAGAACTTCAAAACAACATATTTCATATGTGAAAAACATAAATGTGTGACTAAAAACTCAGTCCAATCTCATGGTCTCTGGAAACCCGAGAGAGACCTTATAACACTAAGGTTTACATTGTGATTGGTGTTAGAGATTGTGTCTTTTGAGGGCGTCACTCTTTTCGGGAGTCATCATGAGGGAACCTCAAGGATGTGTTCAGACAAGGGTCTCACGTCCTTCCAAACACCGTATTCGGACTATTTTTGTCCGATGGACACCTTGTGGTCTGGGTTGCTTCTTGTTAATCTTACCCTCTTTTTGGATGGGTGGATTGAAGAGTAGGGTATCCTTGATTATATATTATATCGACCTACGTATAACGTCCATGCGTGATTTTATAAAGGCTTTACTTCCTAATAAGTTAGTTGGTAAATTTTAGTGCTGGGCTGTGTGTTTTCATGTATCTTTTTCTCTACCGTTGCCTTCGTCTCTCTCTCTGAGTAGGCCTGCGACGGTAGAGTAGTAGAACAGAAGAGTCAAATTGAATGTTACAGTCGTTACGGGAGGATCACTGTACTTCGTGACTTAAAGGGGTTAAGGTAGCCCTCTTGAACCACAGTTTGATATTATCCATTAAAAACACGTACGGTTCAACAAAATCGACACAGGCTGAGAAACGCTGGGATACCTGACATCGAGCGGTCCGAGGAAACAGGTATCCTAAGAGGTCCGTTCTTATAACCTCACCCAGTGGTACGGCTGGAGGTCCCCTAGAAGGGTTAGGTCCCTAGGTTGGGTGTAGAAGACACCAAGGACGTAACGTCCGTCTAAGAAATGGCGACTCGGTGACCCCTTCTGGGTCTATTAAGAATGACGACGACGACGATTCAGCGAAGTCAGCACAGACTGAGACACGCTGGGGTATCTACCGTCGGGTGGTCTGAGGTGACGGGGACCCTAAGAGGTCCGTTCTTGTGACCTCACCCAACGGTAAAGGAAGAGGTTACGTACTTTCACTTTCACTTCAGTGACTCAGCACAGGTTGAGAGTCGCTGGGGTACCTGACGTCGGATGGTCCAAGGAGGCAGGTACCCTAAAAGGTCCGTTCTCATGACCTCACCCCACGGTAACGGAAGAGGCTTAAGAATGACTCACGAATAATATATGGTCTGTTAGAAGACCATGTATATCAGACTAAATCAGTAGTCTTAACGAAGTACTCCAACCATAATAATCATAAGGGTAAAATGTCTACTCCGTTTGTTCCGTGTCTCTCCACTTCACTGAAAGGGTTCAAGAGTGTCGGTTGTCTTGCCCTTTCAGGTCTCAAGTGTGAAAATTGAGGAAGCAGTACTATGGGGAGACCTTCTTTTCAACTGAGGATTTACGTGAAAATTGGGAGTCGAAGTAAGACACACAAAGGTCGTCATTACCCTAGAGTCAATAAGAAGGACTAGAATCGGAGTTTGAAATCCGTGTACTAGTAGTGGTAACAGTAGTCAGTCGTAAAGATAATTCAGGCACAGGTAGTGAGACGAAGATAGTTGAGCTACGTGGGTCTTGCAACATTGTAATGGAGGTATTAGGTGACTCTTACGGTTCCAATGTGTCCGTTTTATATCGGTGGCTCCGACTTTAAATGAGAGGTGAATGACGGCTGAGACCTCGTGCGAACGAGAAGTAGGCTCTTTTTCGTCTCGACCGTCACGACAGTCTTTCATGAATTACGGTACCAAATCCGACGCCACGCACGAATAGAAGAATTATAGACGTCTCCTATTAGATATTTCACGACTTTACATGAGAAACTTCCAGACATTATCCTATCACATAACTTCAATCTCTTGGAAAGGGACTCCCGATTAATACGGTCTCTGAAACTCCACTCAGAGAGACCAGTTTGTAGAGGGTGGGTCCCCACCGACTTTTAAGAAGGAACTGTAAACATTAAAATCAATTTGAACAATTTCCAGAACATCTGAATAAACTGTCTCGAATACAATAGTATATAACGAGAAGACGTACTGTATTTTCTTTTTATAGTCACTTTAATTAACCTATTGCATCAGGATTTTGAAGAGCAGGCTACTAATTATAGTATTACCTCAGCCTGAACGTAAGAGTCAGTAGTCACACACACAAAAGGTGTGTTATAACAGGAGAAACGATAGTTCTCGAAACCACTACCCGTATAAATTTGCACAAATGGTGTAAAGTTTGGTCCGGAGTTTGAAAAATTGTGACATAAACCTCTGTCAGAGATCCACCCGATCCAATCGACGATTGACCGACCACTCTAAACATACAAAAAAGTGGAACGGACCCTAGACTTGTTTTCACCTACACGACTCTAATTCATTGTGATCTCCCGTCGGATGTTCAATCTTTGTTCAGTCGGATGTGTCCGCGTCAGAAATCCGTAACGTGTTGTCTGTTGTCGAGTTTATACCGTAGGGTCACTTTTTGTTTTTTAGTAGCATATTAAGGAATCACAAATTAAACGTATACGGAAATTTTCTTCTGAAGTTTATTGAAGTATTTACAAAAAAGGGAAGATCTTTGAGTGAGTAAACAATTTGGGAGGACTTCTACAAAGATCAGGACAAAACAAAGTGAAGGCAATAAGTTGAAGAAAAATTTTATTGTTTGTTTTGAAATAATCTCTTATTGTGAGAAGACAATGTTCAAAATAAGTCTTTGGAGACTTTATTTTTACGTTACACTTCCCATTTCTGTCTTATAGGTAGAAAAATCCCAAGGAAAAATATCGTATTTATAATCAATAAAAGTTGGTAATTTCCGTAACCTCCTGAGAAGACCTGTTGATATACCATAGTCATGAATAGGTTTCCAACTTTGGTATTTTACTTTAGACATTACACAGCAAGTGGACACTCAACTTCCAACCAAAGAAGGATTTATTTTATAATGAGTTGTGTAAAAAAGAATCGTGGTACGTCGTCTTTTCCGGATCGACATACGATTGTGGCAGAATAATTTATTTGTTGTGTTAAATCCACAATAAACACAAAACACTTAATGCAGTGGACATTGTAAAGTCAACATGTTCCGTTGAATTCTCTATTTGCGAGTATATTTATACGGGTGCCGTCACACCCCTCCTCCCTCCCTTCCTTCCCCGCTTGTGTACATGTAAATTAAAGTCTTAAGTTTCTGAACGTATGACAAGTCTTACCTTTTTTATCCTTTGTCCACCGAGCTACACCCGGAACTAAGAAGGTACTCACTTAGTGTTCGAAGAACGAACGGGACGTGAAACGTCGGTCAGAAATATCTACGCGAGTTACTACGAAGCCAGAAAGAGCAATAATAGGTGGAGCCGAGTACCATAATTGGAGGGATTACAACCTCTTTCACCATGGTCGACGGTCTGGTTTACGTTGTCAAATTCACGAGAATTAAACTCTTAGAAATCGTGAGTAAAATGTTTCGACCCATACTCGTGTTATCTTGAATTCAGGGTCCGAAACCACAAACCGAAGAATACACAGTAAATGTACACCAAAGACTATCGGCAATTTTTACTTGTTAAAAACAGAGATTTGGACCGGACAGAACCGGTTACAGTGGTGGTAGGTGAGTCGAGGCGTCTACACTGTAGAACCTTGGTAAAAAAAAGTGAGGAGGTGGGGGAATGGGGTGTGTAGGTTGACCGGGGATTCAGGACTTCCGATTTGAAACAGTGACGTGGGTCTTAGGTAAAGGAAAAAAGGTGAGTGTCGTGCTCGTCTAAATTTAAAGATTTTGTGTACAGACTACTGTAGTTGTAAACCGACTTTTCGAAATTAACGGGTGTCGAACCTCAGGATGGAGAATTCGTCCCGGCTCTGGAGGTACCCGACAAGAGGTAGGAAGAAAGACAGACGCCCCGAAGGTCGGTATAGGGGTCAGTGGTCCTCAAAGGGAACGACGAGACCGGTTTAGAACCTAAAGAGACGGAGACCGGAAACGAGGACGGAGAGAGAATCGGGGTGACGAGGAGGCGGGGAACGGTTGATTCATGATTTTAGAACAGGTGAGGAATCCAAGTCGAGTTCACGAAGGAGGGTCTGACCTGTCTCGTTAGAAAAGACAGGAGTCGTAGGAATGGTGTGACGAAACCTGTAGCTCTTGTCAGTCGGGAGTCTGTGACATCATAAAAAAAGACGTGTAGATGGAAGGACCTATCATACACCCGGGTTGCAGACCGGAACTCACAACAAAAACAACAAGTCAACGATACAGAAACGTCGGAGCACCTGACGTCGTGTGATCCGAAGGGACAGGAAGTGGTAGAGGGCCTCAAACGAGTTTAAGTACAGGTAACTCAGTCCCTACGGTAGGTTGGTAGAGTAGGAGACAGTGGGGGAAGAAGACAGAAGTTAGAAAGGTTCGTAGTCTTAGAAAAGGTCACTCATCCGAGAAACGGTAGTCCACCGGTTTCATAATCTCGAAGTCAAAGTCGTAGTCAGGAAGGTAACTTATAAGTCCCAACTAAAGGAAATCCTAACTGACCAAACTAGAACGACAGGTTCCCTGAGAGTTCTCAGATAAGGTTGAGGTGTCAAGTTTTCGTAGTTAAGAAACCGGGAGTCGGTAGAAATACCAGGTCGAGAGTGTAGACATGTACTGATAACCCTTTTGGTATCAAAACTGATATACCTGGAGACAACCGTTTCACTACAGACACGAAAAATTATACGACAGATCCGGGACTCACCAATACGGTGTTAACTAGTTATCTAAGACTTGATCGAGTAGTGACACAGAGACGTCATAGAACGGATCTGATCCGCGATCTATACATAGACGACTTAATTTACCTGGACTACGAAAGTGACGTAGGTCGTCACACCTGGTCTCCTCATTTTACTGGAACCGACCTCCCTTTTAGGTAAATACAACTCGGTATACTAGATGAAATAAGGAGCGATTTTCGTACAAAGACAAAGTATCCATGTCCAACGTTCGGGGTCCTCCTATAAGGACGTCCTTATAGACCAACTCGGGAGACAGGGAGGTCAACATGGGACGTGGTCCCAGTTTCAAAGGTGGAAACAAAAATAAGGATGATAGTTTGTCCCGATCTTAGGATTTATTGTTGTAGGAGGTAAAAAGTTTACTACAGAAAAACATACTGTCTGAGTTCTCGACGACCCCTGTTTCTGGACGCGACCGTACGTAGCTCTTCGTCCTCAAATTCCGGACTCGGGAACCCACCTCAGGAGCCTTTCGATGAAGATTCCAAAAGGACACCGTCCTCAGTTAGACGTATCATCCGTATTACACTTTTGTAGAAGACAACCTTCTGATTTAATAAAGGTTCAAGAAAAATTTGATAAGTCGTTTGACATTACAGTACCTGACATTTTTTTGAGTCAAAGTCTTCCGAAGTCTGGAACAGAGTTCGGGAAGGGAAGGGTCTCCGTATGTGTCCATCCGGTTACTAAACTGGAGAGACTTGGAGTCGATAGAGTAGAAATTTAACCCGTATTATTATGGGCGGGACACATTGGATCCAACATTACTAAAATTTGCTCCGTTACAAACATTTGTATGAATCTTTTTATATTCCTGATATGTTATTCCAGAAATAATTATCATTATTATGACAATTTATGACAACTAAGACTAGTAGTAACCATTCGGACTGAAGATTTAGACTCGTCGTACTAAGAAGGACCCGTCTGGTCAGGACCCACACGTGGAGTGACGACGTTCAGTCAGACAGGAGAGGGACGTTCTATGGTAAGGTCCCTCCACACAGCTCGAGAAGTTTGTATCCGTTACTCTTTGTTACTTTTTGACGTTTACGTGACACTAATCAAAATAATCTTATTCGGGAGGTCACTTCCGACCCATAGCAACTGTTATTCGCTCTTATCTGTAACGGATACAACTTTTGGAAACGTTCAACACGACCTCTTAAACGTAAAGTTATTGTTGCACTATTACAGTTCGATAAGTGTTGTAAAATTTCGGAGGCGACCGTGTGGACCGCACACCATCCTAGACGAACCCCTTGACCTTCACCGACAAAAGATTGTCATGACCGTCACTGCAACAGGAAAAGTAAGAACCCTTGCCTACACAAACTCATCATAATTGTGCAGAACAAAGACCTGTCCTGTTTTATACTTTTGCTTTCGAGGTGGGAGGTACTAGAGGGTCCTCTTAATTAATTAGTCGTATAAGTTGTACAACTTGAAGGGGAGTAGTGTTTACTCGCCTTTGTAGAACATCTATTTTCAACGGAAAAATTATCTTTTGAAAAGGGACATCCGGCTTGTAGGGAAATTCTCTCTTTTCATAGGTTTTCTACAAAAGAAGGGGAACCGATGTCTCCTTTGATGAGACGAAAGATCTACTATGATCATCGTATAGGAGAACAGACCCGTTTGTACCCTAGTACTGTGACCCAGCTGAAATGAAGACAATTTTCATTTTGGTATAACGTACGTCCCCCCTGTTGGTAGAACGGATATAAAATCCATTTGTGATAGGATCTTGTGTCATGTCGTTTATTATAGTTAGTCAAATTGTCCATTAAAGAGTACTTTCTACGAAGATCTAACCATTCGAATTAACATTTTCGATCCGTGAACATTAAGTATTCGTGTTTAATACGAGTTGGTCTATCCAATATACGATAATTCTCAAAGTCTATTCGACGTTTTTACTAATAAGTGTGTCTTTGAATTGAGTATTCAACCGTACTTATATAATATGGATTGAAAGTGATCCGGGAGACCAATTTTCAACTTACATTTATCACACAATTGTAATATCGAGTCAAGGAACTGTAGACAGGATTTTGCGTACTGTGTTCCTTTTCATGACATTTGGTTTTCATTCCAGTCAAAGAGGTCGCGAATATCACAAAATTAGTGGTACCAATCGTAAAACAACAACAGCAAATCAACGGTTCAACACAGACTGAGAAACACTGAGCCACCTGATATCGGGTGGTCCGAGGAGACAGGTACCTTAAGAGGTCCGTTCTTATGACCTCACCCAACGGTAAAGGAAGAGGTCCCCTAGAAGGGTTGGCTCCCTAGCTTGGGTTCAGAGGACGTGATCGCTCACCTAAGACATGTCGTTTCCTCTATGGTGAACTAGGACGTGGTGGTCGTATGTTACCGAAAGTAAACTTTCTGGACCCCGTGGTGGTGAGTCTTTCTTTCAGCGAGTCAGCTCAGGCTGAGAAACCCTGGGGTACCTGACATCGGATAGTCCGAGAAGACAGGTACCCTAAAAGGTCCGGTCTTATGACCTCACCCAACGGTATAGGAAGAGGTTCTCTAGAGGGGCTGGGTCCCT
Organism: Capra ibex; assembly: GCA_006410555.1. Lineage (NCBI taxonomy): Eukaryota > Metazoa > Chordata > Mammalia > Artiodactyla > Bovidae > Capra > Capra ibex. The sequence continues at coordinate 1,185,513 of SJYO01028879.1, forward strand.
AACTTCGGGCCAGAGGGTGTAACATCCGTCTGCGAAATGGTAGACTCGGTGGTCCCTTCAGGTGGTGAGTTTCAGAGTAAGATAAAAACATTTCGTACCGGAGTTTAGGTCGATCCACGGTCATTTATAGTTGGTTAAAAAATTCAATTTTTTACCAAGGAGATTTCTAAGTTTTGTGAAACGCGGTGAATAATCAAACTTGAGAGGGAGTTCACTATAGAATAAGAAATGTACTGATAAGACGTTTACTATGTCTTAGTACAAAGAGTATTTCATCCTTGGAGTACGTCAGACGTGCTGTTCTATTACCTTCGTACGAGTACAGGGACGACAGACTTTTACAAGGTTGTCTTACGGCGGAGGTTCCATAACTACGGAACCTCCGTGGTTTTTTTTTAGACATTAGTCTTTAGTAATTAATTCCAATTAATTTCAGATGTAACATAAACTGACTGTCGGAGTGTTTTCGGGACACTGAAAAGAAGTCCGAGGTCACACGCTATCACACGCTACAACACAGACTGACCTATGACTTCTCATTAGTGTAGAACCTAACAGCTCTCCTGTCGTTTCAGTTAAGGGTCGTTGAGAGGAACCTCGTCTTTTTCGAGGACTAGACTTTATACTTAGGGAAACAGGAAGGGTGAGATACGGAAAACATTTTTGTTGTTGTCATTGTTGTTGATAGAACATTCTTGTGGTATCTTCCTCGTCCTGGACAAAAGACTGGGATGGTTTATTGGCTCTCAGACATTATGACTTAAATGTGTGCGTATAAAAGAAACGAAGAGGTCCCTACAACCTCCCTCCACCCCTTCCCGACCCCCTATTAACGCCGGATACCCATTCCGGTCTGGTGTACTAGTTTTTGACGACACTGTGAAATTTCACAAAAAGGTGTTCCTTAAGACCACGGGTCTTCGGACCACTTCGGTCATCGTTAATTCCGGTACAATAGGAAAAATAAATGAAGTTTAATAACCGGAGATTTTAGTTAGTAACTCACACCGACTCATTCCCTCCCCAGTTAAATTATCCGTGTACGTAATGTTTACGAACAACTAGCATTCATTTTTAAAACCGTCCGGCCTAGACACCTTTAAATTTTGCTGACGAAACTTCGAGCGGGACAGTAAAGGATCAAAAAATTTTTTTACTGATTAAAAGCTCTAATTCGGGTAGATATTACTTAAGTTCCAAAAGAAGAAGACTTGGGTGGACCTAAAAGTACACGACACAACGTGTAGGACTTAGGTCACGACACACGAAGTTCACACTCTATCAAAATACAAAATTAGATGTTTCCTTACTTTACCGACCCGAATCTACCCATCCTTAGGAACTTTCAGGTGAACCTCATACCCTTGATTTTGCCCTTCTGTACATGGGCATAGACAGTGTACTCCGGTCTAAATGGATTTTTTCCTTTCGACACAAGAGATAACGTGTACTTCGGGTATTTAACACCACATAGAGGGAGAACATGGTTAAATGAGGAGGTGTAGAAGAGAACTGACCCAGTGAGTGTGTCACAGGGTCTGCTCTCGAAAAGGAGTAGTGGACATGTATCATTCTATAATATTAATGTCCTTCTTTTTTTTAGCGAGTACGTGAGTTCTTGACCGTTTCGTCATCTGGAGACCCGGTCCCAACGTTTTACGTCAGTTTACCAGGGATCGGGAAGTCATTACACACAGCTTGGACTTTTTTACTTCCACTTTGGACTTCCTTTCCTGATTCACGAATGTACCGGTATGGTTTCGTGTCGTAAGTTGTGAGGACTTCAGTGAAATAAATAAATCGGTAGACGTCTCGGTTCTGGGTTAATACTCTGACTTTACACTCACTTCAGTCCTGACCGGAGTAAATGGAGGTACACATCCTTGTCGGATTGCTTCCCAAACGTGGGAAACCGAACAGGTTCCTACTTTCACTGTGGTCGGGGACCTGGCATTAAAAAATGGTCGTTCTGACTCACTCTCTGTCTAGGACCTCATTTATAGTCGACCTACGTGTGTATTGTTCCAGGTCTCTCTGTGAGAGTCTTCAGCGGAGAAAATTAAGTTATGACTTAATATACTCTTCAACAAAAGTCGCGAAAGTCTTCTGGTACCGACGGTTTTAGTGACGCTCCGCGCGTTCGGATCAGATAGAGTTTGGAAAGGGTTCTGTGGGGTTGTGATAGACTCCGGGACTTTGATACCGTTGGCTTATTCTTTCGTCGGAGGTACTAATTATCTACTTCTAGAGTCGTTGTCACAGATCGATCCCGGTAGTAAGTACTACACTCTTCTTAATCGTGTCTTAGGTAGAGCCTTTGGTAATTGCTCATAAATATTTTTAGGTGGGTTGACGGTAGGACGGACGATGCATCTGAGGTCAAATCTTACGACATTAGTCAAACAAAAGATAAATCGCGAGTGAGATGTCTTTTACAAGAATTTCATTGAGTCTCGAGTGCAAAAATCTTATTACGTTCCGAAATATCCGACCAAAAGGTGGACCCAAAGACTCCGGACTCTTGTTTACGTAAGTATGTGGTTTTATGTACTTACTCCAGTTCACCGAGAACCCCACTTTTCCTCTCTGGCAGCGACCTGACAACACACAGAAAATGCCTCACGTTAAAAAAGTATTTCGTAAGGTAAAAGTCCTTTCCTTGGAAAGGTAAGTGGTCGAGGTAGTCATAAGAGAATCAAAGGAGTAAGTTCCCGTCATTCTCAGAGCCCCCGTCCTCAGCCCCCTCGTGACCTTAGCGACGTTATAATTACTTTTCTAACTTATACGAGGACTTTTATTTCTGAGCCCTTATCCTTTTTCCTTTTTTCTTACCTAGGTGTTTGTCGAACAGAAATTTTAAGAGTATATTGTACTTTGGTATTAATTGTCTAAGAAATAAAGGGTCAGGGAGTTTACGAATAAAAGGTCACCACACAAAAGTAACACAAAGTTACGGTCTACGAGAAGAGAAAATATTTACGAAGTTTAGTTTACTACCGGTTTCCGAATCAGAATTTGTGCACGCTCCCGTCTTCCCTATTCTCTCCCTATTTATTGTAGTTAAAATCTTTAAGTATCCGATTCCAAAAGTTTAACCGAACCTAAGAAACTTAATTTCAAAGACGTCTACCGTTAATGACCAATCAACCTTTGGTGAGCTTTCACGACTCAGTATGATTTACTTTCGGAGTCCAGACTTCCGACATGCACCTTTGTAGATAATGATTGTTATGAAAGTTTCGTGGCCAGTAGCGTGCCCGACGAGGAGCCCTCGACCAGGAAGTCAGAAACCCAGGACACCTAACGACTAAATAAGACGAGAGACATGTAGGAGAAAGACGAATGTTTTAAATTCTCTTTTTACAACAGGATCTACTTTTATTGACATTAAGATTCGGCACCTCCCTAAGAATGAGGAAGTCCCTTGACCTCACTATTGTTGTTAAATAACGGGGAAAACGATACGAGAACTCCTCACTCGCAGAAGAGTGACTATTCCTGTAGATACCGATAGCAAACTCAGTTTAAAGTCCAACACATAGTCGTATAGCCGTCATCGCATTAAGGGCAGACGGGACCCCAGTCGACTGATAAAAGACGTAAACCACCCCTTCCACACGAGTCAGAGGTACGGGTTGAGAAACGCTGGGGTGTCTGACATCGGGCGGTCCGAGGAGACAGGTTCCCTAAAGGGACAGTTTTTATGACCTCACCCAACGGTAAAGGAAGAGGTTCCCTAGGAGGGCTGGGTCCCTAGTTTGACCACAGAGGACGTAACCGTCCACCTAAGAAATGGTGACGTGGTGGAGCCCCCTTTCATCACCAAACGAAGCCGTACCTCTAGGTCCGTGGGGGTTTGACAGTGATACAGTCCAAAGCGGTGCCTTCTCACTAGACCGTTCATGTACAGGTGGTACTTCTTTGAGTACGTCTAGGGTCGGTATCGAAGGACCTCCTCAACTAACTGTCGGTTCGAAGAGGAGACACTGTGCACACACCAGGAACCCCAGTTAAGTCGAGTAGGGACCTACCGGTAATACCCGTCGAGAGTCTAAGATTTACACCCACGAGAGTCTAAGGAATCATCCATGGCCGACACATAAAGTGTCACAATCACTGTCGATAGTAAAAAATTTTTGTTGACAGGAAACCCACGAATCAACTATATGTCTGGAATCGACAAACGACGACAAACATGTCACAAAACAAAAGAAGAAGGGACAAAACCCACACTACAAAGATGAAGGTTTCAGTCCGTTTCCTAGGGTCGAGAAGAAGAGTGCGTCCACTGGGAAAGTGTGTGAGGAGACGAATCTTGGGGACTGTAGCACCGGTCGAATACCACACTTACAAGAAAAGGTCAGGCTTCCAGTAAAGGAAACGTAGGAGAGTACAACGTCTGCACTTTCCGACAAAGGAAACCAGGAGAGGGGTGGTCCCGTGAGAGGTACTGTTGACAGTGGGTTTATTTTTATTGTGGAGTATAAATTACTCACACACATCACACAGTCCGTAACGTGGCACTTAGGATGTCTACAACAGCATAAAGGAGAGGAGTTGTTGACATTGGAGTGGTCGTAAACTGTTTACCTTTGACTCTGTCTCTACATCGAAAGAGTTTCAGTGCCGATAAACATTTACCGTTTTTTTTTTTCCCCCCCCCTTACGTCTAGACACAAAACAGACGGATTCTGACACTGGAGACGTAGTGGAGGGTTCGACAGATGTCAGGCAGGTGTAAAAATCTTTGATATACGGTGTTTTGGATTACTTAAACGGGACGGAAACTACCCCTTCTATCATATATCGTCTCTAGTTTTGAAATGGGACGACACAGACAAGACGTAATTACGAAAGTAAAATAAAACAGACATTAAAACAAACAAATAGAAAACCACCACGGAGTGTCATACACCGTAGAGTCGAGGGACTGGTCCCTACCTTGGGTACGGGGTGGGGTGGGGGGTGTGACCGTCGTTCCTTAGAAGTGGTGACTTGGTGTCCCTCCAGGGTCATGAAAGTAACTACACTTGATAAATTTTGAATGGACTCGTTTTTTTTACGGGAATGAATTTTTTTTTTTTACGGACCGTTTCACTATCAGGATACTGGAACGGATTAAATTACCAGTGTAACTTTTGTTAGTGATCAACTTTGCCGACCGTAGACTAAGTATTTAAACGGTAGGTATGTGATGGATCTAATAAAAGTCACTCAGACTCCTGGAATAAATTAAAGTAGTACACCAATTGTAATTTTACTATAGGTGTTCCATATTAGAAAGAAAACAAGATATTTACTGTTACTTCGTCCCAGAGACGATCCGGACCCCAGAGACCTCTACTCTTCCCTCAATCGTAGTTTGAACAGTTTGGTGTCACGTAAAATATAAAATGGTTTATGTTAGTGTGAGTACTAAAACATAATAAGAGGAATATGAAGATGATCTATCTTTCGTACGTAAAAATGAGAAATGTCAAAAATAAATGTTATAGCTGGAAGTCTTCTCAATTCCCCGAACAGGCACCATTACTCAGGTCTTGAGTCCAGTAGACTGAAGTTCGTACCCTAGAAGTTGTTATCAGTAGTGACGTGACCCTGGCCCGTCTTTACACTCAATTACCCGTACGAATAAGGAGGACCACCTTTCAACTTAAAACTTTTGATGAGACTCGTTTGAGGATTTTCCGTTCTTCCAAGACACCGGTCTCCAATCTTACGTCTTGTTTCCTCAGGTTCCAGTTTTCGAGTTCGGGACATTCACGACCGACAGAAGAATCGAGACAAAAAATCTTCCGACTAAGATGGATTGAGTGTCGGGGAGGTCGAAGTTGGTCCACAGGGTGTCTACACGCGAGACTTGATGTCTTGCCCCTGACTACCCGCGCTCACACCCTTACCCGTCCGAGGTTAGGTAGTGGTTCTGACCCTTTTGTTGGCGCTTCCCTACGAGGTGACTACCGTATACTCTGTGTAGTGGACACATGTACCTTCTGTCACGATGTGTGTGTGTGTGTGTGTGTGTGTGTGTGAGTAGTTCCGTATCTCCGCAGAGTAAACTACCCGTGTGTCTCTTTGTCCTCGTCCGTTTTCTCTGTTTCTAACCGACAAGTGTTTTGCTAAGGGAGAAGTAAGTAAGTTGTTCATGAACAATACTTTCCGGACACTACACTGTCCGTGTCCACATCCACGACCTCTGTCATCCCTCTGTACTCTTACAGATGGGAACACCGTAATACAAGATCGCTTTCTGTCTTTTATTTGCCCCTGTTGGCTGTCAGACAGTCCTACACTTTTCAGGATTCCTTTTTTTTCTTTGGGACTCCGACAGGTGACCCTATCCCTCACAACCCCCCTTTTACCACTTCATTCTTTCTACTAGTCCTTTCCGAAGTGACTCTATCGCTGTACACTCGTCTCTTGGACGTCCTCCTCTCCTCTTCGTTTAAGAAGTCGAAAGACCCGTTTCCGTACGGGATTCGGAAACTTTCCCGTTCTGGGACGTTTCCCGGTCTAATCCTCCCCCGTACGAGTTCACTGGGGTTCCTTCTCACCTCCAGTCTTTCCACCCCGGGGTCACGTCTAGTACACCCAGGTGTTGCTGGTATTCTTCCTGAGACCGAAACTACCTTATACTACCCTTTCGTAAACTCTTGTGTATTGGACTACTCTAAAACGAAAATTTTTATATATACTGAAACCGACGACACAACTCTTTTCTGACATCCCCTGTATCTGACTTCCACTCTCTGATCGACCCTCCAATCGGGTCATCTAGGGGGCCGTCCGTCTACCTCTGTCCTCAAACCGGTCACGCTCCCGGTGGCTCCACCTTCCGGACCTTCCTCAGACGTACGAAAGACGTCCACCCCGGTTGTTGTACCGTCACTCCACTGCTGTAGTCTCTCTCCTGTCAGTTCCCATTGAGAACTCAAAGAACCGGATTCGTTAAGTCTCCGATCCTGACGGTAAATGGTTCTACCTCTTCTACTATTCTTTCCGTATACACCTCCTCCTTCTAGACACGACTTCCTCAATAAACCCTTTCTAGTCTCATAATTATCAACATATACTGTAAGAGGTAATCACATTAATCTTAATAACATTCTTTTTCCAAAGCGTTCGTGAGTAGACGAACCTTTACTCACATATGGGATGAGAACACATATTTGATATGACATTATCAGGGTCGGATTCTTCATAGGAGTAGAGGGAAGGGGGGAACTCCAAACACACCATACTGTAGAATGAACGGGTAAAGTTTCCCTAATTTACGGAGGGAGGGAAGGGAGGGAAGGGTATAGGGGTTCTCCGTCGACACACCAACGGTCATCTCTTTATCGAGTCAACGAGAACATCGTATAAAATTCCGTCTCCTCTTTTCGGAAGTGAGACCTTGTCTTTAGAGAGTCTCTGTTGAACCGAGGTCCCGTGGGGTTCTCTCACCCCCTGTGACCCTCCAGGGTTGTCCTCCGAAGGTCCGAAGCGGACCTCTACACTTGTGGGTCCTTGTGAGCGAGACCCTCCTCCCGCTACTTGAATTTTCTCACACACCTCCCACCCTCCGTCACGTCCCTAAGCACGTCTGAAAGGATCTGAAAGATGACGACGTTTACCGTCTACGGATTAATTTCGTAAACGTTAATCAAACCGAACAAGACACTAAGGAAAGACGTTTGTTTATACTACCCTCTTATATAATCAAGAACCGTTAGATCAAGATTTTTTTTGAAAAAGAGGGTAGTAATGAGAAAACAGGACGAGTCTTCTCTCGACTTCGTGATACATGTGTTGGAATTCATAGACTGAATGGAGGAACAGGTTTTGTCATAAAAAGGAAGGTAAAGTATTTCCTTACGTTGATGGGTAATCGGAAATTTTCGTCCTTCTAAATAAGACTTAAATTATGTTCAAGAATTAAACCCACAGAATAAACATAAGTTACTACTATCGTCAGAAGGATTAAGAACGGTAGGAAGACTAAGTTGTGTGAACCGACCGCTAGAATAGGTGGAGGAGCTTTACGTTTACGATATAAAAAAATTACTACCCTTTTCGTCAGTGATCTGAAACTTTCTTGAATTCCCCACATACAAACACACACACACAGACACACACATTTATTTCTCGACGTGAAGGACGGTGAAATAATATTGGTGAATGAATTTCCGTGTCTAAAAAAAAAAAGAAAAAGTGACGTCCCTTTTTTTGCACGGGTCCAGAGGAAGTTCACCTCTGTGCACTGGGTAAACCCTGACAAAGAAAGGAAATGAGTAAGTTGTAAATGAACTCAAAGATATGACCAAGAATATTGTAAAATTGAATAAATTTGAATCTACCAAAATAGGTTACTCATATGAAACGTTCATCGGGGACTCTATTACTAGAATCCACAGACAACTTGTAATTTACGTAATACTCTGACACCGGGTAGAGATTTCCCTTTATTGACGTTTTGTCTTGTAAATCCCTTCTAACGGTAGTGTCACATCTATTCTTTTTACTTGATCTTACGGATTGTGTTTTTTCCAAATTTAGACTACCAATAAGTAAAAACGAAAGTCTAACCGAACGTTTCGTGGAGTAAATCCTTCCAGGATTTTGGTTGTATTATCTCTCATCACCAATGAGTTCTCAGTTTATTTTCAATGGTATATATGTTCGTACGCATTCGGTTTAAGTTTATCACGTTAATAAAAAATTGTCTATCAAATCCAATTATCCACCGCTGTGTGTCACAACGGTGATATAAATTCCAATCCAATTATTAATTGAAACTACGGACCTCATCAAATTAGTTTCGAATGATATTTTCGACGAGGTACGTCTGATTTTCCCATGATTTTTTGGTATGTTTTATGAACGTTAGAACTGGAGACATCAGTAAACCTTTCCCACACTTTTTAGTCTACAAGATGAGTCTTTATACATGGTCGTACAAATGAAACCCCCTTTTTTTTTAGAATTATTTCTAAGTATAATAGACCTTGGTTGTTAGCAGAGCGACAGTAGTCTTACCGTCAGATACCTGAATTACGGGTTCTCCATACAACTTTCTTCTGGTCTGTTAATAGTCCTAATCTCTTTCCGTTCCGTTTCCGTGAGCTGGAAGGATGGGCCTTTCTGAATTCTCAGTCGCGACCCCCCGTAATTTATCGAAAGGACTCTGGACGACCGTCCTGTGACGGCGACTACCAATTTGCAGAAAAGTCTAACCTCCGTTTCTTTCAACCCGCATGTACCCTCTCTCAGACACAGACATGCACACACACAAGTGTGCGGACACAAAAGTCGGAAAGTACCTAGTGTGAGTCGACGATGAATTAAAGGTAGGTCGGGTTCGTCTCTCGCTAGGGTGCTAGGGTGGCACTAGAGGAGACCACTGGTGTAAGTAATTCGTCGGCGGAAAGAGGGTTCCTGGCTGCGCCTGACCGACCTCCCCGACGAGGAACGTTATGTCCGTGCCCCTCCGGGGAACCTTCACGAACGGAACCGACGCTTTTGTCGCCCCGGAGGGACCGAGGTGCGTGTGGACTGAGGGCCGAGACGAGGAGGGACTTGTGGGCGGCCGACCTTTTGCCGCTCGACCCACGTCCTGTGACCTCTACGACACGAACCTCGGTCGCTAGGGGCCGGCCACAGCTGTGCGTGGGAGCGCGGTCGGCGACAGGTGTCACCGGCCTGGTCGAAGGCTCAGGACGACCCTTTGAAGGGGAAGAGCGGGGAGGGGTGCGGGAGGGGAACAAGCTGACGAACTCTCTGGTCAGGTCGTTCACGGCGTGGCGCTGGGGTTGGTTCGACTGGTAGCCGACTCCACGGTGAGAGGCTTCCCAACCGAGGACCGAGGACGGAGGATCGGTATAGGACCCGCCAGACAGGTGGAGGGGCCCCCAAGCAAAAGGGCGCCCAACGTGCACGACTCGGGCTTTAGCCAGCACGGGGGGTAGGGACCGAAAGTCTCTTTGAAAGGTCTTCACGGACCAGCTCACTGGGGCACGTCCCCCCTTCTTTTTTCCTCTCCCCCTCTGCGACCCGCCTCCCACCGCCGCCGCTCCCTCGCCCTTTCTGTCGCCTTAGGACAAAGGAAAGGGCTATGGGTGTTCAGATCCGATTCCTGACGAGGGACCGAGGGGGACATGGCAAGGCCAGCACCTTCCTCCCTTGCCTGATGCCCTAGGACGATACGTGGCACATTATGCCACCCCTCGGCTCTTTTTTTCGTCTCGTAGACCCTCTCCCCCCTCTCTGTGAAGGGTAGGGTCGCCCCAGTACGTCTCACCCACCCGCGACAGCCCGACCCAACCGTCGCCTCGCGGGGTGACGGTCGCTCCGTCGCGAGATCTGCGTCGTTCATCAGGCCTGTTAGCTCTTGGGGCCCGGGGACGTCTCCAGAACAGACCAATCGTTCATGACTCGGTAAAGATCGGTCCAGAAGGGTGGGAAGGGGGAGGGCCCTGTGGAGGAAAGGTTTCTCCCTGGTGCATCCATAAACCTTCTCCCGAGTCGCCCGCGGTCGGGGGCTGTGCCCCAAGACACGGGCTCCCCCTGCGTCTGCGATGTCTACGACAGAAGCGTCGGGTCCTCCCTCGACGCCGCCCCTTATCCTGGGTCCCGCCCCTTCGGCGCGGTGTGGCCCTCCTCCGGTGAGTAAGCTCGTTTGTTTCGGGCCTTGGAGACCACGGGTCGCCGGCGCCCTCGGCCCTACAGTGGTTCACCGTCCCACGCGCCCACGGTCCCGGTAATGTTCAAAGGGCGTGAGGTGACTCGGGTCGGGGCTGGGGCGCAGCTGTTGTTTTCTGAGAGAAACGAAGGGCGGAGGGGTAGAGGGGCACAGACACCTTGGGGAGGAGGGTGGAGCTTGGGTTTGGATCACAGCTCGCTTTTGTCGCGAGAACCTGGCTTGGAGGAGGTCGGGAGCTCCCATCTTGGGGAAGGGGACGGAAGCGTGGTCCTGGCCCGCGAAGGCTCTTAGAGTGGGAAAGAACCGGAGAGACGACGGACGACCGGGCTTTCACTCCTGCTCGGGGGTCCCTATGACGTGTGTGAAGGGTCCCGGTCCGTCGATAGGCGCGCCAACCCCAGGGCCCGCCGCGGACCGCACACGCGCTGCGCTCACCCCTTCGAGTGTTGCGCCTCGGGCCTCCAGAGACCCCGCGTCCCGCCTCTCCTCGCCGCCTGTCCCGAGCGCTGACGAGGGGGTCCCGGCCCGTTGCGAGCCTTCTGTCTGTGTTCTGTTTTATTTTGCGCTCGTGGTGTTTCGGCTCTGCCACACGCCTGGCGCCGGGGCCCTGGGCGTCCTCCCTCGCCTTGGCGGGCCCTCCACCCCGCGTGGTCCCGCGGGGTCGGCATGGAAAAGCCACGTAGCTGCCCGTCCGCCGGCCCCGAGCCTCGCCTGACCATGTCTCACATAGGGTAAATCATTAGGTAATAGCTCCCCTAGAGAGGCCCGGCGCTCGACGCGAGAGAGGCGAGAGAGGAAGCGTTCGGAAACAGTAAGGATGTACCCACGAGCAGAGACACCCCCATGTCAGCGTCGCTGATGAAAGACCCTACGTTTGCGCGGCATAAGTAAAGGTTACTGTCCGCCTCTTCCCCTCTACTTTTTTCTCTTTTTTTTTGGTTGTTCTTTCCTCCTTTACAAGTTCTTTCAGAAGAGGTTTAGGTTTAAAGTGAACCTAAGGTGAGGCCGCTCAGGGAAGCCACCACAAACGCGACTAATTGTTCAGTAAAGTCCCACCCCCTGCCCCACCCCCGACCCCGTCCCCACGCGCGAGATCGGGGCGAAGTGCTCGCCCTCGCGATGCGGCGCCCACACCGCCACGGCCTGCGATGGCGGCGAGGATTCGCCCGTAGCGCCCGCCAGCCGAGGCGCCTCTTCGCGACGACGACGCAGGCCTCGCGGACCCGTCGGCTCACGCGCCCCTCGCCTCAACCGACGTCGGAGTGGGGCACGGCGAGTGATGAGGAGACAGTGACCTCTCCGGCGGCGAGGTCCCGCCTCGGTTCAGGGCCTGACCTAACGCGTTTCGCCTGAGAGGAGGACGTTGGGGCGGATGAAACCGACCGCAGAAGAGGCTGGGCTTCCTCCCGACGCCAGAGACACACACTTGGCCTCGCTCGCTCCGCCTCCCTCTTTGATGCGCGACACCGGCGTCCACCTCGGAACTGGTTGACCAGTCGCGGCGAAGGAAGGTGGTGATAACGGGCGGGCGCCGCGCAAGCCACCTCCAGGGCCTCCTCCGCTGTGGGCGTCTTCGGGTCAGGCACGGAGGGGAGTGGGGGCGTAAACAAGAACAACCCCCCTTTTTTAGAGGCTGTCGTAACGGCTCGGGACGGTTTAGTTTTTTTATTTATTTTTATCTGCATCACGTCCTCGTTCAATGTTCTTTCCTAAACAAGTAGCTAAAAAAATTTACCTTTTCAAAATTTCCTACTCCCATTCACTTGCCGCTCGGAAAGACTAACGATATAGTTCTCCATTTAAGGTCTTCACTGCCTGCGAGACGCGTGGGTCTACTCAACCTATCTTTGTCCATGTGAATTTTTAAGTGAGGCTGCTATACTTGAGCCGATAATCAATTGCATGTATGTTGTGTGCAATTATTTCGTACAATTCATTCGTTTAATATCACGTTCCTTACGACCATCGCTGGTAGTCGAAAATTTGAATCTTTGACACATGTGACAAGAATCTTTATTAATACATTTGAAGTCTTTATTGTGTGTTAGGGTGACTCATAGGTCGTCGAAGTACCTTATTGATTTAGGGTTGAAGAAGGTTCCGCAAAAACACAATGGTAGTCCTCCTCTTACCTTCTGTGTCGGAAGGAGGCAAGCGAACTTTCAATTCACCGGGTTTTCAGGATGTCAATGTTCCGAACACGGGTGACCCGTCCGGTGTGCTGCAGGGGGACAGGGCAGGCAACGCGCGAGGGACGGACGACCGCGTTTCTGGCGTTTCTTCGTGCAACGAGGGGCGGGGGGGGGGGGGTCCCCCGAAGAGTGAACCAAGCGCGCCCGCCAGTTCGTCAAAAGCCTAGTGATAAATGATCAATACCCCAGCCGGCTCCTTTCGTGACCCTTCCTCTAGTCCCAGAGTCAGGGGGAATCCGGCTCAACGGAATTTATTTACGTAATCTTTGACATGGACAAGGGATTGACCCCGATCCCGGTGATTATTGTGGGGGAAGGGGGTAAAAAAAAAAAAAAAACGGAAAGCATGTCCGTTGATTTTATGCGTGTTCGTACGATTACTCCCGAGTACTTCTTATTTTATTCACGTGAGCACTGTTGTCATGCTATAACAGGTGTTTGGTAAATCTTTTCCACTCCTTTTACCAAACTCCCTTTTTCCAGGCAGAGGGACGACAAGCGGTTTTGACGGTCGTCCCCGGCGATAGGGGTGGAAAGCGTCCGTTTTCGGCGATCTCTAGGCGCCACCACCCCCGACCCCACGGGGCCGGCATCCACGCGCGCGTCGGGGGCGGAGTGCTCCGCGGTCGAGGGCCTCCCCGACCCCGCACCCCCGCCGCCCGAACAGACGCGCAAAGACGCCAAGCCTACCGCTGACCGAGCGCCTGTAGGGAAAGCTTAGGTCAGGCCCGTGCCCCTTTCCTAGGGCCGATCGGCACTGGCGAGTTAGGAGACGGCGCTGATAAATTGCGGGTACTAAAGCTGCAAGTTAGGGCTCGAGCAGACACGCAGGAACCGCGCCAGGGAGTACAGACCGGGTTCTGCAGGGTCCCCAAGAGGCGGCCGTCAGAGGTAGGCCCGCCCTAGCGTCTCCGGGGAAGAAGGAAAAGACGGGGACCAAATGTACGATTAACACAGACCCTTTTCAAGAAATTAACCGTCTTACTCCGTCTCGTTTGCTTAACAAAGTGTCCGACTTGGTTTAATTAAGGCCCAAATCGAAGAAGGGAACCTCTTTGTTTGTTAATTTGACAGAACAAACAAAATACCTATATAACCTTTACGGGGTGTAGCTGAAAGTTCTATACAAAAATTTCTCCTTAATAAAAGTAATAATTATAAACGTACAAATTAAACGTCATGACGACTCGGTTCTTCGTTCTCTAATTTAAATGCATTAAATTTTAATCTCTTATGTCCTTCTTTTCTTAAACTCAATTGAAAAACGCACCGACTCTTTATGGCGGGTCTTAGAAGGACCGTACCTGATCTAGACCTCAGAGTGGTAGGTTAATCCGTGGGCACCAGGACTGGTCCACTCTACTGTAAAGGTGGACGGTCCCCTCTCTACGAGGGACCCTCGACCGTCTTTTCGGTCGATAACACAGAGACGGACTTCGGGAGCCCCATCGTGGACACCCCTCGACGGGACTCTTTGGAGTACTGCAGCAAAGGGGAAGACGCGAGGCGCCTGACTGAGGGTCTTCAGACGGAATTGAAAATTCATTTTGGCGACGGAAAGGTCTTGGAAACTTCAGACGACAGATGGGACAGGGAAGTCCCTTTTTTTCAATTACCCTCAATTTCTTAGTGGTTCGCAATCCTGATCTTCTTTAGGACCTGACAAATCATCAATTCACCGGACCTCACTCTTGTCGGAATCAGAGACCTCCGGTCTACAAAAATCCATTGAATGATCGACCACCACTGGAACCCCCGTCAGTGATTAAAAAGACCTCGTCACCTAAGTGAACAATTACCCCTAAGCGATAATGAAAGAAGGGTCCCTAACACACTAAATTTACTCTACCTCTCACATTTGGCGCCCCCACATCTCTATTTCCAATTGATCGTAGATATTTCTAATTGATCGTAGTAACAGTAGGAACGGTAGGAGGTGAAGTTTGGAGGGTGGTGGCAAAGTGTCCCCAGTCTGCCTCCGCCTTCTTTCTTCCCCGAACGAAACCCAGTCACGACCCTTGATCGGGTAGTATTGAGGAGAAGTCACGAGTTTTCTGGTGTGGATGAAAGGGGGTGTAGTGGACCTTTTTCATACTACCTCCTTTTCCTTTACTTTTCCCCTTGAGTGAGTCCTAAGAAAATTTCTAGTGTAGATCGATAAACTAGACTAGAGACGATTTTGGAGACCGGAGGGACCACCGACTCACCACTTATTGAGTGGACAGTTACACCCTCACCACCCAGGGTAGGGACCCAGACCCTTCTAAGGCGACTCTTCGTTTACCTTCAGGAGAGATCATAAGAGCGGAGCCTTCAGGGTACTTGTCTCCTCGGACCGCCCGATGTCAGACTCCCCAGTGTTTTCCGTGTGTCGAATCGCTGATTTGGTGTCGTCGAAATGGTGTCTTACCTCATCACTTAAACCTCCTTTACAGACGACCACGAATGAATGACGAGTTAAGGTACACCTACAAGGACCTTCAATGTACTCCTCATGTCAAACATGTTTATCCGACAATAGTGTTTCACTTCAATCATAGTACTTCCCTTCAATCACAGAAACCACGAACAGTCTGCTAAGGAGGAAGAGGGGCTTTGAGAACCTGGAAACCTCCGACACGGGATACTTATGCAACCATGATGACAGGTGTCTAGAACAAAATGGGGTGAAAAATTTCTAAAATCGTGGTCCGAATGACAGGAGAGTAGACAGGGTGGCGGACAGTGGTAAGTACGGTAGGTGGATTGGTGCGGAGACGTAAGAGTCGAAAAACGGAAGGAGTAGATGAGACAGGAAACAAGAAGGAGTGGAGATGGAGGGTGAGGTCCTGAAGTAATAATAGTCTTCTCCGAGGTCCAAGATTTAGTGATTAAGACTGTAGGAGAGAAATTAGCGTTACCTGAGAGGAAGGTCGAATGAACGGATGCGTGGAGGAGTGTGAGTGGGATTAACGTCCTTCGGCGGACGGTAAGAAAGGCAGGTAGGTCAGGGACGAAGAAAGTAAGGGGAGACACAGGTCCTCTCGAAGTATTATTGACAGAGAGACCGCTTGTGAAAGTTGAGGGACTGAGGAGCAAGAAGACCAGTGCGGGTAGGCTCACTTTTGGTCAGGATTTAATGTCTTTATGGAAGGAAGAGACGAGAACACAGACCGTCGACTTTGGATGATCTTTTTGTAAAGTTCGTGTGTAGATTCGTCCGACATGTGAGACAGCACTTGGATTGAACGAAGTACTTGGACGAAGTAGTAGTAGAAGGGAAAGAAACACAATCAGACAGTAAAAAAGGGATTGAAGGGAAGCCACAGAAGATGAAGGGACTTTTTCTCAGGTAGCGCACCCACGAAGAACGAAGACATGAATAGTAAAGGACGAATAGAGGAGAATCTCACCTCCGTCAAGAGAGGAGGTTAGACTCCGGTTTGGGAGGTGGACAAAAGTCTAGTAAATGTGTCAGAGTCTTTAAGACGGGGTGACAGAGGTAGAGAAGACGTAGAGGGGTCGACGTACATTTGTCCGAAATCAGAGAGAGCGGAATCTTCGTTCGGAAGGAACCCAGAAGACACGAAAAGTCATAGGAGAGGAGAGACGGTTTCTACTTCCTGACAACTACTAGTGGTAACGGTGACAGAAGAGAGAGTAAACAACAAGGACGGACCGAAGATAAGGTTCGTGAGGTAACGGTCCCGAAAACGAATACAGAAGTCACTGTAGGTACTGTCATTTAGGTCACCTGTGAAATTTCAAAAGTAACATAAACTTCAGAATCGTCGGTACGTGTGCTGGTGAGGAAGGAAACCCTTTATCGGAAACGAGAGAGGACCAAGAGAAGGACGGAGGAAAAAAAATTTTTTTGAAAACTCCGGTAACTTTCTAGGTCTTTTAAAACTCCTTATTATTTTGTAGGGTCAAAAATGATAGGGTCTTAATCGTTGACAGGCATAAGAAAGTATAAACAAAGAACAGAAATAACGTTCCTTATTTTGTACCACATATTTCGAATCGCAGGTGTCTTAGTTATGATAGAAAGGTGAAGAAGTATAATGAGTACCAGAACTCAAAGGACGCGTAGAAATATCAAGGAAAAGGATATGAATATATATCTAGTATACATGGGTCTTGGTTATATATCTCTTTATAAAAACCACCCCAATAGGGGGTTTAATTGTATTTATTATAGGACAAGTGAGAACAGGAGATGGAACATCGATTTCGATAGACACTTTCAACGCATAGACTAGTGCAGTGAGGGACCGAATTTTGTGACACTACAGGGTTTTGGAATTATCCTGGAAGTTCGGACATGTCCTGAGTGAAGATCGGACGGAGAGACCAGAGCAGAGAGACGGTCCTAGGGTAGGGGAAGAAGGGAGTGTCTTAGTGACCACACCTTTCAAGGTTCGACGAAACATTGATGTGGGGATGAGACGTTGTGATAGTAGAAGGGGAGAAATGGACCGATTGAGGATGGGTAGGAAGTTCAAAGTCGGGTTTACAAAGAACGAACTTTGTCTGAAAGGACTATGAGGTCTTCCGTAGTATTGGGGAGATGATACACAAGAATTTCATGGGACGGGTTAGTCAGGTAGACAGTGTCGATCTCCATTAAAAACCAGGTCATCGAATAACTTACGAAGAGAAAGGACAGTCTAGTGTTTGAGGAACTCAGTATTCTGATGTATAGAAAGTAAAAAGAATATGGAGATCGTGGATCGTCTGTCATCCCCGGACCATGGATTTTCTGTCCCACTTAATCACTTTCGTCACTCAAGAAACAGTCCCTAAGTCAACCTTTTCTTTATCTACCAACTTACCCTGGTGAAAATTCGTGGTGAATTTTTCCCTCTTTTTTCTTTTGTTCTTTTAATAAAACTCTAAAGGCAAGAGTTCTACTTGTTTTAGATCCGAAAGGGGGGTAGTATCTTGAAAGTCACATACTACAGACTGACCAAAAAACTTACTCCTATTTTCCCAAATGTCTATATTCACTACTCATTTATAGTGTCAATGTATTGTTCTACGAGCTTTTACTCCACGTCATTCTTATCTTTACATTGGGATTTTCTGGTGACCACCTTACTCTATTTTGATATCAAACTTAGGGGACCCCTGTTACATTCTGGTAGAGACCCCTGGTGACAGGGTCGTCCGACCTCAGACGATTGTCACTAAATGACAGACGGGCAGCACTTATCGAAGTGCCCACCGTGGGAGAGGCACACATTGTTAACACGGTGACAGGGTCTCCCGGCGAACTGGAGGTAAGGGAGGACTATAGTTTAGTAACAAACCCTTCACTTCTCTTACCATCTAATCTTTCTTCCGGTACTTACTTGTTATTTACAATTCATTTGGTCTTGAGACAAAAACAGGGAGTGTTCTCGAGAAATGTAAATTAGTTTCACAAATCAATACATTGTCTCGGTTTCGATACAGACTGGAATAAAAGCAGAAAGATAAGGTGAGAAGATTGGAGAAAATTAACAGGGGGAGGATGGCAAATCTAAAAATTTTCATAGACGAAATTTATACTCAAATAAATTTGTAAGTCAAACGATTCATATTAAATTTTAAAAGTATTGGTCTATTTGGTCTACTACTTTGTTGTGAAACTTTAAACGACAAATCGGTTTTCTTACTACTGTTCATTTTATATGAATAAAAAACTCTTAACAAAAGTTTCGGAAACGAAGGTCCATCACCTTCCGGAGACCTTCGAGACGTGACCGGACACGAATCGAATTATAGTTTAATAATTATCCAAGTTTAAGTGAGGTTTAGATCGAAAATCTAATACACTCTTTTGTGACTTAACTATAGTTGACTTTCTAAAAAAAAGGTCCGACAAATACTACTTACGCATAAATTCTATTTAAAATATTGATCTCTCTACCTCTGTTGGTTCCCATAAAACAAACAAAATTGTAGTTTTAGAATCTTCTGTCGACAAAATTTACAGTTTGAATCCGACCTACTAACGCCCGTTACTTTCGTGAAATTTTTTTACTATATGAACCTAGATTACATCTAAAAATTTACTTCATATTTTTTTTACTACAGAAACTTATGTTTTACTAGGAGGCTTTTGCGGAGATATGAATATTCATATTTTATATTCGTACCAAAGGATTTCAGAATTCGACTGAAACCTAAAACATGGACCCGTTCAGAGATCAATTATCAGGATATTTTGTGACTGTTGTACATTGATCGATATAAATGATTACAAAGGTCTCTATTCAAAAACCACCTTTACTCGAATTTATAATGGAAAATTTTATTTATCGTATGACAAGTCGTGAAGGGGTCTCAAAATTTACTGAGTCAGTGTTCCATGATCGCGAATTAACCATGAAGTCTTAAATTCTGTTCACCTTGTTAACTACAGTACAAGAAACACTTTGGAGAATTTATATGGAAATAAGTATTGGTCCACGGATAATTAAATTTGATCTTACGAGGTAAAATTGTAAACTTGACTTTTGGATGGGTAGGCAAAAGAATTCTTTATAACACAGTACTTGACATAATAATTCTGAAGATTTTTGTGTGTGCAGCTAAAGGGGATCGAGGGGAGGGAAAGAAAGGTACGAAGTTTCGCTAACTCAGTAAAGACAAAAGGTTTACCGGGAAATGTCGGAGAAAGAACAAATTGGTTTGAAAACTTTCCGGGATTAAGACTCGTGTTCGACCTTAGTTCTAACGACCCTCTTTATAGTTATTGGAGTCTATACGTCTACTGTGGTGGGAATACCGTCTTTCACTTCTCCTTGTCACTTCTCCTTGAGTTTTCGGAGAACTACTTTCACTTTCTCCTCTCACTTTTTCAACCGAATTTTGAGTTGTAAGTCTTTTACTTCTAGTACCTAGACCAGGGTAGTAAAGTACCCTTTATCTACCCCTTTGTCACCTTTGTCACAGTCCGAAATAAAAACCCTCGAGGTTTTAGTGACGTCTACCACTAACGTCGGTACTTTAATTTTCTGCGAATGACGAACCTTCCTTTCAATACTGGTTGGATATATCGTATAACTTTTCGTCTCTGTATGAAACGGTTGTTTCCAGGTAGATCAGTTCCGATACCATAAAGGTCATCAGTACATACCTACACTCTCAACCTGACACTTCTTTCGACTCGCGGTTTCTTAACTACGAAAACTTGACACCACAACCTCTTCTGAGAACTCTCAGGGAACCTGACGTTCCTCTAGGTTGGTCAGGTAAGATTTCCTCTAGTCAGGACCCTAAAGAAACCTTCCTAACTACGATTTCGACTTTGAGGTCATGAAACCAGTGGAGTACACTTCTCGACTGAGTAACCTTTTTTGAAACTACGACCCTCCCTAACCCCCGTCCTCCTCTTCCCCTGTTGTCTCCTACTCTACCGACCTACCGTAGTGGTTGAGCTACCTACACTAAGACTCACTTGAGGTCCTCAACCACTACCTGTCTCTGTGGACCGCACGACGTTAAGTACCCCAGCGTTTCTCAGCCTGTACTGACTTGACTTGACTCAGATAGAGTCAACCATTTCTTAGGTGGATGTTACGTCCTTTGGGATCAAACTAAGGACCCAGTCCTTCTAGGGGACCTCTTCCCTTGTCGATGGGTGAGGTCATAAGACCGGACCTCTTAAGGTGCCTGTCTCCTCGGACCGTACGATAACAGGTACCCCAACGTTTCTCAATCAACCTGCACTGACTCGCTCAAAGTGAAAGTGAAAAAAAATCAGTTATGTAAAAGACCAGTGAAAAAACCCTCTTCCTCTCCTCTTTCGACAAATCGATAAAAAGAATGCTTTGTGGTACATTCGACATTATTATTAAAATGTATTATTATTATATTATTACAACTTACCATCATAACTGGGTGAGTGCACCGCTCTCTCAGCAGGAACCCGAGAGTCCAAAGATGACTACGTAATAACTTCCTACCACTTAGTCTACGACGCCACGGAGACAATAGTCGAACGAGAGACACCTAGTGTAATCCAGTAGCAGTAGGAAGGTCGACGAGTCCGGTTCGCTGACTCTCAGCAGAACAGAGGAGAGCAAGAGGGTACAAAAAGTGGGCAAGTAGTCGTCTGCAACAACCGAGACGGAAGCCTTATATAGGTCTCAGACTGTTGAAGAAAAGGGGTAATAGTGTGACCAGGTGCGGTGGTAGTAAAAGTAGACCTCGGAAGAGAAGTGACCAGCGGGGTGAGGACTTACACGACATGAGACGTGAGACATCAGATCAGAGGTGTACCGGTAGTCTTTCTAGGTAATTCAATTACAAAAGTCGTTTCAGACCGGTGAGGAGACGAGGTCTCGTAGGTTCCGAAAGAGAGGGTGGAGGAGTCCCACGTTCAGTTTTAGGTGCGGACCACCAGACGAGAGATGGACAGGAGGAGTCGAGGAGAATCGGTGGAGAGAGGGCGGTGTAGTGCGGGATACGAGTAAAGAGGTGGTCTTTGTGACAAAGGATTATATAGGGAACACGAGCGAGGAAGTGGAACAAGCCCAGAAACGAGTTTACAGTCCGTAGGGACTGGTGGTATATATTACAATGTTTAGGAGTTGGATAATATGAAGGAGACTATGGGGAATTGGATTAAGTAAAAGGAGTACCGGTAATAACGGGACACTAATACATATATAAATGAACGAATAAACAAATCGCAGGTGACCCGAAGGGACCACCGAGTCTACCGTTTCTTAGACGGACGTTACGTCCTCTGGACCCAAGTCAGGGACCTAACCCTTCTAGGGGACCTCCTCCCGTACCGTTGAGTGACGTCATAAGAACGGACCTCTTAGTGGTACCTGTCTCCTCGAACCTCCCGATGTCAGGTATTGCAACTTTTCTCAGCCTGTGTTGACTCACTGATTGTCACAGATAAAGGACGGTGAGTCTGATTCGAAGTTATCCCGTCCTTGTCTGAAAGTACATGGTCACATAGGGGTCGTGAATACCGTCACGGACGGTGAAGGATCTTTACGTTAGGGATAAACAACTCATTGACTTACTTATCGGTGTGGAATTGTACACACAACAGTAGTACAATCTTGGTGACCAACGTCCCTGATACGATCCATTGAAAATTTCGTTTCACTCATCCAGAGAAACCTCTTTACGAGGGTTTATGTATCAAGGGAAATCGTCAAAGAGACAGATTACAATATCATCCGTCGCGAACCATGTAAAAACACAAAACGAGAATTATGTCACGACGACAAACCGTCAGTCTCATCTTCATCCCGTACGACTCGATCTTCCAAGACTTACTCTTCATGGACCATACTACTACTCCGACAAAGACCGATGATGAACGACCAATGAAGTCTACTAGTGAAAGTGTCCGGTTCTCCATTTCCTGTCGACCGGAGTGTAGTGTCGGAAGGGCACCCGGAATCATAATCGAACCCGCCGGTATTATTTTACAGTGTCTGGTCTACAGCATGTGTTATTTTCCTACAAGAGAGGACTAAGACCTCCGATCTTCAGCCTCTAGTACCAAGACCGACCAAACCAAAGACTCCTGAGAGAAGGACCGAACGTCTACAAAGGGAGAGTGACACAGGGACGTACCGGAAAGGACCCCTACACACTCGTCTCTTGTCTCTGTCACTCGAGAGTACAGAGTAGAATATTTCTGTGATTAGGACAACCCAGTCCCAGGGTTAGAATAGTGGAGTAAATTGGACTCAATGGAGACATGAGGTTTATCTCGAGACGACTCCCAATCCCGAAATTGTCTCCCTGAGACCCCCTTGTATTCATAAATTAAGGATTTTTGGAAGGAAAGTCCAACTCGACTTATGATCCTTTAAAGTACGAATGACAGAAGGTCCGTCCGAATATATTTCCTCACGGGTCGTCTTGGGAACCCAAAACCAGAGTACAAAACTCTTCAAGAGTGTACGAGAAAATATTAAAACAGAAGTTTATTACAGGTATATGTATGTATATGGTGTACTTATTTTTATTGGTACGTGTAATTTTATATAATTAGTCAAGTCAAGTCAAGTCAGTGAGTCAACACAGGCAGAGAAACACTGGGGTACTTAAAATCGTGCGGTCCGGAGGGACAGGTAGTGGTTGAGGGCCCCAAGTGGGTTTGAGTACAGGTAACTCAGCCACTACGGTAGATTGGTAGAGTAGGAAACAACAGGGGAAGAGGAGGACGGAAGTTAGAAAGGGTCATGATCCCAGAAAAGTTTACTCAGTCGAGAAGTATAGTCCACCGGTTTCATAACGTCAAAGTCGAAGTTGTAGTTAGGAAGGTTACTTGTGGGTTCTGACTAGAGGAAATCCTACCTGACCAACCTAGAGGAACGACAGGTTCCCTGAGAGTTCTCAGAAGACGTTGTGGTGTCAAGTTTTCGTAGGTAAGAAGACACGAGTCGAAAGAAACATCAGGTTGAGAGTGTAGGTATGTACTGATGACCATTTTGATATCGGAATTATACATATACGTATATTCTATATACATCAAATAATTTATATATATTGTATTTTTTGATGACAAATAATAAAATAAAATAACTTGATATCAATTAAATATTATAATCAAAGTTGACATGTTGTATCACTAGGGTATAAGAATATGGTACATGAGTTAAATTTCAATTATATTTTATAACCGATATAAGGGACACGACATGTTATATAGGAACATCAAATAAAATATACATCAGTATACATAGAAAATTAGGGGATAGGGATAGAACGGGGAGGGGGAAGGGAGAGATGTGACTATTGGTGACCAAACAAGAGACATTCAGACAAAATTAAAATAATATAACTAATTAAACGAAGTAAAAACTATACATTGTATGTTTATTAGTGTATATCATAAACAGAAAGACACAGACTGAATAAAGTGACTGGTATTATGGATGGTCTAGGTACAACAACGTTTACCGATTAAAAGTAAGAAAAAAGACCGACCAATTATAAGGTAATGTATATATACAGTGTCCAAGAAATACATAAGTAGACAACTACCTGTGATTTCAGTGAAGGCATAGAACCGATAACATTTATTACGACGATACTTGTTACCCACGTACATAGAAAAATTTAATCACAAAAGCAAAAGAAACTTAGATATGGATCCTCACCTTTACGAGTTAGTATACCATCAAGATAAAAGTTAGAGACTCCTCCGAAATATGGTAAAAGGTATCACTAACGTAGTTAAATCCAGGGATGGTTGTCACATGTTTCCAAAGAAGAAGAGACATAGGAATGGTTGTAACTATTAAATACCAGAAAAACTTCTATCGGTAAAATTGTCCACACTCGACTATAAAGTAAAACCAAAACTCAACGGGAAGAAATTACTAATCACTGGAACTTATTAAAAAGTAAACGGACAACGGTAGTCATACAGAAGAAGTTTTTTGATCGATAAGTCCAGAAGACGGATAGAAAAAAAAAAAAAAAGTTAACTTAACATACTCGATAAAGACATAAACCAATAGGGAAAAGCCAGGACAGTTATCGTTTGTAAAAGAGGGTAAAACATCCGACAGAAAACAGTCACCAAAAGTAGTGACACGTTTTCGAAATTTCAAATTAACCCAGGGTAAACAAATAAAAACTAAAAAAAGGGAAAACGAAGTTAACAACAAGTCAGTGAGTCAACACAGACTGAGAAACGCTGGGGAACCTGACGTCGTACGGTCCGAAGGGACAGGAAGTGACAGAGGATCTTAAACGAGTGTAAGTACAGGTAACTCAGTCACTACGGTAGATTGGTAGAGTAGGAGACAGGGGAGGAACAGGAGGACGGGAGTTATAAAGAGTCGTAGTCTCAGAAAAGGTTACTCAGCCAGAAGTCTCTTTCTCGGGGGTCTTTTAAAAGTTAAATACAGTTTTTTACAGGACACAAAAGAAGATCCTTAAAATACCGAAGACCAGAACGTACATACAGATCTGCCAGCACTCAGAGAAACCCAAGTAGAACAAACCCTGGGAGACATGAAGAACATGGACCTACAGAAACCCAAACACTTCAAAAGTCGGTATTAAGTTAGTTTATGTAAAAGTTGGAGAATGAGAAAGAAGAGGAAAACTCTGGGAATTATACACTTAAAATCATACTACAACTGTTTCTCCGGGAAAATTCATATAAACAAAAATGTTTAAACGAAAGAAAAATCACGAAACTCACCAAAAGTAACAAGACAGAAGGTCTAGTGAGTACACAAGAAGACACAAGGGATAAGACAACCAGCAAAGAAGATCACACAAAAAGTAAAGCGCATAGTATAAGAAGTCGAGGCTGACAAAGAAAAAATATAAAGTATAAAGAAACAATGTTAAAAGTAGACAAGTAGATAAGAAAAGAGTTTAAGTCAATCGTAAGAGTAATACTTACGAAACTTGAGATAGACCATTTAATAAGTGGACAAAGTAATTAGCAGAAATCCCAAAAAAAAAAGAAAACAAATATCGTTTAGGAGACAAAAGAATAGTACAAATTGAAGGAGATAGAGATACTTTAATCTTCTTGGTCAATGAATAGGGACAGAACTTCCCTACAGGAACACTCCCTTGCAAGAATAACTTCAGAGACAGACGGGTCACCGACACCACCCTTTCGACCCAGACTCAACTTGTGTTCAGTACAGAAAGAGGTCCCACACGACCGTCAATGACGGAACCACCCTCCACCCCGACCTCCACCTCCCCATCACGGTCCCGGTCCATACTTGGTCCAGAAGGGGACGTGAGTCACCGATAGTCACGGGACAATCCCCGTCCCCCTCTCGGGTCCTACGACCTTCTCGTCGGGACTCCCAGTCCAGTCTCGACTAAGATAAGGACACTTCGCACATAAGAGGGTAGAGTTCCGTCACCAGGAAAACGGGGTCTCCCTTCGTCACGACTTCGGACTCCTGGGTTTCGTCCACGGTCTACACTAGGTCCCTCGGGCGACCCAACCAGAACCACACGGTCAGTTTCAAGATCCACAAAGGAGTAGGTAACGGAAGCACTCGTCGTCATGACCGACGGGAGCGTACAAGTCTCCGTCTTGATCTAGACTCGGTCGAGACAGAAGGGACTCAAACGTGAGGAGAACCGTCACCGTCGGAAGTGGGACTACCCCCCGACATTAGACCTCGATCTCCTCGGTCCCGTCCACGACCCTACCACCGTCCTATAGTCGATCTCGGGTCCTTCATAGGCTGACGAAGAAGTCGGAACAAGGACCCTCATTCGTTCGTATACTCGTGAGAAGTGTTCAAGAAAATGTCGGGAGGACACTCGAGGGGAGCAAAAGTCTGGTCGATTCGCCTGAGCAGAAGGGTCCCAGTCGGAGATCCTGACCGCACGGGTGAGACACCAAACTTGGGGAGTGAGAGACCCCTCCTAGAGACTTAGATACATTAGGGGAGGAAAAGACATATGTGAGGTTCCTCGTCCCAAGGACACTAGTCAGCGAAGAGAAGGGAAGAAGGAACTGAGACACACCTAAAAAAGAAATGTTCGAACCACCGTTTTCTCAGAAGGTCAGAGACCAAACAAAAGTCACTCCTAAAGAGATGTTCATTTATATAGTAAAATCGAACTTAAAAAACTAACTTCATATCTACTAAATATTATAAAGTACACATGTCGTTTCACTAAGGTAATACGCATAATAAATAAGAAATTTCTAAGAAAAGGTAACATCCAATAATATTCTATAACTTATATCAGGGGACACGATATACCATTCAGGAACCACAAATAAAATATATATCATCACACATAGACAAGTAACTTTAATGTTTAAATAGGGAAAGGGTCCACCACTACCATCATTTCTTGGACGGACGGTGACATCCTCTGTATTTTCTACGTCCAAGGTAGGGACCCAGTCCTTCTAGGGGACCTCCTCCCGTACCACTGGGTGAGGTCATAAGAACGGATCTCTCAGAATACCTGTCTTCACGGACCACCCGATGTCAGGTATCCCAACGCTTCTCGACCTATGCTGACTTCACTGAATCGCGTGTATGTATGAGAAGGGGAAATCCATTGATATCGAAGCAAAAGACACAGAGACCACCTACCTAAAAACTACACAAACTCCCCCTCCACTCGAGACGTTTGAACTAGAGAAGGGAGATATAACAATAAAATGTTTAGTTTATAAACGTGTCACGAATACTCGGACCAAACCGTGCGGAATAGAAAACCACATACCTCGTGGAACGGAGACGGTTGTAGTCTCCCCGACGGAAGATCTAGACCCCTTGGTATAGACGGAACGACCGGTAGAGATAATGAGAATCAATAGTAGGTTATAACCGAGAAGGAGGGTCGTAAAGAAAGAACCCCGAATCACCCGCCCAGAGGGGACGAGAGGAGGGTAGGTATAAAGGGAACTAACAGGAACAGAGTAAGGTCCTGAAAACGTCTTACTCGTCACGGGGACACAGGAGTCGGAGAAGTCACTGATTAGAAAGGCGGAGACCAAGACGAGACTATGCCGTATGGTTTCCTGGGACCCACGAAATTCCGGCAAGAATCCAAAGTCCCATCTCGGGGTTTGTATGTCTCCAAAGGGGGTTTAACTGGTAGGGGGTCCCACCCCAACTGTCCCCTCGGAGACTTAATTGTGATTTCGGATCTAAGATATTTTACTCCCGGAGACACTCTCCCCCTCTTTCGGACCCACCATTTTCTCGTGACCCCACCCTGTGTCCTGTGGATCCACTGGGGTCTCTAGGACTCGGAATCAAAAAATTTTAGACCCTATCTATCGACTTTAGAGGATCGTTTCACGGAGAGTACTTTTCCAGGAACCTGTCATTTGTACCGCTCTACGAGTATCACAGTACTTCCTCGTCCCGACGACCCTGTACCTCGATCCCACTGATACCTTCCCAGACCCCGACCTAGTGTGTAGGGGACCCTAGATCGACGTACACCCCTAGTTCCACGAAAGGAGGAGTCCGACCGTCGTTTCTGTAAAAGGTTGAACGGAGCTGTTATGTAAGCCCTGTTTCTGAGACAAAAACTTTCACTTATTCTTTCAGGAACTAGTACCCTTTCCCTTCACTTAGACTGTTGTGTGTTTCAAATTTTTCCTCTTTTAACTCACCCCGCAGTACTTTCGTCGTCCGGACTTTGGAAGGAGACGACATCTTGTGACCAGAACGACGTCTGAAAAGATTCTCGAAACACCCATGATCGGGTAAAACAGAAATATTATTAAGATTATAGACTCATCACAATAATAGGGGTAAGTTGTCTACTTCGTATCTTTGGTCACTTTTGTACCGGTCGCAGAACGTCAACGCTACACCGACTCCGTCGTAAGTCTCGGTCCGGAAACCACCGCCGGTGGTCGACGTGACCCGTCAGTCCAGTTCCTTCCTACACTCAATATAAGTCGACCAAGGAACACAGTTGGGAACGCTCTTTGTGTACCTTCAGGTTTTGTAGGAACTCCACACACCACAAATTATGACGACGAGTGAACTACTTTATCTCGGACTAACATTGAACACAGTAGAAGACCACTTAGACGGGGATTGTGGTAAAGTCTTTTGACAAATTTACACACGAGTGAGTTAGTTTTGGTTTAATCTCCTTTTAGAATTAACATTTTCTCTATTTCGTCCCCAACTATTAAACTAAATATCTTTGTAACCACAGGAAACCTCTCCGTGACTATAAAATCAGCCGAGAGCCAAGTCCAAAGTCTCTTCCTTTACCGTTGACTGAGGTCATGAGAACGGACCTTTGAGGGTACCTACCCCCTCGGACCACCCGACGACAGACACCCCAGCGTGTCTCAGCCCCTGCTGACTTCG
This sequence comes from Capra ibex, assembly GCA_006410555.1. Classification (NCBI taxonomy): domain Eukaryota; kingdom Metazoa; phylum Chordata; class Mammalia; order Artiodactyla; family Bovidae; genus Capra; species Capra ibex. The sequence continues at coordinate 1,214,186 of SJYO01028879.1, forward strand.
CTGAATCGTCAAGTCGTCGCTGACTTAACGACGAATCGCTGAGTCGTCGTCGTTAAGCCCAAATTACAAATCGGAATGACTTCAGAGTGGATGAATTGGACACAATCAACGTACTTCTTACCTACGTGGGACCCCAGACACGAAGGTGCCCACACCAGAACAAGAAGACCCGGCACAACCCTTACAGTAATGTATGGTCATATAAAAGGAGAACTCGACGTAGGTCTTTGTCACTCCGTGTTTTCACAAAAGAGAAAAATCTCGAACTCGAAGATTGTTTCTCAGTTCAGAGATGTACGCTTGTTGACCGACAGGTAAGTCTGTTATCATCACAATCAAGGATGGAGTGTGGTGAAAGTTTTTATTTAAGCTCTACCTAATCTCTAGATTTTCGTTTTGTATGTGTTTACAATCGCTCGACCTACTCGTGCATTCTCTCGCCTGACTAGAACCCTGTCTTTTCCGGAAGATACCGGGATTCTCGTTCTGGAGATTCGCTTTTTTAGTCTTTAAAACTGGTAAAAGTTTCATATATTTAATTTTCCGTTTACCATTTAACCCTCTGTCATAGACGGTAGATTGATTGTATATTTCCTCGGTCTGTTTAACTCTCATTCTTTCACTATTTATTAAACTATTGTTCTTTACCTGTTTTGTGTATTTTTCGTTTTGAAACCTTCCTTACGTTAACCGGCTATATATAGAGTCTCTTACGAGCTGAAGTGTAATTAGCCCCTTCATGTTTAAATGTGTTACTCTATTGAAACATGAGTAGACGAACCGTCTCTTATAATTTCAAACTATGAGAGTGTACCACTGTTCATACAAGCTCGTCGGAGTATTTAATGATCACTCTTACATTTAATCCTATCGACGGAACCTCCTGACAAACTGTCATAGATAATTTTAACTATTACATATATAAGGTACTAGGTCGTCAAGTCGAAGACCCATAGAGACGATCTTTTTATAAGTAAGTGGAAACACGTGTCTCTCCGTCCATGTTTTCAAAAAATAACGTCCCATCTGACATTAATCCTTTTATAGGATCTTTACTGATTTTACAAATAGTCATACCACCGTCAATAAATTTTATCGACTATCCTAGTCCATTAGTATAAAATCTTATAGTACGTCGTCAGTTTTTATTGTATCATCGATTGATGAACATATGGTCAGACTCTTAAGTGGGTCCGTATAAAATATTTTTTGTTCAACTTCTCCAGATGTGTGTTCTAAATTTTTGACCAGTCTTAATTACCGAGTCTCCCATTTCGCAGACGGACATTACACCCTCTGGACCCAAACTAGGGACCCAACCCTTCTAGGGGACCTCTTCCTTTACCGTTGCGTGAGGTCATAAGAACGGACCCCTTAGGGTACCTGACTCCTTGGACCACCCGATGTCAGGTGCCCCAGCGTTTCTCAGTCTGTGTTGACTCGCTGAAGTGAAAAGAAAGAAAGAGATATTTTGGACATTCAGATACCAAAAAAAAAAAAAAAAAAAATTTCTTTTTTCAGATCTTACAGGAACATGGACTCTTGACTATTATCTTCTGTATTGACCCCTTCTTCGTAAATCCACACCCTACCTCCCCTACTATAATAATACTTAACTTACAGGTACAGGGGTCTTAAATATACGACTTCGGGATTGGGGATCCCGCCGATATAAACCTTAATTTATTAATTCCATTTAACTTCGGTATTTCCGTCCCGGATGAAAATACCCTAATTACAGGAACATTCTTCTCTGTCCACCGAGTCACCATTTCTTATGTGGACCGTTACGTCCTCGGCGTCCTCTACACCCAAACTAGAGACCCAGTCCTTCTAATGGACCTCCTTCTTTAACGTCGGGTAAGGTCGCTAGAACGAACCTCTTCGGACATCTGTCTCCTCGGACCTCCCGCTATCGGGTACCCCCAGTGTTTTCTCGACCTGTGCAGACTCACTGACCCGTACGTGTGTTCTTCCCTGTGGTCTCTCGGTGGACCATAGGGGTGGGAGTGGAGGAGATAGAGACAGAAGTGGTACACTCCTGTCAGACTCTTCCACCGGGAGACGTTCAGTCTTCTTCTCTATAGTGGTCCTTGGTTTGGGATATTTGGGACATCCTTGGAACTAGAACTTGAAGATCGGAGGTTTGACACTCGTTTATTTACCAAAGAAAAATCCGGTGAGTCAGACCATAAAACAGTACCGTCGAGTTCGACTGATTCTGTCAACAAAATCTGAATTGGCTGTACAATCGATATTACAAGATTATAAAATCTTATTCCTACATAATTGTATAATATTGGTCTCTAGTTTAACGGTTGTAGGCGACCTAGTACCTTTTTCGTTCTCTCAAGGTCTTTTTGTAGATAAAGACGAAATAACTGATACGGTTTCGGAAACTGACACACCTAGTGTTCTTTGACACCTTTTAAGAAGTTCTCTACCCTTATGGTCTAGTGGACTGGACGGAGAACTCTTTAGATATACGTCCAGTCCTTCGTTGTCAATCTTGACCTGTACCTTGTTGTCTGACCAAGGTTTATCCTTTTCCTCATACAGCTCCGACATATAACAGTGGGACGAATAAATTGAAGATACGTCTCATATAGTACTCTTTACGACCTGACCTTCTTTGTGTTCGACCTTAGTTCTAACGACCCTCTTTATAGTTATTGGAGTCTATACGTCTACTGTGGTGGGAATACCGTCTCACTTCTCCTTGATTTTTAGGAAAACTACTCTCACTTTCTCCTCTCACTTTTTCAACCGAATTTCGAGTTGTAAGTCTTTTACTTCTAGTACCGTAGACCAGGGTAGTGAAGTAACCTTTATCTACCCCTTTGTCACCTTTGTCACAGTCTGAAATAAAAAGACCCGAGGTTTTAGTGACGTCTACCACTGACGTCGGTACTTTAATTTTCTGCGAATGAGGAACCTTCTTTTCAATACTGGTTGGATCTATCA
>SJYO01028879.1:1217181-1354546 GCA_006410555.1 Capra ibex
TACGGTAAGAGGGTTTAGTAGGGTGGGAGAGGGAGAGGGAGACTCAGGTTTTCAGGCAATATGTGTAGACACAGAAAAAACGACAGAACGTATGTCCCAGCAGTAACGGTAGAAAGATTTAAGGTATATATACACAATCATATGACATAACCACAAAAAGAAAGACCGAATGAAGTGAGACATATTAGCCGAGGTCAATTTCGTCTCTGTATGAAACGGTTGATTCCAGGTAGATCAGTTCCGATACCAAAAAGGACACCAGTACATACCTACACTCTCAACCTGACACTTCTTTCGACTCACGGCTTCTTAACTACGAAAACTTGACACCACAACCTCTTCTGAGAACTCTCAGGGAACCTGACGTCCTTCTAGGTTGGTCAGGTAAGACTTCCTTCCTTACCCTAAAGAAACCTTCCTTACTACGATTTCGACTTTGAGGTCATGAAACCGGTGGAGTACACTTCTCAACTGAGTAACCTTTTCTGAGACTACGACCCCCCCTAACCCCCGTCCTCCTCTTCCCTTGTTGTCTCCTACTCTACCGACCTACCGTAGTGACTGAACTACCTGCACTCAGACTCACTTGAGGCTCTCAACCACTACCTGTCCCTCCGGACCGCACGACACTAAGTACCCCAACGTTTCTCAGTCTGTGCTGACTCGCTGACTTGACTTGACTTGACTTGACTTGTATAATATATACATTAATTTTGAAACCGAAAATTTCAACTTCTTATCAACTAAATGTCACAACACAATCAAAGTCCACATATCGTTTCACTATGTCTATATATAACTTATATCAAGGGACACGAAACGTTATCCTAGAGCAACAAAAAGATAAAATATATATCATCCATTTTGTAACTGAAAAAAAAAGAAAAAATTTAGATAAAAAAATTATAAAAATAAAAAATAACCTCATATCGGTTAATTGTTTATTACAACACTATCAAGGTTCACTTGTCAGTTCCTTGTGTTGATAGGTATATGTACATAGGTAAGAGGGGTCCGAGGAGACAGGTACCCTAAAGGGTCCTTTCTTGAGACCTCATCCAACAGTAAAGGAGTAGAGCTCCAAGAAGGGCTAGGTCCCTAACTTGGACCCAGAGTGAGTAACGTCCGCCTAAGAAATGACAGACTCAGTGGTTCTTTCGAGTTGACTCACTGATTGTAAGAGGGGGTTCAAGGAGAGGGTAGGTCCGACGGTGTATCGTAACACGTCTCAAGGTACACGATATATTTTGTGACTGAAAAATCTCCGTTAAGAAAGGGAGAAGTGGACATTGACGGGAAGAGAGGAAGAGTGGTGGAAGGAGACGTAGTGGAATTATGACTACCGATTGTAAATAAAGTAGAGTCATACACCGTCCGTGAGTCATTTATAAAATATATAATAGAGTAAATTAGGAGTGTTTTGGGGGATACTCTTTTAACTCTATTAATAAGAACGTCTTAAAAGAGTGGTTTAAAATAAATAACATTTTGTTATATAGTTGTAACGTTTTTTGAATCTGTTTGATCAAAAGCTAATGGGAGGTGACATTTGTTTTGTACGAAAGGTAAACATCCCTTCCATAAAGAAAGATCCGAAGTAGATATACGAATATATAAAAGACAACAGTGATTTCCCAATATATGAAAACATGTATGGAAGAAAGTGAATAGTCTGAACAATATATACGAAGTATAACAGTGAAATTACCGAAGAGTTATAAAGTAAGTCAACCTTAATACAACACAACCTTAAATGAATAGACAAGGAGGCACCAACCGTAGATTCGGTAAAGGTTGAATGACGTCTATTACAACTCATTTGTAAAAGTGTGTCACGTAAAAATTTTAACTCAATCAAGAGAACCTATTCAAAAGTTTCCGTAACGATTGCCGGTCTACTATGTTCGTCAAAAATAAGGATAACTAATTTTAACAAGTTATCGAAAGGTTTCGGAACACGGTTAATTACTACCGGGGTCGCTATGTGTTTATATGGTCCAGGTGGAGTCATAACAACTGTAGTCGACTGTAGTAAAGTTCGAAAGACGACTACATTATTCAACTCCTCGACGAGTTGAGAAACTTCTGATGAAGCACTCGACTAATTTTTAAGAACTCAACGTATTTTTCGGGTTCCTAATAACAAGGGTCGAGTCGTAGGTACGGGAAAGAGATCCTTGTCGTGGGACTCAAGGAGACGAAAGAGTTAGGTACACCGAACTACCGTGGAGGGGTGGAAGTCTAGGGTTTTAGTCGTGTACTGTCGCACGAAGGTGCATATAGAAGAGAGTGTACGTATGCGTGTCTCCTTGCCCAAGTTGTTTTCCGTTCGTCTCGGTCCTTCTTATTCACTCTGATTCAGGACCACTGTCACAAACTCGAGGAACCAGTCGACCGGGACTGTGGTCTAAGAGGAACCTAAACCTCAGTAACATCCCTTGAACACTAAACGTTTCCAAGGGTCGGTTTCGTTCCTTCCCCCGGTTTCAGGTAAAACACCCAGGTCCTCGGTCAGTCGGAGATGGATCTCCTTCCCGGTAGAACAACAAGAACAACAGGAGAAACAACAAAAGTGTGTTTCCGGACAGCTCGGTGTAGGAGTGTGTCCTCAGGGAGAAAGGTAAAGAGTCTTCCACGAATCACCCGAGAGTCATCGAAACGTCAATGAATACACTTGGTTATTTAGAGGGGAAAATAAATTTAGGCAAACTCCAGACGAAGACAGTGAACTTTGGGTTGATTGGGACCAATTATATAGTCCAGTTCCCTAAAAACTTTGACCCTATCTGGAATTGTCAAAGGCTCCTTGACGTCTACTTCTTGACGCCTTCAAGGGCTCTTGAAATGTCTACTTTATTGTCCCTCAAGTCATTGAACGGGGTTCAGTGACACCCGTCCACCGGCCGGTGAAGGATCACCGTCTCACAATATGGTGCCACCCTCACCGCCCGGTCGGGACTTTTGGACTAAGGGTTCATTCGCAAGAAATGTTGAGTCATATGACACGGATACAAATGAAGGACGTTACGATAAAATACTCGACCTCAAACTTTCGGGTCGGGACGTCCTCCCGAATCGAGGAGACCCGTTGAGACGGGTGGTGTGACAACGAGGTCCAGTCACAACCGGAGAACAAATACTGAAACCCAAGGTGGATGGAGAGGTACCGTATTTCTAGTCTTTTTGTCCTACACTAAGTCATTTAAATAACGACACATATTCTTCAGTTGCGTCTTCCACGGTCTTACGATACTTACGATACGGATCCTTTTAATTTGTCAACATGAGAACTCGGATGCTAAATTTCTTTCTTTATGTAAATCTATATAAACGTGGATAGGAAATCGACGATAATTTAGGACAAATTAAACACACATCAGAGAAGTTTCCAGATTCACTTTTACAGGGGTGTCCAGGAGAGTCTGAGTGTCTATTTCAGAATCTCCCTTGAAGGAGAACCAGACACGGGTCGCTTACGCCCTTCCCCAAGTTCACAAAAGTCTGGTGGTAGGCGACCCAAGTAGTAAGACGGACGAGTAAGACTATAAGGACTTAAAATGAATGGTACCTGTTAGACAAAGGACGAGACATACAGAGAAATTCGACCTTTTTCTTCCCTCGAAAGTCGAAAAACTGTCTGTGTTCCTTGCCGACGTACCAAAGAGACCCAAGGACAGCTCCGGACAATACCAGAGGAGGGTCTGTCTTCTCCCAGTAACCAAAGATGGTCTGTCGGAGAAGGATGGGTCTAAACGGGACGCTGTTACATTTTAGTCTCAGAGACGGCCCAAGATATCTGCAAAAGAGCGAAACTCCGGATCAAAGAGACTGTCACTGGAAACTCGTTTAACGAAAAGTTCCTCCGGGGAAAAGAAGACGAGCAACACTTTGCGTAAGTTCGTCTCAAGAGTTCGACCGGGGAGGAGAATAGTGTAAAATAGGTGCGTCATCGTGGGTCCTGTTCCACGCGCTGTCCATGGTAGGTTGCCCTCGACGGCGAGGGGAGGGGTCGTCGGACTCAGATGGGTGCCCGCACCCAAGGTTGAGGTCTGAAAGTCGTCGAAAGGCGAAAGTTAATAGGACACGTAGACACACAGTACAAGATTAGTACGAGTTCAGAATAGGTGGATTTATTCAGGAGAACAGTTAGGTCTTAAGGGAGGGTCTATAGTGAGACGGAAGAAAACAGGGGAAATAGGGGTGTAAGAACTTTCTAAACAGACGTACGTGGTAGAGACGAAGGATTGACAGTCAATGAGAATATGTGGTGAGAGGTTCGTTTCTCCTCGATTTCTTGGAAAACTACTTCCACTGTCTCCTCTCACTTCTTCGACCGAACTTTGAGTTGCAAGTTTTTCGATTCTAGTACCGTAAACCGTAGGTCATGGCAGTGAAGGACCGTTTATCTACCCCTTTTTTACCTTTGTCACCTCTAAAATAAAAGAACCCGAGGTTTTAGTGACACCTGTCACTGACGTCGGTACTTTAAATTTTTTTTACGAAGGAGGAACCTTCTTTTCGATACTGTTTGGAACTATCGTATAATATTTCGTCTCTGTAGCGAAACGACTGTTTCCAGGTATGTCAGTTTCGATACCAAAAAGATCATCAGTACATATCTACACCCTCCACTTGGTATTTCTTCCGAGTCCCGACTTCTTAACTACGAAAACTTGACACCATGACCTCTTCTGAGAACTCTCAGGGAATCTGTCGTCCTTCTAGTTTGGTCAGTTAGGATTTCCTTTAGTTGGGACTTATAAGTGACCTTCCTGACTACGACTTCGACTTCGAGATTATGAAATCGGTGGACTACCCTTATCGACTGAGTAACCTTTTCTGGGACTACGTCCTTTATAACTCCTGTCTTCCTCTTCCCCCGTCGTCTCCTACCCACCAACCTACCGTAGTGACTGAGTTCCCTGTACTCAAACTCGGTTGAGACCCTCTACTACTTGTCCCTTCGGACTGTACAACGTTAGATACCCCAGCCTTTCTCAGTCTGTACTGACTCATTGACTTATTGTTGTTGATGTCGTAGGAAGGGGTCGAGAGGTGACTTTCTCTAACCCGAGTTCCGTAAGTAACCCCTTTGTACATCCGTAGATTCACCGAGTTTGTGTCCTCTGGGGAACTCGCGAGGTAATAGTTAAGGACGACTGGAAAAGGAGGAGGTAGGTCAGACATTTATAACCCTAAGTAAACCCGAAATATTATGGGGGGAGGACAAAAACTACTAAGACAGAAGTAAAGACACTAAAATTTCTGGTAAGTATACACTACTGAGGTCTCATACGTAGAAGTCAGGTATCGAGACGAGACCTTTAGTCTAATTGTGTGAGTTGACGACGAACTGCGGAGGTAACTCTACGGCGTGTTCGTACTGGGTCTATCCCGAAACGAAAAGAGTGATTAGAGCCCAGAGTGAGTCAGAAGGAGTAGAGTGGACAGTCTGATCTCTGGTTCCTAGGAAGAACTAAGAAGGAGTGGAGAGTGTCCATTAAGTAAACGTTTACAACAGAAGATCGAGGTTCTAGACAGTATAGGGAGAGAAGAAAGGACAAGCTGACGGTGGTGTGGGCGACTTCGACGACAGCAAAGAATTGGCAAAGTGACGTTGTCGGAGGATTGATCAAAGAGACTTGGGGTAGAACACACACACACACAACTAGTGAGCCAGCACAGGTTGAGAAACGCTGATGTACCTGACATCGGTCGGTCCGAAGAGACAGGTACCTTAAGAGGTCCGTTCTTATGACCTCACCCAACGGTAAAGGAGGAGATCCCCTAGAAGGGTTGGGTCCCTAGTTTGGGTCCAGAGAACGTGACTTCCGTCTAAGGAATGGTGGTGTCTCCTGGTACGTAGGGTAGAACCAAGGGAGATTAGATAATAAGGATTATGACGTGGACCTTATTTCTATGTTTACCGTAGTATAGTAAGACAACGTCTCTTGGTGAATTGGTAAACGGTAACTGGAATTTAGGAATGGTGGTAGACGTTCAGAACCGATTAGGAGACCTTACATTCGAAGAACTCCCGTTCACAGAGAAGACAGAGTAAGAGAATCCCGAAGTGTAGTATAAATCGTGTACTTCCGTAAACTATTTATGAATAACTTTTTTTTACTTACTACTTGTGACATGATATGGTACACACAAATAAAGGAACTTCAGATGAGAGGGTTCATCTTACGTCCGAGACACCTTCGTCCTTGGTACTCAAAAGAACGAACTGGGAAGTATGGATTATTGATCTTTTTTCGGAGGTGGTAATTATATGTTCTTAACCCTTCTCATCTGACTGAGACATATACCGTAGCACAGACGAATTAGCGAGTCAGTTCAGGTTGAGACGATGGGACGTCTGACATCGGGAGGTCCGAGGAGACAGGTACCCCTAAGAGGTCCGTTCTTATGACCTCATCCAACAGTACGGAAGGAGGTCCCCTAGAAGGGTTGGGTCCGTAACTTGGGTCCAGAGGACGTAACGTCCGCCTAAAAAATAGTACACTCGGTGGTCCCTTCGGGTTCTTATAGACTTTTGTACCACGACTCACTATCACCCCATTTTCTTTTAAACTATATATTATGTTCCGGTGAATTTTTTATCGTGTATACACGTCTTGTCGTTACGTATAAGACGTCCCATGTTTATTTTTCCGTATGCAATTTGTAGAGTCTTACCGACGAATATCTTCCCTCCCTACCGGTACCTAACAACAATAAATCAGTGATTCAATAGAGGTGGAGAAAACGCTGGGGTACCTGATCACGAGGTTCGAGGAGACAGGTACAATAAAGGGTCCGTCCTTATGACCTCACCCAACAGTAAAGGAAGAGGTTTTACATAGTCTTACCGACGAATATCTTCCCTCCCTACCCGTACCCTTTATTTTAGTTTATCTTTTTATAGATTTCATTCTCTCCCGTTTACACAAACAATTTACTAACTACTTACCTTAGACGTTCACTATACTTTGAGGTTCAACTCTTTTACACCCAAAAATTCCTGATCGTTTTATCCCAAAGCTTCTACAATATTATTAGGTAAACAATCAACCCCTAAGACAGGTTGTAAAACTCTTATTACTACCTTTACACTGTCAGTATCGGACAATAACTATGAAATTTTTCTCTTTTAAGGAATCATGTCGACTTTATCTTTATAAGACTAAGGGTGATCGTAGTTTGTAAGGTTTATTCACATGTTTTAACATGAAATTAAAAATTTCTCAGGAACTCCTCTTTTAAGGTAACAAGAACGAGAACGCACACGATGAATTCTTACCAATTCAAAGTCATGGGAGTCTTTACACCAAAAATTTAGACTAAGACGACTAGAAACCCTTTAGAGGTACCCACGGTCGTTTAAGAAGTTTGTTTTAAACGAAATTAAGTAAAAATTATTCCTGTTTATTAATACACAATAAGTCATGAAAATTCTCTTTTTACCTAACAGTGTAGTTTAATTACTCCGACCCGTACTATTCACTCTGTAATAGTAGAACCTTAGTTTTGGCATCCGAGACATGTTGTATCACATTTCTAAAATCCGATAAATTTTTACAGGTTCCAGTAGTGTTCTGTCTAAGTACCGAGTCGGACTCGTGTATTTTGAACGAAAAAAAGTCAACTCTTAGTGTCCGACGAATGAGGTCGTGGATTTTGCTACCACGCCGGTTTTGTTCTACATTTCAGACTTGTCTGTAATTACTTGTTTCCTTTCCACTCTTCCTTTTTGATTTTTATTTAGAGTATCAATTTAAATTCATAATAGTTTCTTCCAGTCGAAGTGACTTTGTCTGTGTGTGTGAGTGTGAACAACACTTTCGATCTGTCGACTTTAAGACTTTGTGGTATGTTGACGTTGAAAAGAATACTCAAATGATAAACCATTAAAGTCGACACAACGTATTGACAAATACTTTATAAATATTTGAATCCCCTAAAGTAAAGGTGTAAAATGGTTCCCTAGAGTGTATAGTTGAACTAATATGAGTATTTCCCGAAGGGGCCACCGAGTCTACTATTTCTTAGGCGGACGTCACGCTCTCCGGACTCAAACTAGGGACCCAACCCTTCTGGGGAACCTCCTCTCGTACCGTTACGTGAAGTCATAAGAACGGACCTCTTAGGGGTACCTGTCTCCTCGGACGACCCTACGTTAGGTGTCCCAGCGTTTCTCAGCTGTGCTGACTCGTTGATTCGTACGTGTGTACTACTATTTGAACTGAAAACGTTACCCTAATACTGTAGGGTTTAAGACCTCGTAAAATTCTTAGGGGGGTAGAAGTAAAGGTTTATCTCCTTCCTCGTACATAATTGACCCTTAGTTCTAAGGTAAATATTTTATATTGGGTGTATAAAACAACACTCCTTATATTGGACCTCACAAAAATGAATCAACATTATCGACCAAAAGTAGTTCTCAGAGAAATCAAGAAGAAACGAAAGACGGTCTTCCTATCACAGGAGATACATAGACTCCAATAACTATAAAGAGGGCCGTTAGAACTAAGGTCGAACACGAAGCAGGTCGGGACGTAAAGTGTACTACATGAGACATATATTCAATTTATTTGTTCTACTGTTATATGTCGGAACTGTATGAGGAAAGGGTCAAACCTCGGTCGGACAACAAGGTACAGACCAAGATTGACAACGAAGAACTATGAAGTCCTCTTTCTAGTTATTGGAATTATTAGTTATGGTTTATTAGTTATTAGTTTATAATTATTGGAGTCTATACGTCTACTGTGGTGGTAATACCGTCTTTCGCTTCTTGATTTCTCGAAAAACTACTTTCACTTTCTCTTCTCACTTTTTCGGTCGAATTTTGAGTTGTAAGTTTTTTGATTCTAGTACCGTAGGTCAGGGTATTGAAGTACTGTGTATCTACCCCTTTGTTACCTTTGTCACTCTCTGAAATAAAAACCCCCCGAGGTTTTAGTGACATCTACCACTGACGTCGGTACTTTAATTTTCTGTAAACGAGGAACCTTCTTTTCGATACTGGTTGGATCTGTCGTATAATTTTTCGTCTCTGTAATGAAACGACTGTTTCCAGGTAAATCAGTTTCGATACCAAAAAGGTCATCAGTACATACCTACACTCTCAATCTGATATTTCTTTCGACTCACGGTCACTTAACTACGAAAACTTGACACCACGACCTCTTCTGAGAACTCTCAGGGAACCTGTCGTCCCTCTAGGTTGGTCAGGTAGGATTTCCTTTAGTCAAGATTTATAAATAACCTTCCTGACTACGATTTCGACTTTGAGATTATGAAACCGGTGGACTACGCTTCTTGACTGAGGAACCTTTTCTAGGACTACGACCCTTTCTAACTTCCATCCTCCTTTTCCCCTACTGTCTCCTAGTCTACCAACCTACCGTAGCGGGTGAACTACCTGTACTCAAACTCGTTCGAGACCCTCGACCACCACCGTCACTTTGGACCACACGATGTCAGGTACCCCAGAGTTTCTCAGCCTATGCTGACTCACTGACTTGACTTGACTTATCGACCAAACAGAGGTCAGTACACTGAATTGGTTATATTAAAGAGGGTATCAGTGATACACGACCTAACCCAATCAGTCGTACAGATACGTTACCAATAGTTTGTACTCTCATACAGTTTTAGTGGAACTCTCGAACAAGGTTGTGTCTAAGGACCCGAGGTAGAGGTCTAAAAGACTCAATCGTCCGGTCCCCACCCCAGACTGTCACACGGAAAGTTCGGGCATGGGTCTACTATGTGACTTTCATTTGAGGACCTAAAGTCCTCGACTTCTAGTGTTTCGAAGCAGAGAACGAAAGCGTGTCAGGGTGCGCTCACTCGTCGGGAGCAGGTGGAACACCGACTGGTAGACGGATGTGCCGGAGGTCCCTACCGTCTTCGTGACTTGCAGGAGTTGGGCGAACCCTGAGCTTACGTACGAGGGGTCCGTGACTGACCTCGACCTAAGGTCCTCGTGAGGAAGACGGTTTGTCCATGAACTGTAACTGACAGGAACGACACGGGGAGTCTCGACTTTCCGTCACACACGTGTCCCCTAAGTCTCTATTCTTTTACCTTTGAGTCCCTCTAATCGACGGAAGTGTCCCCCTTCCGGATCTCGACCCTACGTCTCGACGACCCGACTGAAGAAGTCTTTTGGTGACTTGCACGACTTCACCATTCAATGAAGTCAGTTCCCAAAAGTATCTCGACCGACAAGATAACTCCAACCCATTTTTTAAACAAGTCAGAGTTGTCTTGTCTGGGTGTCAACGTCCGGACACCGTCCGAGAAAGGTGTCGAGGGAGAGAGGTATATCAAACCTTGGACTCTCGGGGAGTCTCAGCGTACTTTATCGGTACATAAAAGTGCCGTCACATACGGGGACACCATCGATCTATAAAACTCCTTTACATAGGATTTCTCCTCTATCTCTTTCTCCATAAATTCGTTCTTCGGAGATCTTCTACCGTCTCCTTTCCAGTAGTGTCCAACAATGTCTCAGTAAAGAGGCAACCTTTGTACTTCCTCAGACGGGTCGAGAAGTGAATTAGACAGTAAGATTCTTTGAAAGTCGGTGCGTAGAAAGAACGGTAGGTTCGAAATCGAGTTGTATTTATAATGTTAAAATACAAAATTCAAGTTTAGAGAAAAATTTAAATTTTTCATATCAACTAAATGTTACAACCAAAGTCCACATGTCGTACTCATAAGTTACAAAAAATTATCTAATATGAGATAGATTTTAACAATATTGTACAACCGATATAAGAGACACCACATATTACATAGGGACATCGAATAAATAAAATATGTATCATCAACCACGGAGAATTAACGGACGGGAATAGACCGGAGAGTGGGGAGGGAGAGGGGTGACCATTGGGAATCAAACGAGAGATATAGACACTCAGCCAAAACAAAACAATGTGAGTAAGTAAATAAAAAAATTAAGGTATACATTCACTATTGTGTTATGAACAGAAAGAGACTGAATAAAGTGATTCGTAATATATGAACTCTAGGTAGGTACAAAAACGTTTACCGTCTTAAGTAAAAAATGCCGACTCGTTATAAGGTGACACACATATATACGTATATACATATGTAGATGACAAATAGACAACTATCCGGGAACCAACGAAGGTATAGAATCAATACGACGATACTTGAAACCCCACGTACCAAGAAAAGTTTAATCACAAAAGTAAGTAAAAGAAGTCTATATATGGGTCCTCGTCTTAAGGAACTAGTATACCATCAAGACAAAAACCGAGACAAACTCCTTGGAGGTATGACAAACGGTATGACCGACGTAGTTAAATCTAAGGGTGGTTAACACATTTTCCCAAAAGAACAGAAACGTAGGAGTGGTTATAAAAAGTAAACACCGGAAGAACCACTGACGGTGAGACTGACACACTCCACACTCCACTATAGAGTATCACCAAAACTACACGCAAAGAGACTACCAATCACTACGACTTGTAGAAAAACACACCGACCATCGGTAGACATTTATGTTTAGAATTGACTTACTTCGTCTCGTATCACTACGGACGTACAAGTTCGGGAGGGTGTCTACAATAATTGATCGAGAAGTTAAGATCTATGTTCATATAGATATGAGGAAATTTTGAATTCCAAAGTCCTCGATTGCTAGGATATACATCAGAAGTAGACGGAAAACGGTCAAGTGAGGACAAAACCCGAACAATACGAGACGTCTTCTCGGAAATTTTCTTTGACCATGTGATTGTTTCCATTTTGTTTCGAGTAAGGAAGGTGGGTGGGTGGTACCCACAAAACTCAGATTCATCAAGAGTGTTCTCTGAGTCACCTGTTTCCCCAGACTTTATGTCTGACTTTTCATTGTGAAGAACACCTAAATGAAATGTATCACTGTTTGACCCTTAACTTTTAAATAGAACTGGTTAAGAGGAATAAGATTTCCAATTTAAAGTACAACTAATAAGACACAGTGAATGAACGTAGATAAAGGAACTCCCTCCCAGACATCTGTAAAGACCACACTATTAGAAAATCTGTCCGAAATTTTTCGTAACAAATTTGTAACGGTCCCTTTAACTTTCTAAGACAATAGACGTCATAAAATGAAGTAAAAACGAATTACGGTCTTTTAAACTAAAGAAGACCAGATATACGAACAATGTATAATTAGTTTACTTCAGTCACGATTGTATACGGTAAAATTTTCTTGGTACTACTAGTAAAGAACGGTAAAACCGATTCTAGTTCACATGACTTTTCTTGGCGACAACGCCATATTCTTTTTAATTAAGTCACACCCTTGAACAATGAAAAACTAAGTCTTTCATTTTAATCGGTGTAAGATTCTTTTTAATTCATAACCTAAAAAAAAGTTCGTCTACAGTAATTGGACGACTTTTACTTACATGATTACATCTTTCTTATAATTCTAAAAAACTTTTAATGACGTTTATTTATTCGTGTAAAATTGATATACGACTTTTATATCACTAATTCGAAATCCCTTTTAATGAAATGATTTACAACTCTACAGAATAAGTACCAGGTCAATCTTGAGAAAATGTTTCCCGTGAAGACGAAGTATTCAGATCATTACGATTTTTATTAAACTTAGACATTGTTCTAAGAGACTGTCACTCCGGTTTTATATACACACATACAAAAGGTTACTCGATTAAAATTACCTATATACTGAATAATTTGTCCAAGTAAAATTTCTTGTTACCACTTCTTTTTATATATCTATTTTTTATTATACTTTGTAAGACTTCAATTTTACCTGATCGTCCTCATATATGGTATATTATTTCCGACTTAACTATAGGTCTTATATCAAATATTGTTACGGAAATTTAGTTATTCTTTTTCTGATTTTTCATCTTCAGACATTTCCAACATTCGTCTAGCAATAGTTTTCTTCAAGTTTTCTTTATTTGTCCATAACTTTTTTTTCTAAGTTGAAGTAGTTACTGGTCTTAAGATGTCTAACTTTGTTTTCACTATACGGTAAATACTGAGGAGTATTAATTTTTTACTGTCATCCTAACCTCTCTCACACTCGTTTGTTATATGGTTACTTCCCCCTTATGTTGGTAAAACCTTTTGTGAGACCTTAATAGATCATTTAAACTTAAAAATGTACGTGATTTTGAATTGTAAAAGTGAAGATCTACACAACGAATATTTTATAGAGAGTGTTCACCTATTCCTCCTCACGATTCTTACAAATGTCGTCGTAACAAAATTGTCGTCTTTATTATGGGCTTGTTACCTTTACCAAATTTACAGACATTTATCTCTTTTTCTATTTATTTTTTACCAACCGGGAGTCATAGGATCTTACACCTTAGGAACCCATGTTCTCGGTTCCATTGATACGATAAAACACATTCCCTGAACTCGTAGGGACCTAAACCCACAGAAGAACAGACTCCCCTAGGACCTTGACTATAGGATGGGTATCCGTCCCTCCTGTATGACTCTACGGTTTTATTATTGTTGTGAACCTCACTCACACGACGTGGATATATATAATTGTGTCTAGAATTTTCTTATGTAATATCGGATCACATAACAATCATCTCCCCCTTATTAGTCTTCATGTTCAACTTCTCACAATAACCCACAGAGGGTGGTACAAGGGTCGGAAGGGACTTACAGAGAATTGGGATGGGGGAAAGGTCGTATCAAGCACGAAGGACAACAAGAACTAGTCAGTGACTCAACACAGGTCGAGAAACACTGGGGTACCACGTCGTGCGGTCCGAAGGGATAGGAAGTGATAGAGGGACTCAAACGAGTTTAAGTACAGGGAACTCAGCCACTACGGCAGGTTGGTAGAGTAGGAGACAGCAGGGGAAGAGGGGGACGGAAGTTAGAAAGGGTCGTAGTCCCAGAAAAGATTACTCAACCAAAAAACGTAGTCCACCGGCTTTATAACCTCAAAGTCGAACTCGTACTCAGGAAGACTACTTACAAGTCCTAACTAAAGGAAATCCTGACTGACCAAACTAGAGGAACATCAGGTTCCCTGAGAGTTCACAGAAGAAGTCGTGGTGTTACCCTTTCGTAGTCAAGAAGTCGCGAGTCGTGAAGAATTACCAGGTTGAGAGTGTAGACATGTACTGATGACCTTTTTCGTATCGAAACTGATCTTCCTGGAAACAACCGTTTCACTACAGAGACGAAAACGTATACGACAGATCCAGACAGTATCGAAAAGAGGTTCCTCGTTCATAGAAAATTAAAGTAACGTAAGTAACAGACGTCACTAATACGTCAGGTTCTTTTATTTTAGACAGTGATAAAGGACGAAGAATTAAGGACCTTTTTCGGACAAATGAGGTGCGTAGGGTGGTGGTGGAAGGAGGAAGGTGATGGAGTCCCGACCCGACGAGACAGGTCGAGTAGACATAGTGTGATAATAGTATCACCGACATAATAAATACTCTAGACCTTTTCGTCCCAGACACGGAAAATTAAGATTTAGGGATCGTTACTCGTGGTCTCTTCCACTACAGTGAGGTGAGGTCATGAGAACGGACCTTTTAGGGTACCTACCTCCTCGGACCGCCCGACGTCAGGTACCCCAGCGATTCTCAACCTGTGGTGACTCGCTGAAGGGAAAGTGAAAAGTGAAAGTACGTAACCTCTTCCTTTACCGTTGGGTGAGGTTACAAGAACGGACCTCGTAGGGTCCCCGCCCCCTCGGACCACCCGACGGCAGATACCCCAACGTGTCTCAGCCTGTGCTGACTTCGCTGAATCGTCGTCGTCGTCGTCGTGACTCGTGTGGCGGGTCTTGTACCTTGTCACTCATTTACTTCGTCGAACCAAATTGACTACCGTGGTCCCAAGTAAACTCCGTCGTCCTTGTCTCTCTGTCGCGTGTGTCCTCTTCTTTCAACGTATAATAAGAAAATAAAGAAACTTCCTAGTAGTTATCTACTATCTTTAAACAAATATCTTTAAACAACAAAGGGTTCACGTTTCTTACAGACTTCTATCAATTTATTTATGTAGTAATGTGACCTTTGTCTTTACACTTGACTCTGGGTCAAATGATTAACCTGGATATTAAGAAAATCCAGACAAAAATTATGTTTAATTTAAGAGTTGATAACTGGAGGGAAAATGTGACAAGAAAAAAGTATACCCTTGGTAGAAAATCAAATTTTTAGCTCCCAAATTTATAACTGGATGTAAAAAGAACCTCGGCCGAAAAGAAATGTCAAAACTAGTGTTGATACGTCAAACCCTTCTAAGAAGTTTCATACGTTAGATGTACACCCGTGACTTGATAACTATTGACAGGACCCCCGCCCTGATACTAAGTTCCCATAATAGATTTATCCTCATTGTTGTATCAGGTCTTGTCAAGACTTGAAAGTGTACCTCCTGTAAAAGAATACCCTCAACTTAGTTTTGAGAAGAACTTTATAACTACGTAAAATTAACAATAGTTAGTCTCAGTAACGAGGTTCTTAATCCAGTTTAAGGTGTCAAAACGGTAAACGTGACAGATCGACGACGATAGTGACTATAATCGTAACGACGACAAACGAACGAGAAGAAAAGGTGAGACAGACGAGTGTGTGTGTTGAGATGTCCGTAGGTCTAATACAAAGTCACCCCAGACTGAAATCACCCACCCTCAGACTGAGATCATTCACGACCTTCCGTTAAATCGAGATGTCTTTACAAAACATTACCGTATTAAACAGCACATTAAAATGGACGTTCAATTTCACCAGAAGGAACTCAAAGGACAATGTGTTGGTCTAACCAACGATAAAGTAGTAGTGATGAATGTAAGAAGATCCTCAAAACATAAATCACAAAAGATACTAGAACCAGTTGTAATTTTAATTCGCCTGGTTAAATCGTAACATTCGTATTAAAAAAAGAAGAAATTTATATCTCCTCAAGTCCTTTTAATATAAAAAGTATCACTAGAAATTCGTCTTCACTTTAGTTCACAAACATACTTGTATTGTGTGGAGTGGTGGAAGTCTTTAGTACGTTATTAATAAATTTTTAATAAAAGTTAAAAGAAAACAACGAGAAAAAGAAGTTTGTACTTCAACCGTTGAATCCTCGTTTCTGTTATTTTAAGTGTCAAAACGTCGACGATAGGGACAAATACACTAGACCTCGATGTCGATTGGGATGTCACAACAAACCTCTACGTTTTAGACAGTGACCCTTACACGTTTTCCGTAGGACTGTCCTCGCAGTACCTAATTTACGACACAAGTGTCGTTCTGAAGTATTTCCGTCTCGTAGTTAGTTCTTAAATCCCCTCGTCACCCTCTCCCAACGTAAAAGAACCGTTCCAGGTACAATAGTGTTTTCTTCTGACACCCGGGTACATCTGGGAATGGTGGAGGACTTTATCGGTTTCAGTTCCTTTCCCACATTAACGGTATTAACCCTTATTCACCGGGTCTCTTCGGACAAAATATAGTATCTCCATAATATATGTGAATGTTGTACCTTGTCTGATAATTTTTAGTATACTTTTATTATCTTTTTCATACTTACCCATTTACTTTCCGACAGAGATACTGGAACCTAGGAAGGTACCTACTTCAGATCAGTTGACCTGTGTTTTGTCAGAGACCGCCAACTTTTCGGTCCATGTGGAAGTCTCTGAACTCGAGACTCAAACTTACCGATTAAAGTTAATAATACTTCGGTCAGCAAAAACAAGACCCCTATTTTCCCTGGCTTCTACCCCTTTCTTCCACTATGAGATATTCAAAACGTCATCTCCAACACGATCTTTCTTTCAGTTCCGGTTTTTTATTTTTTCTAGACCTTTCTTCCATTCTTTGTTTCTCCCTTTATCACCTAAACGATTTTTCGTACTTCGGTTTATCCTTAGAATAGAACCTTTTCGACCCCTCTTTCACCCGAGAAAGGGGTACAATCACAGATCTCATGTCGAGAACTATTATAAACCGAGAAGAGTAATCGACTTTATCCGACTGACGGATTAGGTCTACTTTTCACTTTGCAACAGCCAATAGGTCTACAAAGGTTTATAGACCTACAAACGTAGTACGCCGTCGACTTCAAACGAACCGTGGACAGACGTATCTGATATTTTGTCCAAAGTTTAAACTTGGATAAATTGTATATCGTCTGGGAATCCGTCGGTGATACCCGTGTACAAACGAGACTGAGGTTGTGTCACGACGTCGATAGAAACATATAACCTTCCGCTTAATTACAATTCGTGCAACAGTAATGGGTACTTTTCTCCACTGTCACAAAACTTTCTATTCTTCTTACGAAAAAGTTGTACTATAAGTTGACCACGAGGTCTTAAACCTTTTAGTAAAACTAAATTAAGATTAGGAACCCTTACTAACTTCTCGTTTAGGACCTCACCTACTTTTTTTTTGTCGTATTTAACCTCAAGCCGTATAGGAAAGACATTTCCTGGTCCCCTCTTAGGGTATCTGTCTCCTCGGACCATCCGATGTCAGGTACCCCAACGTTTCTCAGTCTGTCCTGACTCGTTGAAGTAAAAGTGAAAGTGAAAGGGTATATCGAGTCACCATTTCTTAGGTGGACGACTCATCCTCTGCACCCAAGCGAGGGACCCACCCCTTCTAGGGGACCTCCTCCCTTGCCGATGGACGAGGTCATAAGAACGGACCTCTTAAGGTACCCGTCTCCTCGGACTGCCCGGTGTCAAGTACCCCAACGTCACAACCTGTACTGAATTGCTGATTTGTCGTTACTAAAAGTACAGTCTTTTATGAGAAGAAAACAAAGACTGGTGACTTTTGATATTCTCGTTAAGAATGGACAGGTTGACATCTTTTCGTCCACCACCCGACCAATCAAACGAGTAGAGACGGGATTTTATCCTTTCTAAATCTACTTATTTTTACTTATTATTATCATTTCTGAACATCGTGCGAAAGACACAAACGAGACATCGTTACATTAGGAGGTTTGTCGGGGTATTCTCAGAAAGTCGTCTATTTCTCCTTTACTTTTAAGACTCTAAAGCCCAGTATCTCGGTGATACATGTCGACACACCTAACGAGTAACGTGCACCCATGGATCAGGACACTCACCCTCCCACACCCAGCTTTTACCCGGGAGACGGCAGAACCCTCAAAGTAGACGGATCTCCCGGTGGACAACGATTAAAAGGGCTCCAGTATTCCCGGTCAGAACGTTCATTGTATGAGTTCCGATAGGCACCAGAAATTCACTGACTAGTCCTAAACTTGGGCCCTGAGAGGAAGATTTCTGACGATAAAAAACTTCGTTAAGGAACTTAGGAAAACTTATATAAAGTACAAGGTCTCCATTAAAAACGTGTTGAGAACGAACAAAGACATACATAAGAGAGAAGGAAGGGATTGTCTACGTTCGTGAGACTCCACCGAAACAAGGACGCTAATCGAGACAAACAGAAGGATCGACGGAACACGTCGTCACGCAGTTTCACAGTCTTCTGTATTTTGTCGTCATCGAGGCTTGCAATGTTCTTACTTCGTAAGACTCCTACCTTTGCGAACAAAAGAGAAGTGAGGACATTAAGAAAGGGTCGGGTTTGGTTCTGTTGGGTAAAGGTCACCCTGACTCCACTTGCCGTCGAATTTTATCGTTCGGTGTTACATAATGTGCTAAACCCGGACATTGTAATGAACACGCACGATTCAGTGAAGTCAACACAGACTGAGAAACACTGGGGTGCCTGACATAGGGCGGTCCGAGGAGACAGGTACCCTAAAGGGCCTGTTCTTAGGACCTCACCTAACGGCACGGGAGGAAGCCCTCTAGGAGGACTGGGTCCCTAACTTGGACGTAGAGAATGCAGAGGACGTAACGTCCGTCTACGAAATGACAACTCGGTGGTCCTTTCGGGGCAAAACCGATAGTTATTAGAAAATATAGTTAAAGAACAAGTAGAATTTTATATTTAGAATTTAATAAGTAAATAAATAAACCAACGGAACGCAGAATCAACGCAGTACGCCCTAGAAAGTGCCGTCACGTGCTCGAGTCATCGATACCACGTACCTGAATCAACGAGATGACGTCCACCCTAGAATCAAGTAGGTGCTCCCTAAATTCGGTACAAGGAACGTAACGTTCCATCTAAGAATTGGTGACCGGGTGGTCCCTTCAAGAATCTTATATTAAAAATTTTTTCTAAAGTGTCAGATCAACCTCTGAAAACAACGGACACAACATGTCTGAACTCGGTCCGAGAGTTCTGGAAGATGTCCCGACGGGTGAAAATAAAAAGATCAATAGGTGATAAGGGAGTTGAATAAACTAATCTAATAGAGTAAAAGTAACAGCGCCAACTTATATATACGAGTGAGAGGTAGGACCGAGGAAGACGGGGTACCGGACCTCTCAGACGGGGGTCGGGACGTGCAGGACGACACTGTGGGAGACGACTCAATGGTACAGTCGACGGGTGGAAGAGGTCTCTCGAAGAAAACCTACGGATCCAGGTTTAGTGTAGAGGATGGGGTGTAACAGTAGTACATTCGATGCAAGACACAATAACCAGAGTCATAAGACCCATGATCTTCTAATATTTGAGAATCCCGTCCCCTAACTCAAGAGAAATCGTCGGTGCCCCAGGTGTGGGGCTTGAGACGACGTGTTCATTATGAAGAGTGAAAGACATCGAGTTGAACTCTTGACTGATACTACACGGGTAAGACCCTTCGGACACCTTTTTGCTCGGTTGTTCGTTTTGTGTTGATTTAAAATCAAGAGGCACCCGAAGAGAGTGGGGAGGAGACCGTGGCACGGTGCCAAGACCCTCGAAGGCGTCTCGGCTCCTAACCCCTCCGGCCCCTGTGACCCGGGAGACAATCGCGAGGTCTGTCCCATTCGGACTCTCGGACAGCGGAGACAGGAGTCGAAATTACCAGACGACAAGGGTACAGTACGACCCTCGGGTCCTTAGAAGTACTTCCGACGAATATAAAGACAGTCACACGTGTTACATCGGTAGGGAGACCCCCGACCGTCGGAAGGATCTCCTGACGAATTACGTTCCGCGTCGAGAGACGGGAACCCTGCCTAGGACCCGGAGGCGGAGAAGATGCGAAGGGGTTCGGGGCCCTTGACCCTCTCAACTCTCCTTACCGAGGTAAGAATAAAGAAGTCCTATACTTATCTCTTAGAGAGGGGTATCCAACCCCGAAAATGTTTTGTTTCTGTGTTTTCGAACACCAAACGGGACAAAAGAGGAGATAACACACGAAAAGGACTTACTTACCTCTAGACTAGACCACAACCTTACCCCACCCTACCCTCTCTAAATGACCCTATTTTACTCTTTGTTTCTCTTTTTTTATATTCACTTATAAAATTTTCTCATTGGTAGACGTCTGTATAAAACAACAAAAGAGATCAGGGAATGGGTCCTAATGACTACTACGTCTTTCTCGAATTATTTCTGACAGAGTACATTGAGTACCTCAAGTACCAAATGTACATGTTACTTTTATTATTCTCGTAGGTAAAGATGGTAGTCTGTAAAATTACGTAATAAAACAAAACAATTGAAAAAATCGATCTAATCTAAATTGATTGTTCCAATGGTACATTCGTTTTTTTTTTTTATATATATATAGGAGAAGGTTCATTCACGAAAAAACAGGAGTATAGGAACAGACATTTCTCCTCACTCTTTCTCTCCAGCCTAGACAAATGTCTCTTTTTGAAACCGAGAGTCACTGTAGTTGTCCAATCATCCACCACCGCTTCAGACACGTTCATGGACCGTCCTCTTGAGGGAGACAAATGGATTAAGGAACCGTACTTAGTGAAGTTTGTGACAGATGAATCGAGACGGTCCATACAGGGACAGACTTGTAACACGAAGCAAGTCTACTTGGGATCAATACAGAGTACGACTCAAAGTTTCCTTCAATGTTTGTTTCTCATGGGTCTCTTGTGGGTCCTAGCATCACCCTTTAGAGTTACTGTCGAAATTTAATTCCTGGCTTTTCCGTTCTCGTCGTCTCCACCACCCGGTCGTGACCTCGGTCGAAGACCGAACTCGACGTCGTAAATTTTTGTTTGAAATGAATAAATACAGCCGACACAACCCGCAAACAACGACGTGCCTGAAAAGAAACCAGCGTCACTGGAACCCGACGAGAAGTACCGTCACGCCCCCGGAGAGTAACGTCACCGAAGAGAATGACACCCGAGATCCGATGTGGTCGAAGTCATCAACGCCAAGGACCCGAGATCTCGTGTCCGAGTCGTCAACACCGTGTGCCCAAATCAACGAGGTTCCGTACATCTTAGAAAGACCCGGTCCCTAGCTTGGGCACAGAGAACGTAACCGTCCACCTAAGAAGTGGTAAGTCGGTGGTCCCTTCGGGAACTCAACGTCGAGAATACTCGATACCCTGGACCCTGTCCCGTGGTACGAATTGAAGACTTCCAAGACAAAAGAAGAGACTTTTTTTACCTCCATTTACATTATCATAATACGTTAATAATACTTCTCATTCACTCAATTAAACAGATGACGGATCCTATGACGGTCTGTATGCCATTCGTTTTACACAACAAAAATAACGGTCTAGATATAAGAAAAAAAAATTTAGAGAATAAGAGAAGGACTCGTGTGGAAAAATGAGTTTTCGGTGATCTTTCTGGTGCAGATTTTAATAAGTGTCAAATGGTAAAACAAGTTTTATTAACCTTGACGTTCCCATCGAATGATACTAGACAGTAGAATCTTTCGAATCTGAAAAGACGAATTTCGGTAACGAAACTTTACCCGTTGATGAAATACTAAAACCCCAAAGTAGATCCAGAAGCCCGTCGACCCAAAGGTTAGTTAAACATTAATATAAACAAATTCACACACAATCTATGTTCCTGAGGTTTCGGGTTGTTTTCGACCGAAGTCCTTTGTAATCTTCGTATAAGTAACCGGACATCTCGACCGTCGGATGTCCACCCTGTCTTGAGACTCCCTAAGAAATTAAGTCACCAAGTAATTGCAGTAGTCCAAAGAGTGGCGAAGAAAAGAAACGGGTGGTCATACCACCTAAATAGGACCCCGACCAGAACGGAGCACCACCATCAACTCGACGACTGTTTAAGTATCCTACGAACGAAATTGTACATAGGAACCTTTGTCGGTCTCTCTACCAGTATAAGTCTTCGAGAGTCTTTTCCCGTTCCTACGGAGAGAGAACCTTCCACGTCTTTCGTAGAGGAGACCAGAATGACTGAGGGTATAACAGGTAGGTACGACGACGACGATTCAGCGAAGTCAGCGCAGGCTGAGACACGCTGGGGTATCTACCGTCGGGTGGTCCGAGACGGTAGGGACCCTAAGAGGTCCGTTCTTGTGAACTCACCCAACGGTAAAGGAAGAGGTTACGTACTTTCACTTTTCACTTTCACTTCAACGAGTCGACACAGATTAAGAATCGCTAGGGTACCTGACGTCGGATGGTCCGAGGAGGTAGGTACCCTAAAAGGTCCGTTCTCATGACCTCACCCCACGGTAACGGAAGAGGAATGGACTCGGTTAATGACATCGGTCCCTTCCCCTAGTGTGACTAATAAAATCCGAACTCGATATATGGATCATCCTCGTCCCGTGTAAGTGAGGAAGTTTCGTGTTCCCGAGTACCCTTTTCTAGTCTTTCCACTCAGTTTCTCTCCCCTACCTACGACCCCCGTCCACGACTCAAGTAATAGGTTATGTTATGACACGGTGGACTGATCTTAGATCTAACATCAAACAGATTTTCGTAAGAAAGACGAGAGACGATTTTTAGAGTAGAGAGGAGTAATACAATTTTTCTTGACCAAAACAAGACCCAAAAATAAACAAACAAGGACAAAAGAAAAATATAATTATCGTTTATAGTATTAAGTATGGACAGAACCGGTGGACCTTAACATTGACCGGTGTCGTCATTCAATCCTCTGAGATGGGAAACGATTAATTTAATCTGTATTGAAGTTTCCCGATTAATTTACATGTAATTTCTGAATGAGTACATAAAAATTTCAGTAAAAAATTACAACCGGATGAAACTTCCCACTTACGACCACCTCAATCTGAAAGTGTCGAACCTATACACAACTCTATGTAAGTAAAAGTCTAGGATTGATTCGACTGTTTAATCGTCACCCATGTGTGAATGACTCCCCCTGCCCGTGAAGTCGAGAAGGAGGACGGTCGGGGTCACACTATTAGACGACAAGAGTTGAAAAAGAAAAGATGGTTCAGTGTACACTTCCTTCTGTAAGTGAGGCTCCTGTCCGAGGGCACACGTGGTAAGTCATGTAGGTGCAAAGGAAATGGATGAGGGAAGGCAACCTTGTTTTTGTGTAGTCTTACGTTCAATCACCCTCTCCATAAAATTATCCGTACTTGAACTTAGACGAGGTTACATGTTTTTATTTTTTCAAGAAGAGTGTAAAATGGAAAACATAATAAGTCCATTCCGATCTAATACGACGTCATCCTTTGTTGGGAACCACCGAAGTATGTCGTAAAGTAAAGACAAAAATTTTTAAGTAAATAAATAAACCGATGTGGTCCAGAATAAACACTGTGAGTGCTAGACATCAACGCTGTGAGTTTGAGAAATAACGCCGTACACCCTAGATCAAGGGACTGGTCCCTAGCTTGGGGTCAGGGAACGGGACCCTCACGTCTTAGGATCGGTGACCTGGTGGTCCCTTCAGGAGTTGTAAATCAAGGAACACGTCACACTCGAATGTCCCCTCCCGTACGAGACGATCAACAGGTCCCTGGGACGACTGTGTCAACGGTAGAACTTCGTCGAGTGGTCGAGAAGTTCGACCACTTCGGTTGTAGTGGTCAGCGCCTCGTCAAGAACAATACGGGACCGTGTGTAGTGGAAGTAAGGATAAAACACCGGTTCTACTCAGTGAAGCCGGTTGGATACACGGCTACCGGATTCACCAGGATAATATACTTTCGGGTCAATGGTGATGTCCAACTTTTTCTCTTTTTATTAATCATTGTTTACTCAAGATAGTATGGAGTAACTGGACGAGTAAGTAACGTGAAGGACGGTAGGGTCTCTGAAGTGCACCCATGACCAGATGTCGGACAATCCTCGACCCGTGGTGTCGTCCTCCACTCACCATCCGGTCACTCACTTCGAAGTGGACAGTGAGGGGTAGTGAGTGTACTGACGAACTTGACAGGGGTGGGTAATGGGGTGGGGGGTTCGACCCTTTTTCAATAGAGGGCACTTTGAACAGGGACCACGGTTTTTCCAACCCTGGGGACATGGTTAGTTATTTTGAGGCAACCCGTTTGGACATTCGACTTCTTCTACGAAGGACCTGGTAAACGAGATACAAACGGGGGACCTTTCTTCCTGAAAAATCTATGAAACGACTAAACAACGTGTAAGACCGAACCGTCGTAAATCTTAATATACATATGTACATATATATGTTCATATAACGTATTTATTTACATCCCGACGAGTCGTTACATACAATTTGGGGTCTTCTACTTTTATCCGGAGGTGCACGTGTCACTTCTTGGTCGGACTTTTGAGTTAAATTTATTGATTGTCAGATGTGTCACTCTAGAGGGAAGATATTTATGGGCATATACATATAAATATTACGAATCCTTTTAGGGCCTTCGTCTAAATGATTTCACGGTTCTCACTAATATAGACCATTATTATCGTTTACCGTAATGTGAAAAATAAAAGGAAAGGAAACACAAAAGATAGTACAGAATGTATCTTTTTATTACTAAAGTAACGGAATAGGTAATCCACTCTACTGAACTTTTCGTTGACACCGTCCGTCTTAAGAATCCGTCGGGGTTCAGAGGATGGGAACCACACATACGATGTATGTCAGGGAAGGGGTTCACACCTACCCCGACACTTGTCGTACCCTATGATGAGGGTAGTGACACAATACAAAATACCGTTTTCTTTAAAACGTGTGCACCAATTCCGAGGTATAGTCGACTAAAAACTGACTTAGTTTTTCCCTTTACGGGAACTGACCCTCATTCGATTAGGTCACTCGGAAATGTTCTCTACTCTTCCTCGTCGTCGTCGAAATAAGAGGACCGGAGCTTCTTCCTTCCACGGGACGACCTTTTCCTCTCTCGGGATACCGATCCCGGACTCCCACTATAGATCCTCGACTCTTGATTCTCGGTAGGGACCGACTGTGAAACATTCTTTGGTCCTCGGAGTCCTTAAGTCGACATTCTTTACTTAGTCGGTGGTTCGTCACTCGACCTTTCTCCCGAGACGTAGAGGTACGTCTGTCGTCGGGACCAGATGTAGAACTGACGGGGACCGTTACAGGACTCGTTTCACTTTCACTTTCAGTGAGCCAGTACAGACTGAGAAAAGTTGGTGTACCTGATATGTCAGGTCCGGTCTTATGACCTCACCCATCGGAAAGGGTAGACGTCCCCTAGAAGGGTTGGGTCCCTAACTCGGGTCCAGAGGGCGTAACGCCCGCCTAGAAATGGTAGACTCGGTGCTCCCTTCGGGTTCTCATGACCTCACCTATCGGATAGGGAAGAGGTCGTCTAGAAGGACTGGGTCCTTAACTTGGCCCCAGAAGACGTAACGTCCACCTAAGAAATGGTCGACTCGATGGTCCCTTCGGGTTTCCCGGGTTGATTACGTGCGGACCTGAAAGCTGGGGACCCGAAACTCTCTCTTATGTAAACACAACAAAATTCAGTCATTCAAACACTACTGAGAAATATGATATTATCTTTTGAGTTGTAGTCACGGTTGTTAACCGTGTTTTTAGATGTCTCATTTTAGTCCGTTTTCACTCCCTACTTGTTCACATAAGTTTCCTTCTTTTTTCCAAGAAGTTGATCTTTAGTCCTGACGTCAATCGAAACACCTCTCACGGACCCCTCTCTTCTCTCGGAAGACCTCACGACCGTCAACTGATGTGGAACGAGACCCCTGAACTAGACCTATGACCACACAAGTGTATATTTTTTTACGTAACTTGACATATGAATTCCGAAACACATACAACAACAACAACAAGTCAGTGAGTCAACACAGACTGAGAAACACTAGGGTACCCGACGTCGTGTGGTCCGAAGGGACAGGAAGTGATAGAGGGTCTACAACGAGTTTGAGTACAGGTGACTCAGTCACTACGATAGTTTGGTAGAGTAGGAGACAGTAGGTGAAGAGGAGGACGGGAGTTAGAAAGGGTCGTAGTCCCAAAAAAGGTCATTCAGTCAAGAGTGTAGTCCATCGGTTTTATGACCTCGAAGTCGAAATCGGGGTCAGGAAGGTTACTTATAAATCCTAACTAAAGGACATCTTCTCACACAAAGTTATTTTTTATTACTTGATTGACGTTACTCGAACCACAGTTTCGTAATGGTCTTAAGATCTATTTTAGACACACATAACACGTACCAACCATGAGTTTTTGTGAAAAAATAATACCACTTTATATGCATCGTATTTTGAGTGGTAAATTTAGTAAGAGTCCCATGCCACGTCACTGTAATTCACGTAGGTGCAACTACACGTTGGTCGCTGTGATAGGTGGAGGTCTTGAAAAAGTAAAAAGGTTTGACTTTCTTTATACGAAAACAACAACTCTAAGGACTGAGACAAAAGAAAACCGGTACATTTGTCCAGTTCCTTGTTGGGTCCTTACCGATAGTTCCGTGACGACCGTAAAACAAAATAAATACATACTCCAACTGTACTCGAGGCTATACGGAGACCCAAAATCACCCCATTTTTAAGAACCTTCCACCGGTAAATAAAATGGGTCAAAATATTCGCTCCTAAAAATAGTAGGGAAGGGTCAGGGTGAAAAGTAGCGAAGGAGTGAGTTTGGTGTAAGAGGTAACATTGTTCAATGAACACTAAGAGTCTGGTATGTTCTTGACAAACTGGGAACGGACACATGGACGGGACTCTACGACAGTGCAGGAAGACACGGACTATCTGAATGAGATTGAATGTCAACCGAGTAAATCTTGTAGAGCAACACGTGTATGAGACAGGATCCACGTCCGTATGTGACCGCCTGTTCTGAATTAAGACGGAAGTGCCGTAGTTCCCGACTCTACCTGTGCACAGGACGTTTTTCAATGAGGAATCACTTTGAAAGAGGTCGATGGAAGGGAGACACGAGACAAGAGGGATCACAGTAACGGACTCCGAAAAAAAAAAAAAAAATCGTTAAATATGTGTGTAGAGGGAAGGCTGTCGGGGGGAGGGACATAGTGTAAATAAATATAGGAACAGAGGTACCTGTCTCCTCGGACCACCCGACGTCAGGTACCCCAGTGTCTCAGCCTACGCTGACTCGTACGTACGTAGGAAGATGAATGGACTTTCAATGGATTTTTAGACCAAGAAGGACAAGTAAAGACACAGGGTACATGTGTCGTCTCACCGGTCCCACCGGTGAGTGAGTGATAAGGGACTTACTGACTCAACTACACCCCAGCCCTACGATTCCTATATAATACTAATTTAACGTTTGAGATGGACTCTTAGTATCGTGGACTTGTAGACATTCAATGACTCCAAACCAATTATCAATTTATCTCTTTTACGTGTTCCGTGAAAATCTCAGAGGAATACTACCTAAATATAATAATTAGTGTGGCTTCATATCCTTGGACACTTGGACATGAAGGAGGAGAGTTTCAACCGAGGGAAAGAATAATTAATTCAACCCATACGATATCATATTTAGAGGGCTACGAATAAGGTGAGTAAAGTATGTATGATTACTCCTGTTCGGATGCTCACACCACCACCATCCCTTTTAGTAAATAAGTCGACACCCTTTTTATTGTAGTCCTGAGTCTGGGGGACGACTGAAACGTGTGTCGAGAAAATTTCTAACTATAACCGTATGATTAATTCATCGACTCACGTAATTTATTTCTTGTACAGTGACCTCCAATAATCGCTGAGGAACACAAAGAGGTGCAGCGTAGAACATCCACTTCCATCTCACATACCTGTAGTAGATGGTAAAAAGCTCAAAAGACGAGAGTAGTTTTTAATTAGTGTCTCAAGTCTCTTAAAAGTTTCAAGGTTAATTGACATCTTTCTGAGTGAAACTATGTTTCACGGTATCAACACGGACAGAGGAAATGTCACACACATAAATTGTCTTTGACCCACTACCAGAGTATCGATTCACTCTTGCATGAGACCCCTACGCTAGAGTCTGAACTGCTAACACGGATCTAACAAAGGATTAAAGATCTTTCTCTCTTTTTCCATTCTATTCAGGGGGTCAGTAACGAAGGAAACGTCCTTTACTAAACACGAGAAGGACATCCACTGTAAACGTAATAAAGACTGTTCAGGTGTACGGCTCAGTCGAGGCAGACATAGGACGGACTGATATCAATTACTACCGTCTTAACTTGGGGTCGTCATCATTAAAATGTCAAATAGTGGATGAGTAAATAAAAAACTTACAGTTATGTTCGTTTTAGAAAGTTTTTCGTGTCCCTTTCGTGAACACACACACAATTATACATTTCCACTGACAATTTAATAAAGGACTCATAATTTTATTTTCAGAAGCTTGTTCTTTCGTCCACTGATTACAAGGCCCTCAACCACTACCTGTCCCTCCGGACCACACGACGCCAAGTGTCCAGTGTCTCTGCCTGTGCTGACTCACTGACTTGACTTCATATCGTCAAAAACAGGAAGGGAAACCGAAGAAACATACAGTACCTGTATTTTGCATCCTCGTCAAGTCCTACCCATCTACGGTCACCTGACTCCTTGACTCGCTTACAAACAAACCTAATGCCGAACTGGTCTTGACCCTTTCCTTTCGGTCTTTGTCCGTCAGAACCGGTCACAATGTGTTGGTTCTGGTCTCGTAGTCGAGACTGGCGGTCACCGACTTCTGTGGCTCCTCTGTGTCAATGTTTTTAAAAGGAGAAAGAAATGAAAAGAACAAATAAAAAGGGGCATACAAAAAGAGGTAGACATAGAACTGTGACACACAATCATCTCTATTTTCTTGAGTGAGAACAAAAGTAAAGACAAAGAGAACTACGCAGGTCAAAAAGGGGAGTGACCCGAGGGTCGATTGAGAAAGGTGAGAGAAACAGTTATAAGACAAGGGTCTCTCGACCCAGACTAAAGTTACAAAAAGACCGATTTAGTTCTAGCGTCCTTCCCAACTTCACAACTGAAATAAAACAAAGAATCAAACGGTGCTTTCACCTCCCCCCTCCATCCTACTGCCCTTCCCTTTATAATTTAGTACGATTGTCTGAGAAGTGAGGGAAAAGAAAAAAAGGGGTTTAGAGTAAAATAACTAAACAAAAGGAAAAATTTTGAAGCATAACCTCTTATCAACTAAATACTACATAATCAAAGTCCACATGTCGTTTCACTAAGTCAATATGTATATAGGTAAGTAAAAATCTAAGAAATGAGTATATCTAGTAATGACTTATAACTCGTCTCAAGGAACGCGATAAGTCATCCAGGAACAACCAATACATAGAATAGATATCATCACACACACAATTAGGGTTTGAGCATTAAATATGGAGGAACGGTACAAAGGGGAAACCATTGGTACAAACAAAAACTTTAGACACAGATAAAGAAAAACATTTATTCAAATAAACATAGTACAAAATTTTTAATCTAAGGTGTATACTCACTCCAATGTACTATAAATAGAAACGGACCGAATGAAGTAAATCATACTATTAGAGATAGATCCAGGTAGGTACAACAATATTTACCATAAGAAAGAAAAAACACTGACTCATTATAAGGTAACATACATCCATGGTTTAGAAATAGTCAAGGAGACAATTACCTGTAAATCCAACGAAGGTACAGGCCCGATAACATTTAGCACGACGTTACTTATAACCCCACATACGTAATTTATATAAAAATTTAATACCAAAACAGGTCTCCATCCTTATATAAGGATCCTCATCCTGACGACGTCGTATACCGTCAACATAAAAGTCAAGAAATACCTCGGAGGTGTGACCAGAAGTATCACCGAGATAGTCGAAAGTAAAGGTGGTCGTCACGGTGTCCCAAGGGAAAAGAGGTGTAGGAGAGGTCGTAAATAACAAACATCTGAAACCTACTACCGGTAAGACTGACCATACTCCACTATGGAGTAACATTAAAACTAAACGTAAAGAGATTATTAACACACCCGAAGGGAGAACTGAGTCTATTATTTCTTAGACGGACGTTACGTCCTCTGGACCCAAACTAGGGACCCAACCCTTCTAGGGGACCTCTTCCTTTACCGTTGGGTGAGGTCATAAGAACGGACCTCTTAGGATACCTGTCTCCTTGGACAGTCCGATGTCAGGTACCCCAGTGTTTCTCAGCCTGTACCGGCTCGTTGATTGGGAAAGAGAAAAGAGATTATTAGTCACTGCAACTGGTACAAAAGTACACGGCAAACTGGTAGGCCTACAGAAGAAACCTCTTCTATAGAGGTCACAGAATCAGGAAAAAGATTTTAAAAATAAATAAACAAAGACCAACGTGACCCAGACGTAGTGCCACGTAAAGAGATCAACGTCAATCATCCCCGATGTGAAACAGCCTCTTCCGTTACCGTGGGGTGAGGTCATGAGAACGGACCTTTTAGGGTACCTGCCTCCTTGGACCACCCGACGTCAGGTACCCCAACGCTTCTCAGCCTCTGCTGACTCGTTGAAGTGAAAGTGAAAAGTGAAAGTACGTAACCTCTTCCTTTACCGTTGGGTGAGGTCACAAGAACGGACCTCTTAGGGTCCCTGCCCCCTCGGACCACCCGACGGCAGATACCCCAGTGTCTCAGTCTGTGCTGACTTCGCTGAATCGTCGTCGTCGTCGTCGTGCGAAACAACACCTCGCATCCGAAGAGTGACGCCACCGAAGAGAACATCGTCTCGGGCCCGAGACCCACTCTTCCGAAGTCATTCACGTCGTACACCCAAGTCGTCAGTACCACACACCGAGATCTCGCGCGCCCGAAGTCATCAACGCCATTAACGCCGTGTATCCGAGTCATCAACGTCGAACACCCGGGATCTCACACCCGAGTCATCAATGCCGTGTGTCAGATTCACCGAGACGTCGTGCACCTTAGAGGGGTCTGGTCCCTAGCTTGAACACAGAGGACGTAACCGGTGACAGGGTGGTTTCTTCAGGAGAAGAATCAAGATTCTCTTCCAAAAAGGGCAGTGTGGTCAACGGAACGTCTTGACTGAGTGACTAGTCTAGTACAAAAGAAAGATGACGGAATGGGTCACTGGAACTCCGTCCATGGAACCGACCTCTTTTCGTCCCCACACCGTCCCCCCTTCGTCTCGTTCCACCCCCTCACGTAAGCCGTACGGAACCTTCTTTACATGGTAAAGTCTCGTTTAAGAACTAAACTGGGGACTGGGAACGTGGAAAATCCCGTCCCATGTAGTAATGGGAAAACATGGAACAAAGGAGTAGAAACTTTGTCCTTGTTTTTATAGAGAAAGGGTCCAATCTCCACTCCTACTTGATTTCACGAACCGTGTTTCGGGCCAGACCTCCACCAATACTAAAAGTGCCTCACTGTAGTTGTCCGTCCTGTACCAAAGAACCCTTAAGAGTGTTTAAGAGAGACTTGGTTCTGCAGTACTTTACCTCGAGACAAAGTTGTTTAAAAGAAAGAACCCGCAACCCTATTCTCTTTCAAGAATGGGACCCTCCCATTTCCTCCTGTTACCATTCTAGGTCTACTCGACAGTCGTGGAGTCGGTTGACCACACTTAAGGTCGATACGAGGTTACGAGTCTTTCTCGACGTCGCGGTCCGACCCTTCTCTATTTCGGGTCTCTGGGTGCGACATCTGTGACCGTGAAGATTTCGATAAAGACACACACGGTAACTTTTTACAGTTGCGACCGACAAGGACAGGTAGGACTACATCTCCACCGGTCGCAATGTGTCGTTCTTGACGTCCGGTCACGTCTAGGAGTTGACTGGACCTTAGAGAACAGATTCTTTCTGGAGTACCTTTCGAGGGAATCCCATAAAGACACGACATGAACCGGGTCCGAGGGTCGGGGTCCGAACCAGAAGTTCAGAGCCAGTCGGTGCTACTACGTCGGAGTCCGGTCGTCGAGAGTGACGTTTTCGGTGGGTCCGGAACCCTCTGTATGTACTACGGAGATGACAAGGGTCGTAGCAAGACACACCTGGTCTGGGAACCCGAGATTGACTCAGGCGAGGGAAAGGACACGAGGAGGGTGACACTACCCTCCCTCTTACTTCGAGTGACATTATTTCACACTTTCTCTATTCACCTTCCTCTTAGACCCGATTTTTAAGTAAAAAGAACAACGGTATAAAGAAACGAACAATATCGAAGAAGTATGGGATCTCGAGAACAGTCGCTGGGTAAAACACTTACCTCTGTAAAGATGAAACTTCAGTATTAAATAGGACGTTCTCGACGATTTTCTTCGTGAAAATTTGAGTCTAGACTCGCATCCGACCCTTAACATTCAGTGGAGGTTCGTGAACCCATTTAACGTTTCTCATCTCAGAAAAATGGAGGCCCTCAGTTAAAATTGAATAACGAAAAAAAGAGACTTCTGTCAAAAGAGTTTGTAAAAGAGGAGGAACGAAAGTAACGCATAAGACTGAATCCACCATGCTTACTCGATAGGTACCAAGAAAATACTGTAAATCAAACGACTATTGAACACCGGTGGAATAGTAATTGGTAGATCGATTTGTTCTCAAAATTTTTAATTGAATACCTTCCGGAGTTCTTTATGAGATAAAAAGGTCGGATAAGGTTCTATTAACGTCAATGACGGTCGGTAGAGAGAAGGATTATTCGGAGTCTTTCTCTGATACCGTCTCTCCCATTCTTGTACCTACGACCGTAGGTGTGCGGACCTAAGTTTACGACTGAAATAATAAACAGTGGAGACGCTACCTCCCATTCGACGAATTGGAGAGACACGGAGTTAAAGGAGTAGACACTTACCTTCATCTCTAGTGTAGAAGGAATCTCTCGACAACGTTCATCATTTACTCAGTTCTATGGGTTCCTAAGACCTTCAACGACCTGTGTATCTTTCGTTTTACATTCGTATAGAAGAATAGTAATTTAACAGAACATTTACACTTGATAAACTCATAACCTTTCTTTCTGTAGGTCTACCTGGTCCTTTCGTAAATAAACATTTTTATCAATAGAAAATATCAAACTAATTATCAGTTTACCGAGACTCTTCGTTCAGTCTAAATTAGTTTCTACAAGGATCTTATCTAAATCAAAAACTTTCACAAAACAAAAAACAATTTAATTTAGTCTCCGTAATAGATAAATTTAGAAGACCCAGAATAATGTTACCACAAAACTTACAGTACAAAATTTCCAACTTTTCTTACAAAAGTTACACGCTCAAACGTAGTGTGTTGGTGGACTGACCTATCCCGATATAATTCACCGGACGAACTGAGGGACCCGGGGGGCGGTGGGAAGATAGAAGGGTGTACGAGAGGCCTCTCGCTGCACCTCGTGTACAATACGTTCGAGGTCTCTTTCTATTATTTTTGTGAAAAGACAGAGGTATACAATAACGAAAAAGATGTGTGACTCAAAAGTCCCATTGACAGAACAACTTAAACGGATAACGACTGTTTCGATAAGTCCTAATTTGTTATGAGAGACGGTAGATAATCCTCCGGTCTAAAGGGATTCTCTTAAGAAAACACCGTGGGAGCTTTACAGGGAAACAACGTTGGTGTCTTCCAGTGTTCTCTCGTCGACTTGACACGTCGACTCAAAATAAATAATCTACATGTGTGTACGTGTGTATACGTTTGCGTACACACGCGTGTGCATGTGTGCGTCTGTGGGTCTCGGGAACTCGGAGTAAGGAAGTGCAAAAAGACTCCAACTAATCACTTCTTTAAACCCTTATTTAGAGACGATCGAACCCCGGTACTAACGAAATACAAAGGTCCTCAAGTTTACGAAATGTAAATAAGGACTTAGAAGTGTCACACAAAAGTCATCCTGAGATAATATGGGTAAAATGACGGTCTTTCAGGTTCCTCTTAAGATCCTTAACTCGGTTTATAACCGTCTACTTAGTGACCTGTCCGTGTTAAGTCGGAACACCTGAGTCCGTACACAAACAAACCTACGCGGGTTTCCCTTCCAGTACAATGAACTTTAAGATCCCCTCCACCTCTTGCACCCCTCTAAACATGCCAAAATTGGACCTTCGAGTCTCAAGACCAAGGTCCTACCACGGGGCCGAAGACTGGGGTACCCCTTCCAGTCCAGGAGAACGTAGGACAAAAGTCTTGGGTGTATATAGGAACAGAAGATTATACATAGTACAACAGTAGAATATAGCTGAAAATACTAGTGGACTTATTAATAGAGGTGGGACTCCCGGTCTTGAGGTATTCCTCTTACAAAATGACTAGTGACGCAAGAGTCTTGGGTTGGGTTACCGACCGTATCTCAACCACGGATCGTTCATCACGGGCCAACTCACCGGAGGAGAAGCACGCACAAAGAACGCGGAGTCACAGGAGCCGTCGTGGTGGCTAAGTCGACCACTACTGACCCCGGTCTGTACCATCCCCCCAGTACCACCGATTTTAATAGTGTTTAGGAGATCCGTCGGTCCCTCCACAATAAGGTAGTTAGTCATGAAAGTGTTCTTAAATAATCCAAACGTGAATACGAATGAAACACGAGTCACGATTTTAGACTCCCTTTATAACTTTTCTTATTATCAAAGGAACGGATCTCTTAAAGTTTTAGATCGACCGTTCTACTTAAGAATATGTTTATAGTAGTAATTCAATATTAACTTTTCTAATTTTTTTTTTTTGGTCTGACCAAAATTCCCTTCATTTTCAAAGTCTCCTACCTCTCTACTTTCACAAGACTTTACCTGTCTTTTCCAAGGATACCTCACTCCTCCCTATACACCCCAACCCTAATAGTGTCCCTTCTCACTCTGGAAGACACACCGTTCCCCTCTGGGTCACTCGTTTCTGGACCCTGACCGTACTTGTGCCGACGACACTCCTGTTCTCTCCGGTGGTCGGACTGGCCTCACCACACACGAACTCTCTCTCCTCCTCTAGTTTTGGTTTACAACCTCTGGGGACTGTCCACCAGACACTAGAACTGAGTCGACGAAGTCACGGGTTCCAGCTCCACACCGTTCTCCACCTCACCATCACCCCAACCTCCCTCCACGTCCCCGAGTAGGATCGTGGAGATGCGGTGAGACAGGAGATCCAAAGTTGAAACGAGGTTAGTCGTGAGTCAAAAAACTGGACTTTTGAGGGTCACTACTTGGTCGGACTAGAGAGATATTTCGTCGCCAAGAGTTTGAACTCACACGTAGTCGGGGAAGTCCCTAGAGTAAAATTTACCCCTAAGGACCCCGAACAGGGGGTGGTGTGTGGGTTCAAGACTAAGGCATCCTATCAAGGCCTCCTTAATCCCTCGACGTAAAAACGTTCTTCGGTCCCACGAGGTATCTGGTGTGAAACGTTTATAACGGGATTCCTCATTCACCAAGTTCCTCGTCTTTTTTGAATCTTCTACCCGTCGGTCGTCTTCAGCACATATTATCTTCGTTTACGTGTCAAGCGGTGACACTACGACAAAAACTACTTTAAATTTGTGACAGGTTTGTTAAGAATCGGAAGGGTTATAGATCCCTGAATGGAATTAAACTACTCATTTCACTATATATACCATCTGTACCTTTGCTAGGTCAAAGGTCTTCGAGTTCAACACTCTTATGAGTTCGAGGGGAATTAGGTTCCTGTAGGACTCTCGTCGGTGAACTTAAATACGAACCGATAGTCGACCCGAGTCTCGTCGAGTAAAATTTGATGTTAATCATCGTTTAATATCAGTCTGACTGAAAGTTTTCTCGACCAATGTAAGACGATCCTTTGTTAAATTTCCTAGTCTAACCATCACGGAGATTTAGTCCGTCCGAGTAGACCGAGGGTTCTGACCCCGGAGGGTCGGGACGTTTCTACCTAAGAACTAATCGTCTTTCAAGTCCACACCCGAAACCATAAGAGTAGTCACAAGTGACTGTTATCGGCCTAGACGGACCTCTCCCACGTCTCTTGAGTCACCGTTTGTACGTCTTACCATTCCTACACACAAGGAAGACGTTTACCCCTCTTGACGGTCCCTGACACCATGGGTCGAAGAAGTTAGAACACCACACTGGAGAGACGTTCGGAACAATCCTTCAGTTCTTCGGGGTCTCCAGTGTGGTTCCTCCCTTTGAGGAGGCAGTTGACGAGAGAGTAAGTCATGTGTGATGTCTTTCCGGTCTGTCGTGTCCCATTTTAGTACGGTGACCCGAGGGACGTTTCGGTGTGGTAAGGTCACACTACGGACCGTACGACAGTCACACACGTAACACCCCACACACGCCGCACACGTCACACAGTCACACCCCACACGTCTCACCCCATGGCAAAAGTTACCCAGTTCACTTGGAGGAGTCTCAATATTAATCTCCTTTGACATTTTCCATAAAGTAAAGAAGATAGTGTCGATACCCCCGTACCACCCCCTTCGACGACGTTAAGAATAAAGTGGTCTTCAAATAAAGGAAAACAAAGGGTTAGAGGACGTCAAAATATTACTCTCGTGTCGGTAAAGTGAACTCTATTTTCGTTTCCCTTCTTGAGAAT
Organism: Capra ibex; assembly: GCA_006410555.1. Taxonomy (NCBI): domain Eukaryota; kingdom Metazoa; phylum Chordata; class Mammalia; order Artiodactyla; family Bovidae; genus Capra; species Capra ibex. The sequence goes on from SJYO01028879.1 coordinate 1,253,956, forward strand.
TATCACTTCCTTTGTATAAAATTTTGGTTATGGTGAGGAGAAAAAAAAAAAGGGGTTGGACAGTCGTTTTTTTGACAAACCGAAAATACACTACGATCAACCGATCTCAGTTCGTAAGTGACCCCCATACACGTCCAATTCGCTCAGGTCACGTCGACGGAACGAGTAGGTACGGACGCACGTTTGTGGATATTACGGACCTCAATTCCTTTGTTTTAGGGGGTGAAGACACTTAGAGGTCAATTCCGTGATTTCCGTGATTTCCGTTGGAAGTGGACGGGGGTCCCTGTTGTGTCCAGTTCCCTCTCTTACAACAACTTGATGTGACTTAAGCTAAGTTTTCAGTTGTGGGAAAAGTTTTTACATTTTTTAAAACGAACGAAATTTATAGATGGTCCGTCACTTACCCACCCAACAACCGCTGAGAGGTCCTGGTGGATCAGAGACTGATGGTGGGTCCATAGAAGGTCAGAGGTTGAGTTCTATTTCCTCTCTGTGGGTAGGACTTTGTGCAGAACGTACAAAAGAAGAAAAGAAGAGAAAGAAACTAATAGGAGGTAAGTGACGAATCGTACCTACTCAATCGACAATATCCCCACCGTCCTCTACTTGAGTCACACAAGTACACGACAACATATATGGTTTCCTCTTTCACTGCACTTGAGTCCCGGAGTACTTGAGAGTCCGAAGGGACCACCGAGTCGACCATTTCTTAGACGGACGTCATGTCCTCTAGACCCAAACTAGAGACCCAACCCTTCTAGGGGACCTCTTTCCTTGCCGATGGGAGAGGTCATAAGACCGGACCTCTTAAGGTACCTGACACATCAGGTACTCCAGCGTCTCTCAACCTGTGCTGACTCACTGAAAGTGAAAGTCTTTCACTGCACTTGGGTCCCGGACTTCTGAGGATTTACGAAGACCCACCTCTATCCCTCTGAACAGAAGTGAGAGGACTCACCCTGACGACCTTTATCCCACCCATACCAGTAAGAACGGTTGGGACAATAAAAAAAGTGAGATTACGTGTAGTGTAGTTGAGACACTTGATCCATAATAATAGGTGTGTGTTTCTTTCTTCCGAGTTTCTCCAATACATTAAACGAGTTCTGACACGTAGACCTTCTTCGACTTTGTCCTAGGTGAAGACTGAACCGGGTCCTAACATGGTAGACCCGACCGGAGATCTCTGTCCTTCGACGGGTCCCCGCCTCGGTCACGAGAGTTTCCTGTACGGGGAGTGAATACTACCAATTAAGTCCCCTCCCCGACATACACACACACACACAGAGAGAGAGATATATATGTGTGTGTATATACATATATAGATATAAACACATATACAATCAGAGGTTCTTGTCGTTGTGTCCACTCTTCCCGATAAAACGACGAGTCGTCCGTGCCGAGGATTGGTGGACGGGATCAAGAGAGGAAAGGAGAAACTCCTAAAAAAAGGGGAGACTTCACTGTAACCCTCCGTCTTCTTAGAACGTCTCCACAATACTTATTACTGTGATCACAATACACGACGTATTCGAGGACTAACGTATCTCGATAGTCTATGGACCCACCCTTACCCCTCCATCTCCTTCCCTTGTCACGTCCGTAGAAAAGAAACCCGTTTTCTTTGAGTCTGGTAGGACGGACAACCCGTTTATATGTTGTCCCGTGACCAAGGGTACAGGAATCGTCTCTACAAAAACATCTTCGTGACAATAAACGAAAAAGACCCATAGATAAATCTCCGTCCTAAGGAGGGGGTCCACCGGGAGACTTACCTCCACCTTTTCCTCTACTCACTCTTCCCTTAAATGTTCATAACAGGTCCACGTCGTACAACCCATACACCGGGGAACGAAGTGGACGTAAAAATCTTGGTCTCTCCTGTCACAGACGAAGGAGAGTCGGGTCTTCTACCTGAGCCTAGAAGACGTAGCCAGTCGATTCTGTTGAAGACACTCTTTTACAAAAGATTGCACCCCGAAAAGAACCTCCTTTTGGAGACTTCACCTTTTGGGTATTAGACCAATCCTACATTAAAGAAGAAAGGAAAACGAACGAGATCCAGAAGTGAGTAAGGCAAACAGAAAATTCTGTGACCCTGAAATTAATTAGGGTGAAAAAGAAATAGAGGTCCCTAAATCGAATAAAATTCTACCGTCTAATGGTTTGGGAAAAAGAAGTAGAAAGGTTTCTAAACGTTTGACGGTCTTGATGAATTTATACCCATTAGACTTCTTTACAACCGAATAAGATAGGTTTATACCCACAACAAAAAAGGGGATCTACTCATGTTTTACTGAAAAACCTCAACTCTCCTTTGACTTTAATAAAATAATAAAATATGTCCTTCTGTCTTGGGGCTCTTTCTCGTCTTTCACTATGTTCTTATTGTAATCTGACCCCACCTTCAAAGAGATACGAAAATTAAAAGTGCTTGCGAGTGGTGGGAAAAGGTGTGTTTGGAACTGACGACTACTTAACGACGACGAAACTTTTCCCACTTTTCAGTTAGGTGACGGCACTCAAACTGAGAGTCCTAATAGTGGTCTTCTTTCTGACACTTTCGCACGGAACGTTGCCGTCCGAAAGATTAAAGAAACTGTTCAGGAGGTGACAAGACAAAACCACGTCGACCCTGACTGGATGAAACAGGGAAGCAATGTCCCAACACGTATCAATAATTATTGTCCTGCTCCTCCGAGACTACAAGTCTGAACAGGGACTTTGCGTCGTTCTGGAGAGTCGAAGTTTAGGGGTCGGGCCGAAGTACTTAAAATAAATACGTAAGTAAATAAATACACTACAGACCACGGCTCGGCGCCTACTTTTTAATTTTGCATTTAAGTAGTCGTCCTGGGTCTCGTATCGACCTAATTTTAAACTTGAGGACTTGAAGCTCCTGGGAGGACGGTGTTTCCTTTGTTCTAGTAGTTCTCGGGGTGTTTGTTTCCTTCTCGAAGAGAGAGGAGGGGGTAGTTGTCCGCTTTTCCGCCTGGACTCTTGTGAGTCCGAGGTTTACAGTGAGTGTTGTAGGGTTTGGTTTTGTTTTCGTTACGCGGTTTGTCGGTGTGTTTGTCTCCGTCCGCCCTGTCCGAAGATCATTCGGGACCAGTCAACGGTTTTAATCGAAGACCGACGCCCGGGACTCCCTTAATGCATTAAGGGTCTATTCCCGGGAGTTGAAGTTTAAAGTAGGAGAGTAGAATCTGAAAATGAGACTTCTCGACCGTCGTTTTTATCCACTCTTAGAGTGAAGGTGACTACGTCACTCCGACGACTAAAGATAATCCGTTAAAACAACAAGTTCAGTAACCCTACCACTACCTTCCTTTACGGTACAAACACTCTATTATCTTATTGGGGTGGGGGTGGGGGTGGTTTCATTGGTGTAACGGGAGGTAAAGTATGAGAACTCAGTGGGCACTTGACTAAGAGACTCTAGTCATTTGCGTTCACAGGCGTCACCTCCTGAAGTGGGAAGGTGTCACCCTACCGTCCGAGACTGGCTTCTTGCCTCGACTACACGACCCCAGAACGATTTCTCTTTGTCCTCCGTATCCTCTGTCAACTCCGACCACCGACGGTAGTCTTCTGTATAATCGCTTTACTGGGGACTCTTGGTCTATGGAATGTCTACAGGAGAGTAAAGGATGAGTATTGTCGGAATATTGCATACTAAGAGAAAAGTATCCCCTCCTTTAACTCAGTTCCTATTTCGTCGGACGGAAGTTAGTGTGTCGACCAATCATACCGACCCCGGACTTTCTGAAGTGTCGAATAAGGTGTGGGGTCAGGTTTTTTCGAGACGATACAGTTCAAGTGCCCTAAATCCATTTCGTAGGTCACCGAAGTAATCAAGGTATCCTGGGACATACTAACTCGACGACTTCCAGAAATAACGATCGTAGTTCCAACGGAGACACAAAAGAATACCGAGGATCGGTACACACCGGTAAATGTAAATCTAATTAATACTATTTTAGTTTGGTAAATCAAGGAGATAGTGTGATCGGTGTACAGTCACCAGTCATTGGTGTACACCGATCGCCGTCAGAAAGACCCACCGTGTCCGAAGATCGTACAAAAGTTGAAGTGATTTTCTCAACAACCGATTGCTACCTCTACCTTGTAAGATCAACAATTAAACTAGAGGGGAAACATCGGACGTGAATCAAGAAGACCCGGACTTTAGGTCTGGATAGTTTCGTCTGTAAGATCAGGATGAGACCCAAAGGTGGCCCTATCCGAAGGGGATTCGTGCAGACTGTAGACAGACGGAGAAATATGAGTCGCATGAGGTCCCTCAGATGAGGTCGTTTAGTCTACGAAAGGCTAACCAGTCAAACCCCTCTGATTGAACGTTACTCAATGGGTGACTCTTGTTCAAGGCGACCAGGGGGTTCCGAGACGGGGACCCCACCCGTACCAAACCCCTACGGGCTACGGAAGACAAACGGACATTTAGGTGAGAGATTAGAACAGGTACGACGAGACTCGAGGTCCTCCGACCAGATGTAGGTACTCCAGGAATGTGAAGACAGTCTGGGCGACATAACACACTAGAATACGAGGGTTGACATTAAATACCGGTTCACCTTCCCGATGTAGTACCTCTCCCGTGTTCGTCCCCGTCCCCGTGTCTTTGGTGTGCTCGTCCAGCGGACCACACACAAGGGAGGGTAGGAAGGTGACTACGGAGAGGGAGTCAAGTGTAGATACTGATATCCCGTGCTCTTCCAGATAACTACTCGTTTGATCGTGGGATTGTCCGTCCCGTTCCTTTCTCTTCTTTCTCCGTATGATGATGTCTAACCATCCATCATCAAAAGTGTTCGTTCCCTTAAATGTATCTTCCGAACAGTTCTGGTCATCTAGAGGTTTGGTCTGTCCATCTTAGGATTTCAAACATACCTCCGGAATTGACTCAAGTCGGTGCATATGATAGGTCTCCCAGAGTTTTTGTGTAACTAGAAAGTTCCGACACGAGTACTTTTACCGAGGTCGATACCTTTACTACCTATCGTAAATGTAAGGTTGCTCCCCGTCTCTCACCCCTCGGAGGGTAACGGATTAAGGTAGAGAGACCAGTTGGCCTCCAGTCTGGGAGAGACACTGGAAGAGGTTACTCTGGGGACACTGGTAGACTACAACTTCCATTTTCCAGTATGACCAAGTATCTACCTGACCTAAAAATACACTCACATTTGACTTTCACCCGACGAGAGAATGTCAGGGTAAGTCCCTACCGGGACTTTCTTTCTCACTTCCCTTTAGGAGGGTTGTCTCTAAACTCTCTACATAGACTAGGTGGTGATACATATCTTCCTCTCCCGAAAGGTCCACCGAGTCACAATTTTTTAGGTGGACGGCTACGTCCTCTGTGTCCTCTACACCCAAGTCAGGGTTCCAACCCTTCTAGGGGATCTCATCCTTTACCGTTGGGTAAGGTCATAAGAACGGACCCTTTACGGTACCTGTCTCCTCGGGCCACCCGATGTCAGGTACCCAACGTTTCTCACCCTGTGTTGACTCGTACGTGAGTGAGTGCGTACCTTTCTCTTCATCGGGTTTCATTGTTGTTTATAGACTTACTAGTTCCGGACCTTTCTCCTTCTAACCTCCTAATTCCTGGTCCTCTCGACCCCTTCGGACACCTTCGTAGGTACCCGACCTCGTACCACACACTGTCTGAAGTGTAGTCTATAATTACGAGTGGTCTTTCGTACACAATTGGTACCTTCTCCGTGATTTGTCGGTTCCACCACTTCACTGAATCGGTCGACTTAAGTCAGGAACCTACCTATGAGTCATGACCGTTTCACGCGAAGAACGGTGCCATAGTCCTTACTTTCGACACGTAACTGAGTTGTCGTACCCGAAGGAGAGTAGTTGCGACCAAACGGTGACGACTTTCGGGTCAAAAGATCCTCGTCTCTACTCTTGACTCGACGACTAAACTGTGGCAGGGGACATCTCCGGGTGGTCGGTGAACCACCGTTGAGTTATGTAGTCTGGGGAGACGAGAACCTTCCTCGTCGACAGCCAGAACTGACTTAGTCGTACGTGTCGTCTATGCTTTAACGCACTTTCGTAGACGCACTGTCTCCTGAATCTCTCACGGACTAGGGGACGGTGTCCCAAAGCCACTTGACTTCTCGGGCCAATATCTGGTCCTCCACACCGACACCCGTGTACTGGAACCTTAGACGACTGGAGTAATGTGCGACGTAGTAGGTCTTTAACAGACACATTTATCGAGGAATTGCTTCTAGGTCGAATCTCTACAATTTGACACTCCTAACCGTGGTAGGAGATCCTGTGTCATATATGGGATGTAGTTGTTGACAATACCTCCCGTCACAGGGGTCGTCGTTCGCACTTAGACGCATCTTCACCCACACCGAGAGGAATATAGTGAGAGTCACTGGATGAATCCCTTAAACACGAAGGACAATGACGTAAAGATCCGAAACCCCCGAACTAAGGGTCTCCCTCTTGTAAAGATAGGTCAACCCACAGGGTTATTCGAGAATTCAAGATAGATGACTGACTGGGCCACGGTCAGATAGTTCGTTCCCTTGATCGAAGGTAGGGTCATCCTCATGAACTGAGATTACTAGTCCTCCTCCATCCCGACGACATTGTATGACCCCACAGAGAACCTTGGGGGAACGGGTGAAATTGTTATTTACCTACTTCCCCATTGGTATCAGACTCTTCCCGTATCACTGGTCCCCGAGTCTAGTAGAACGACTACTCCCGGTCCTACTGGGGCGGTCCAATCTGGGTGTCTCTACGATCGGCTCCCCCTCTCCTTAGATTTTACTCCTCGTCTCACCTCCCTACCACACATAGACAATGGACCTTTCGTCGACGTCGTTGTCCTCGACCTGAAGTACAGTGAGTGGAAGGAGACCATTCAACTGGGTCTTTTTGTCCGGTCGGTCTTAGGACCTCTTCCACAAGGGTCTAAATTGATAACTTCTTTCACCTAGGTCCACCGAGTCCTGACTTGGGATCTCTCATGTGACCCCTGAGACGGTCTAGGGGAAATTCTCCTCGAGTAAGAGGGTCGAAGACTCTTACCCTCACTAAACACGGAGACTCTACTTCGGAGAGACCCTTAACGGAAGGTGATTTCTCTCGTTGCCTCTTCCGTTACCGTGGGGTGAGGTCATGAGAACTGACCTTTTAGGGTACCTGCCTCCTCGGACCATCCGACGTCAGGTACCCCAGCGTTTTTCAGTCTGTGCTGACTCGCTGAAGTGAAAGTGAAAAGTGAAAGTACGTGACCTCTTCCTTTACCGTTGGGTGTGGTCACAAGAACGGACCTCTTAGGGTCCCTACCCCCTCGGACCACCCGACGGCAGATACCCCAGCGTGTCTCAGCCTGTGCTGACTTCGCTGAATCGTCGTCGTCGTTTCTCTCGTTGTCTTCCCGAACAGNGTGAAAGTACGTGACCTCTTCCTTTACCGTTGGGTGTGGTCACAAGAACGGACCTCTTAGGGTCCCTACCCCCTCGGACCACCCGACGGCAGATACCCCAGCGTGTCTCAGCCTGTGCTGACTTCACTGAATCGTCGTCGTCGTTTCTCTCGTTGTCTTCCCGAACAGACCACCGAGTCACCATTTCTTAAGTGGACGGCTACGGTTTCTACATCCAAGCTAGGGACTCAGTCCTTCTAGGGGACCTCTTCCTTTGCCGTTGGGTGAGGTCATAAGAACGGACCCTTTAGGGTACCTGTCTCCTCGGACCGTCCGATGTCAGGTACCCCAGAGTTTTCTCGGTCTGCACTGATTTGTTCTTGTTGTCGTTTCTCTCGGTGTCCAGTACTACAGACGTCCAGTGTGAGGTGAGGGTCTCCGTCGGACGTAGGTCACACACTACTCCCATTTTCGGGTCGAAGGAACGTAGTTAGTTCGTCCTGCAGACCCTTCCGAGTAGGGTCAGAGACCCAGTCTACTCCGAAATCTACCGTGAAGAATCCCTAAGTCGTGGAGGGACCGGGTCGAGGTGAAGAAGGGAGGCGTTGTCCGTATCGAGAACTCACATTCATTCGGGGTGATTTGGAGGACAAACGATTTAGAGAAAGTCTCGGGAAAAGGACCCCGTGACTGAAACCTGTCACGAGAAGGAGTCGAGTCTCATGAAAGGGACGAGTGGAAGACTACCTAAGAGAAACTTAATAGGTCTAAACTTACACAGGACACTCGCGACGACCCTGGGAGTAACTGACCGTGTCACTGTACCCCGTCGGGGCGACGTTCGAGGTCTGTGGGCGGTGGGGAGGGTGTTGACCACTCATTCAGACGGACCAAGACTCCTAGTGACAGTCATCCTGGGGGACGAGCGTATATCTTAGACGTAGGAGTTTGGATGTTTTTTAGTTAAGCTAATTCTGTAAAACCGAAGAGGTAATTAAGACACAAATTTAATAGGTATAAGTCTCGCACTCACCCCTTTGTGAGTAACCACCGAGGGAGTCTTTGGGGACTGGGGTTCCTCACGTTGAACATGGTCTAAATCTACGTCGTCGGTTCACAAACCGGACTAGTTCCCAAGCAAAAACTGACGCACAAATAAAGACACACACACACACATACCCATAGATCGTTCGAACCGGAGGAAAGTTGTCCTGTCGATAAGGGGAGGGTGGGGTGTATGTGACGGGGAGTACCCTGGGAATGTCTTACTCGTCCAACTAACTTAGACAAACTTAGAGTTTCAATAAATTCTACAACTACACAAGACATGGATTTTAGCGAAAAATTTTAAATAAAAAAGTAACATATTAATTATTCACTTGAGTAAGGGAAACAAATTTTTTATTAATTTCGTAAGGTCTATTCCACTTTTAAGGAAAACCGACACTGTGGTCAGGGTCAGGGGAGGGTCTTCTGTTTAATAATGGGAGGTCTGTAAAAGGTTTAACCGTCACAGATAAATTCAATTTCAACAAGGAAAAGGAACTGAACTTTTAAGATGAAAAGTCTTCAATGTGACTTCTTTCGGAGAACTTATACGTACTCTTTCTTACTTGTTCCTATAAATGTCGTCGTATCAAATATTATCGGCATTTCCATTCGTCGAATCATCCCCAGATTTATTTAACACCAGATAGAAATTTAACTGTGACCTGTGTCATCACTTGTGTCACTCCATCGAGACATTCACGATTGTACTTTTTTCAGAAGTCTTTCATATCACCACACTTTTTCCTTCAACGTTTACTATTTACATGATACTAAGACAAAATAGACCCAATAATTTTATTAACGGATTATCTTTGCTGGACCTAATCCTCAGACCTCTTGACAACCAAAAGAGGGACAGGTCGGATAGAGTCGGTAAAGAAGGGCAAAAGGAAATGGTAAAGACGAAGGGAAAATAAGGTGTAAGAGGGGAGAGAATTAGTGACGAAAAGTACCCAATCGTAACCTTAGTTTAGATGTAGGACACTTGACAAACAAATGAAAGAAATAGTTGGTCAACTTGAGTAAACTACTCGTTGTACCGATTAGGTTTGACCATCAATTTCACAGTTTTGTTTACCTACGTAACGAACGCGGGGTCGAGTGTACCAACTTAACTACTAATTAATTAACTCTCCGTTACACTAGACAGATACCTTTGGACGGGTGAAACCGATGAGATTTTCGCAGTTTCTATTCGGTTGTCAAACTGTTTCAATACTTTTTATACATGTATATATTTTCTTTGAAGTTAACTCCCAACTTCTTATTTTCGGATCACAAACGTAATTTGTTTTACGTTATCATAATATAAAACACAATGTACATCGGACTTCTTAAGGTCAGATTACCAAAGAAAAATATAACCTCTTTTAACACCGGTTTCCTTCACTCCAGTGTTCCGTCGGGACGACCAAATCGACAAAAGACTACTGTGTAAAAAATCTGTCATCTCTACAAGTAAGAAGAAATGAGACCAAGAGAGAGAGACTATACTCTCCTAGGTTTATAGACGAGTAAAGGAGTACCCAGACACTAACTCCGTGTCAGCAATACTCTACCTACGTTTACAGACTGTGTCAGGACTTACCCCATTACCGTCCTTCCTGGTCGAGACCCGGAGAGATCTTAAGAGGTAATACCAAATTACTACAAGGTCACGATCTCCCAAAACCTTATTTTAGGATACCGGTGCCCTTAACCTGTTAACATCGACGTCCTTCTTTGAAACTTCATACCAATGGTGTATTTATGTCCCGTGGTCAATTCAAACTTAAGTTTCATTTATTACTTGTCAAAAATTTATATTAATACGGGTCTATAATGTGCTCTGTTTAAATATGGGGTTTTTCATAACGGATAGACTTTCATTCAATCTAACCCAAGGGACATAAAACAGACAACTTGGACAATTCAGATGGGTACTATGTACATCTTTGTGAATTGACCGTCACAGAATGTTTAACTCTCATGTAACAAAATGCACAAAGAAACAGAACGACTGAGATTTTAATATTTAATACTGGTTAAGAAACTTGAGCTTCTCACAACCTATAAATCAGTTAAAATCCCAAGGAAAAGATTATTGACCATACAGGACGTTTCTTTGTCCACCAAAATTTTTTTAATCACGTAGGGACTCGGTTTCTATCATGATGTCGGGGTAAAAAGTATTGATTCCTGACCTTCCTAGGTTTTTCCAGTACTTATCCTTGAAAAAAGAAATTTTTTATAATCCCCGTGTAGATACGTTAATCTAAAAGGTGTCCATCTAGAGAAAGGAAGACCGGAAACTTTGAAGATCGATTAAAATACTGTCCTGACAGTGACAAGAGTATTGTACTGGTTGACAAAGGAGTTGACTGTTGACAAAGGGGTTGTCTGTGGACAAAGGGTTTGTCTGTACGCCCAGACTGGCTGAGAAGTCCCAGCGAGGAGGGTAGGAGGTCCTACCAAGGGACACAGGTGTCACCCTACCACAGGTGTCACCCTACTATAGGTGCAGGTAGAACTTTATTTCGTCTTCTCACCGTACGTACCATTCTAGGGTAAACACTTTTAAGAGTTTTCGTAGTTTTATTTATAACCATTTTTGTTGTGAAAAAAAGACCAATTTATAGATTCTTTGAGAATTCTGATAAATAAAACCCTACCGTAGTCAATAACTTCCAATCTCTCTTTCTGAAGTATAAATAAAATATGGAAATATCTACCTATAAATCTTTTATTGACAAGTGTAACTTTGTCCGACGACGACGACGATTCAACAAAGTCAGCACAGGCTGAGACGCTCTGGGGTATCTGCCGTCGGGTGGTCCGAGGGGGCAGGGACCCTAAGAGGTCCGTTCTTGTGACCTCACCCGACGGTAAAGGAAGAGGTTACGTACTTTCACTTTTCACTTTCACTTCGGCGAGTCAACACAGGGTGAGTCACTGGGGTACCTGACGTCGGATGGTCCCGAGGAGGTAGGTACCCTAAAAGGTCCGTTCTCATGACCTCACCCCACGGTAACGGAAGAGGCCTTTGTCCGACTCATAAATGGAAAATCGGTGGTGTGAGAGTCGTTACCTGACCTTAAACACTGTCCTCCTTCAGAAGACCGTAAGGGAACTCGAATTTTAAGTTCCGTCCAGGTCTGTGAAGTTCCTGGTCTTCTCGTTTGAAAAATCAAGAGGATAATTAGTATTGAGTTCGATATACTTTAACGACAACGAATCCGTGTCTTTTAACCGACTTATAGTCGTTGAAGCATAACGAGTTCATTATGATGAGACTCGTAGGGACAAATGAAAGAGGGAACTATTCAGTCTTTTTGTTTAGTTTTGTCGGTTCATACACATAAAGATCCGAAGGTTTAGACGGAATTGAGAATACAATGGATAATAACTACTAGAGATAATTATTTGTAGATTTTGAATACATCGTAGAACATACATCGTCCACAAAATTTATGAAACGTATGTATACGAATAAGTGTGAAATGTTATTCGGAGACTCTATTAAGACAAAAAGAGTAAAACGTATACCGGTCGGGCTCCCCACGTCTCAAGGTCGTAGAGCGGACACACCTAACGTCGACATCGACTCCCTCGTCCCGGTTCAGGTAGGCTCCGACTGAACATTGGTACTACAGTATGCCAGAAAGGAAACAAGGGCAGGGACTGAAAGTCGATAACGGGAGAGTATTGGACTAGAGAAAGGGTCATCTGTTCAACCGGAGAGACCCGAGGTGGTCCCGTGTACATGACATAAGATCGAACCAGGGAACTTCGTCACATCCTCAAATAGATCCGAAGGGACCCCCGAGTTTTACATTTCTCAGACGGACGTCACACCCTCTGGACCCAGGTTAGAGACCCAGCCCTTCTAGGGACCTCTTCCTTTACCGTTGGGTGAGGTCATAGGAACGGACCTCTTAGGGTACCTCTCTCTTCAGATCGTCCGATGTCAGGTACCAACGTTTCTTAACTTGTGTGCTGACTCACTGATAGTGTGTCCAACCAGGAACTTCGTTACATCCTTAAATAGATTAACGCAACTCCGGTCCCACCGGGACGTGGGTCGTCACACCTTACCTCCAGGAGTCCGGTCGTCACCGTCGGACTAGGAAGGAACCACGTCCACGGTCAGAGCACCGTCCCTTTGTCAGGAACTTTCTTAGTAGGCAAAAGAGGACTCGGCGACGAGGACGTCCGGGGTACCTCTGTGGACCAAATTGGTAGGGGTACTTGTACGGGAGGTGGGGGGACGCGCACCTCGAGGAACGAGGAAACACGGAGACGTCGTAAAAGGATTTTATCACCACGACTCCGACGTCGGTCCGTCTCACCGACCACACGGTGTCTGTCCTCTTATGGGTGGCGAATCATGGGCCCCTGTGCTAGGAATTGAAGAGTTTGAGTTCAGTCAATGAAGGGTACATGTCACTCGTATTAGTGTGTACAAAACCCGATCAACACACGGAATTGATCAAGAATCTACATTTCAGACTATCTTGTACGTACGGACGATTTAGTGAGTCATCACAGGCTGAGAAACACTGGGGTACCTGACATCGGGGGGTCCGAGGAGACAGGTACCCTAAGAGGTCCGTTCTTATGATCTCACCCAACGGTGAGGAAAGAGGTCCTATTGAAGGACTGGGTCCCTAGCTTGGGTCCAGAGATCACAGAGGTCGTAATCGTCCACCCAAGAAATGGTGATCTCGGTGGACCGTTCGCGTCATATTGTACCCTGTGTACCGTTTAGTATCCTTCTTCGTCGGGACCCCAAGTCAGTGAAGATACACTTGAACCCGGACACTGTACCCGATTGTGTCAAAAGAAACCGAATATTTCACACGAAAATCGTTATTGGTGTTGTAAATCGATCACCATTTCTTGGACAGACGGTTACGTCCCCTACGTTCTCTGTGTCCAAACTAGGGACCCAACCTTCCTAGGGGACCTCTTCCCGTACCGTTGAGTGAGGTCATAAGAACGGACCTCTTAGGGTACCTGTCTCCTCGGACCCCTCGATGTCAGGTACCCCAACGCTTCTCAGTCCGTACTGATTTCACTGAATCGTGTGTGGAGTAAATTTCCATGAAAACAACAATAACAACAACATATCAACGATTCAACCCAAGCTGAGAAAACACTGGGGTACTTGACATCGGACAGTCCGAGGAGACAGGTACCCTAAAGAGTCCGTTCTTATGACCTCACCCAACGGGAAAGGAGGGGGTCCCCTAGAAGGACTGGATCCCTAACTTGAACGTAGAGAATACACAGAACGAAACCGTCCGTCCAAGAAATGGCGACTCGGTGGTCCCTTCGGGTTTCAACGAAAGTGTAAATAATTAATGTAGAACAATAGGTATTCATTCCGTCAGACCTGGACGACAAAGGAAGGTACTCCTACCTCAACCTCATAAAAACCATAGAGTTGGACGTGAGTAAAGAAGGGTGGGACCCCCACCCCTCCTCCCATACTTTAACGGATAAACCACTCGAAGAGGCGGAGGAGGAAAGACCACCCCGAATAGTCGATGGGACTCGTCTACCAGAGAAGATGACGTCGTCTCCGTCAGGGGACATGAGTGACCAAGTCTTAGACCCGACTCTTCAACCCAGGATATAATGTTAAAAACAACTTTACAATCTTACACCCTAAAAAGACTCCTTATATAGAGTCTTCTAGATAATCTTAAGTCAAAGAGGAAACGAGAGTCTGGTACGAAACCGAAACAGTCTTTAAAGTTTACGATTAATTTGAGTACACAACGTATATAGATCATAAAATCCGTTATCGATGGTATAATTATACTTATAAACTCTAAACGACAAACTCTATAAACTTATTAAACTATGACTTTATAATATTCGTAAGTACGACCATAAATTTATACACTACCATATTATCTAAAAAAAAGTAAATGAGGACACTGAAAAAAAAAAAGACACGAGTCAAAACCTTACCTAACTTGTGTTATAAGTAAAATCACACTAACTTGACCCAGAATAACTACTTTACCTCAAACAAGGGTGTCTTTGCGGAGTGACAAAAAATTTAGTTCATCTTATTTGTAAATAAGATATCAGTTTAACATCGAATCAACCATTTCTTAGACGGACGTTACGTCTTCTGGACCCAAGGTAGGGACCCAGCCCTTCTAGGGGACCTCTTCCGTTACTGTTGGATGAGGTCACAAAAACGGACCTCTTAGGATACCTGTCTCCTCGGACCGTCCGACGTCAGGTACCCAGAGTTCTCAACCTGTACTGAATCATTGATTTGGTGGTGGTGTCTTATTTATATGTCTTTTCATGTAATATCATATGACCGTGGGTTTACCTCTCTCTCTGGTAATGATCACGGAGTCTCGAGGGTCTGTGTCGGGGATGGATCATTTGATGACAAAACTGGAGAGTGTAGTAGGTGCTCACAACGACCCAAAACTTGAACTACATGTACGTCAATGTGGTATCCGTGAACTACCCTAGACCAAAGAAAAGTCAATCATCGTGAGATTAAACAACTAAGACGTTTATTACGACATGACCAAAGATTTGGTCAAAAACCTTTCCCTTCCTCCGTCCGGCCCCTCCCTCCTCCTTCTTACCCCTTCACTCTCCCTCTTACACACACCCCCATGGTAAACAGACAACGATGAGTCTTTCACTACGTCGGGTACTTCTTAAACCCCTCCCATATTTGGTCGAAACGGAAGAGTGAAAAGAGAAAGAAACCCTACCAAAACGAGTGACGGAGGACATGTTACAATACTTTGAGAGAGGAATCAAGAAGTCCGTACTCTGGATTAGGGAACTTAGATAAGTAGTGGAAGTGACATATTAGTATTCTCTAAACTAAATCCAGTATGAACTTACCGGATCACCGAAAAGGATGAAGAAGTTAAATCCGGACTTAAAACGTTATTCTTTGAGTACTAGACTCGGTGTCAGTCGAGGTCCAGAATAAGAATGACTGATATATCTCGAAGAGGTAGAAACCGACTTTTCTTGTATGAGTTAGATTAAAGTCATAACTGGTAGACCACTACAGGTACACATCTCAACAGAGAACGTAAAAACCTTTTCCCACAAACGATACTGGTCGTATAGGAGAACTGTTTAGAAATAATCGGAAACGGGACGAAGTAAAACATGAGGTTCCGATTTAAACGGACAATAAGACCCATAGAAAACTGAAGGATGAAAATTTAAGGTTAGGAGACACTACTTTTCCTGTAGAAAAAAACCACAATCAAGGTCTTCCACAGTATCCAAAAGTATCTTGACCAGTCGAAGTCGAAGAAGTCGTAGTCACCAACCCCATATCTCAACTTAACGACATTATATCTTACCAAACGGAACCTTTACTTGGTTCTAATGAGACAGTAAAAACTCTGACGTAGGTTCATGACGTAAAGTCTGAACAAACAATTGATATCACCGATGAGGTAAAGAAGATTCCCTAAGAACGGATGTCATCATCTATATTACCAGTAGACTTAATTTAAACGGTCAGATAAAATCAAGTGACTAAGGATTCTACAACTACAAGTAAGAACGGTAGATGACGAACTGGTGTAGATCAAATGGAACTAAGTCCCTGGATTGTAAGGTACAAGGATACGTTTAACAAAAAATGTTGTAGTCTTGAATGAAAGTGGTGGTCTGTATAGGTGTCGACTCACAGTTCTTTTTACAAGCACGAAACCGGGTCGAAGAAGTAAGAATAACCTCTACAGTTATTAACGGGAGACGAGAAGGGGTCATCGTATAACCTACGGAAGACTGGACCCCGCCCCCCTACCGAGTAGACACCTTCACCGTCTAAAATAAAAGAACCCGAGGTTTTAGTGTCGTCTGTCACTGACGTCGGTACTTTATTTTTATACAAACGAGGAACCTTCCTTTCGATACCATTTGGATCTGTCGTATAATTTTTCGTCTCTGTAGTGAAATGACTTTTCCAGGTACATCAGTTTCAATACCAAAAAGGTTATCAGTACATACCTACATTCTTGACCTGACATTTCTTCCGACTCTCGGTTTCTTAACTACGAAAACTTAACACAATGACCTCTTCTGAGAACTCTCAAGGAACCTGTCGTTTGTCTAGTTTGGTCAGAACAGATTTCCTTTAGTTGGAACTTATAAGTAATCTTCCTTACGACAACTTCGGTTTCGAAGTTATGAAACCGGGGGACTAAGTTTCTCGGTTAAGTAACCTTTTCCGAGACTACAACCCTTTCTAACTTCCGTCCTCCTCTTCCCCCACCGTCTCCTAGTCTACCAATCTACCTGTAGTGACTGTGTTACCTGTACTTAAACTCGGTTGAGGTCCTCTATCACCTCCTGTCTCCTCGGACCACACGACGTCAGTGATTCTTAATCTATGCTGAATCACTGACTTGTTATTGTTATATTTGGTCGACATAATCACTGATGAACTCTGGAACAAATCCACTCTTTCATTCAACCTAGACTTACTCTTAGACCGACTTGACTGAACGAAACCGACATGGCACCACTATACTTGTACACTAGGTCTATGGACACTTGGAGTTCTCCTGGGGTCCTACAACCGGACCGACCTAAAACGTCCTCACTGGACACAGAGGAAACGGAAGTTCAAAATAAGGGGTCAGTAGACGGGGACCAGATTTTGTTTACAGACAACCCTGTACAAATGAAGATCCACAAGTAGTTTCACTAGCTATTACTTGCTTACTGGTTTATTGTCGTAGAAGGGAGAAAAGGTGGAACACACGGGAGACACCCTGAGATCCTGTAAGATTTCTTCTACCTCTGACACGAACAGTGTCGGTATAAGTGTGCTGTCTGTGCCCGAAGTACTACCTCCGTCAGTACAAACAGGTGCACGGAGGGTTTAAGAAGTTGTAGAAAAGGTTCCTATATGGGACTTATAATAGAAAGTCCAAGGCTCCCGGAAGTACGACGAGTGATAAGTCTCACCTCCCCTTCAATCTATTAAAAGGGCCAGAAGATTCACTCTTTCGATCTTACACTTAGAGGGTCAGACTAAAGGACAGGTTACTAACAAATAAGGTGCCGTGCTTACTTTGTGACACCAGTATCACATGAGGAAGTCGAAAAGTCTACTCCGTTCTTCTAACACAGAGAAAGGGGTCCGAGTCACCGGAAACTGGAGTAGTGGGACAAAGGACAGAAGGAGTGGAGAAACGGTTAGAGTTAGGTTCAAAAGAGACTCCAGGAAGGTCGTAAAGTACTATTTGTACACAAAATCGATAAACCGAGTGATAAGACCTGATTATTACTGACTTAGATTACATCCTGAACATCCTGTCTCCCATCTCCTGTCACCAAGGAACCATAACAACACGCTTTATGTAACCCTGTTCTCTTCGGGGTAGTACAGGGATTTTTAGTATGGAACATTCAAGGAAAGATGAGGTAAAGACACATCTAAAACAGAAGTCTAATAAACAAACGAGTTTTTAATGAGTAACTCGTAGATGATTCACGGTCTGCTACAAGACTCCCGAACCCTCCCGTGCGGGTACTCGTTTTATCTGCGTTCAGGGACTCGAATACTCGGAATTCCCGCCCCATCTCTTGGTCGTCATTCATAATAATTACTATTTACGCAGTTAATGTACCAGATAATCTACTCCTATTCACTATACCCTTTGCCGTGTCGTCCTTCCAACCCCTTATGACCCCCGTCCAGTGACGTTCACATCATCTTACAAGGTTCACCTGAGTGACTAGCATTTCTGAACGTCCGCTATATCCTGATTCGATACATCTATAAACTTTCTTCTCGTCGGGTGTTTCACCCTGTTCGGTTCCGTTTCTGGAACTGCATCCTCGCACGAACCTTACAAATTATACTCCACCTTCAGGTCACTCCCTCATCTGCTTGTTATTTTCCACTTCAGTCTCTTCATTGGTCCTCAGTTTGGTACATCATTGAACAGACAGTAACAAGCCTGAGACCGAAAGGGAGACTAGCTTCGTCCCGCTCCCTAACGTTTCGAAATTGGTCTCCTCCTTGAACGATACCGAATGTAAAATTAGTACATTAGTAAAACCATCGCTACAACTCTTATCCGTCAACCACACACCCTCTATCTCGCCCTCTGGTTAATCCTCTGTTAAAATTAGTGGTTCAACTCCCTACTACCATCGAAGCGTATCACTTCTCTTCACGAGTATCAGACCTATGTACTGAAGGACTACATTACCTGTACCTTATATTCTCTTTTTCTTCGGTTCTTACCAAGAGCACAAAAGCGATATTCGTTGAACTCTTAACCTCAACGGTAGTAGGCTCTACCCTTTCTGACGTCCTCGTTACCTTACCCTCCACTAGAACCTGGAGTTTCGACCTGTACAACTCTTGTCCGCAGGAAATCTACAGAGTCCATCTCTACAACTCAGACCTCAAACCGTCGTAAGATCACCTTCCTACTCGAGACTCGATTTTCGAATTGTTTCGTTACACCCATCTATCTCTTCTTAAGTTCCAGACTCGAACCCGTGGGTTGTAATTATCCATTTCTTCTCTTCCTTGGCTCTCTCCTCTATGTCCTCAACGTTCCTCCAGCACCCAACCCCACCCCGTCCTCCTTTACATCTCAAAACCCTTTGTTCATTTCTTTCATTTACTTCCTCTTCTCTTCCAGTGGGTGGAGTTTGCAACGTCCGCCCAGTTCGTTATACCCCTAGCTCCTACTCTTTGACCGAAATCACGGTTCTACCAGGTACCATTGGAACTGTTGTCATCAAAAGTACCCTATCCCTCCTACTTGTGAAGTAATCCTAATTAAATTCTCTCTTATACCTCTATTTCTGCTTTGCCACTCATATTTGTTAAGAAACTTCAGTAAAAAAAAAAAAGATCCTTCCCTTCACTAAAAAAAAAGATAACCCAACTACCTTCTTCACATCAGTTCTCCTCGTAAAAAAATTCTACCCCCTTTATTGTCGGAGAATTACACGACTACCTTAACAGATATATCACCCGTCTCCCTACCTGAAGTCCCCGGGGACCCCACCCTCCTTTGTCTTAGGTCACAATCTCGTCTCCCCGACCGAAATCTTACCTCGTACCTACCAGACACGTACCTTCCGTCTCCCGGACACCCGTCTCCCGGATACACGTCTCCGACCATGGTCCTTGTACTCTCCCACTCCCCACCTACCCCTGAGAGAAACTTAACGAGACAACAAAGTCTCTTCATTCTTCCGGTAGTCGACTTTTACTCCGACATCCTCATCTACAACTACAACTCCTCTCCCCTCTTCCACACTGAGTCTACAGACCCTTTCGTCTCTATACTTACTTACTCCCTTCGTGACATGATATCGACCGTACTCCAAGTTCCAGTACCTAAAATTTCCTTCGGACAGTCGTACTAGCACACAAAAGAGGTCCCCTGGAAGTAGACGTATCGACCACATGTATTTTCCACCTCCTGACCTAGAAAAGAGGAAACCTTTGAAATTTTTACGTTGTTAAATTTACAAGACTCTTACTCTCTCGGTGAAGTTTGTTAATACAGATGGTTAAACGGATGTAGAGGGAGGGAAGGGAGGGAGGGGTGGAGGGGGGGGGAATGAAGGAAGGGAGGAAGGTTTTCGTGAATATAGAGGACTAATATTTTATTAGTATGGACTCTGATC
Source organism: Capra ibex (assembly GCA_006410555.1). Taxonomy (NCBI): domain Eukaryota; kingdom Metazoa; phylum Chordata; class Mammalia; order Artiodactyla; family Bovidae; genus Capra; species Capra ibex. Next base: position 1,274,093 of record SJYO01028879.1, read on the forward strand.
AATACACGTAAAGAAGTTATTTACAACACACATATAATTCACGGTCCTCGAGACAATCCGTGGTACTTCTGTGTTTTTTCGTTTCTTCTGGGATCTACGAACATCTCCTCTCCACTTCTACTTTGTACAGATACTGTTAACATTCTACCTTTAACCGGTCGTAGTTTAACTTTTACCTTGTAATACCCTGAACTCTCTTCCTATGGAACAAGGGTCGACCTTTACTCCCTAGAGACTTCTCCACCGTCTAACATAGAAGGTTCCCACCGGCGTGTCATAGAGGGTAGGGTGTACGAGGAGACTCGACTCTGTAGCTATGAGAAGGGTAAATGTCATCCGCACCTACAGGAGAGGAATTTACCCGACACTGAGTAAGTATTGGTCATGTCACGTGGCTTCTTTACTACGGTATCTTGAAGACTCTGGGCCGGTTTTCTCCTCTAGGCCGAGGCGGGACACACGACCCTGTAGTACATTTTTCAGGACTCGGAGGTCCATGGGGACTCCAGTGATATGGTACTCCTTCGGGTCCGGTGTACCCCTCCATCGAACATCCGTGAGACCAACTGTCACCAGTCGTAGTCGTCACCTGTGCACTGTCTTCAGTGGAGACGTCCTAAGATCGGGGATCGACGACTCATGGGGAGTCAATGAGTCGTGGGGGTCGGTAATTCAGGAAGGTCGAGTCGAGGACCTTTATTTCCCCCTCTCAGTTCGGCAGGGACGATGTGTGTGAGACTCAAGAACTGGGTATCTTAGAGACTCGTATCATGTTACCTAAAAAAATGTGGAACTTCAGAATCTCACTAAACAGTTTATCGTCATCAATAGTCTTGTCTTCTAAAGAACTTTGTCCCTTATAACCTTGGTTCAGTCACAAATCTACACTTCTTTTACACTATGATTTACTCTGACCACTAAAATAACTAATAAAATAAAAATCTTAAAGGGAAAGTGTAAACTATAACGATTATAGTTTGTAAGAAAACATCTTTATAGAGATCTATAAGTAGTCTTGTAAATACTTCTGTAACTTTACGTCGAGGAAGAACACTAAACTAAAACACCACTACGTCACGGTAGTTTATGTGAAATCATTTTTGATCCAGAACTTCTCATTGAAAGCATGTTTTCAACTCTTGAAGTAATTGTCTCAATGATCTTATAAAAGATATTTGGTCACGATTTGTCATGATAAATGTCCCACCGCAATTTTTTGTGAACCAGATTATACGTACACTGTATTAAACGAAAATTTTGATTAAAAATAACATTGGTATGGTCACAAAAATAAAAGTCGAACTTGAAAAGTTGAAAATAACTGAATGGTTTTCTCCTATTTCCCTCTAAAATTTCATACTACCGACATATCATTAACTGAGTAAATGGACCAATCAGAAGAGACGGAAAGGATCACGTTATCTAATTATCCACTAGTTTACCAAACCAAAATAACTAAAGGAGAGGAGACAAGTGGAAGAGACCGACGTGTCTAGACACAACGACGAAAGTGTCAATTCCACAAAACAAACGTTCATTGCCTCTGGTTACACTCGTCTGAGTCCTTTTTGGCTATTATTACTCTCCACGTTCCTAGACTTTCACAAAGGTCTTAATTTCCCCTCCGACTTCTTGGTCCGTCCCGTCCGGCTCATCGGTCCTCGAGGCCTTATATCGTCCACCCTTCGGTGAAGGTTCGGTCAAGCAAGTGACCGCACTTACTCGAGGTTCACTAGTACCCGTGGTGCAAGGAACTGAGTGTCGAGATTAAGGGTACCTCATACTGAACCAGGATCCTTTCACTCAGGGAGTCACTTCGAGGAGTTACAGACATAGACCACCCTCTGTATAAGGTTTCATTTAGACCAGAAAATACTAGACTTCCCTTTACCTTCAGTCCGTCTGGTCTCTCGTCGACAGGTGGAGTGAAAACTAAGACCTCAGTAGAGTTGCCGGGCGTCGTCTGACCTGGAGTATCTAAAAAAATTCCCCCATACAGGAACACCAAAATAAATAAAACCTGGAGTCTCTAAAATCACGTAAGCAAGTTAGGTTCACATAGACAATTGAACGTTATATGGAATAAATTTTTTAATAGAGATAATGGTGTAAAACTTTTCTCAACAAGTCAGTGAGTCAGTACAGACTGAGAAACAGTACGGTCTGAAAGGACAAGAGTGGTAGAGGGTCTCAAACGAGTTTGAATACAGGTAATTCAACTACTACGGTGGGTTGGTAAAGTAAGAGACAGTAGGGGAAGAGGAGGACGGAAGTTGGAAAAGGTCGTAGTCCCAGAAAAGGTCCTTCAGCCGAGAAGCGTAGTCCACCGGTTTCATAACCTCAAAATCGAAGTCGTAGTCAGGAAGGTTATTTATAAGTTGTAACTAAAGGAAATCTTAACTGACCAAACTAGAGGAACACCAGGTTCCCTGAGAGTTCTCAGAAGAGGATGTGGTGTCAAGTTTTCGTAGTTGAGAAGTCGTGAGTCGGAAGAACTACCAGGTCGAGAGTGTATGTATGTGCTGATGACCTTTTTGGTATCGAAACAGATATACCTGGAACCAACCGTTTCATTACAGAGACGAAAAACTATACGACAGACACAAACAGTATCGAAAAGAAGGTTCCTCGTTCTCAATTACAGAGAACTTTTTCCAATTACAGAAAATTTTATCGAAGGATAAGTGACCGAGGAAGAAACGAATCTTGAAGTGTTCTATCTTGGTCCTAAGTGTAAGGGAGAACTCTCTTTTGACCTCCACAACCTACAAAGTCCGGGAACAGGGTCCAGTGAGACTACAGAATTTTTGTACCAGTCCCGAGGTCGACTCAAACTGACAGTAAGTAGGTAGGTAACAGGAAGAGAAAAAAAATACTCCGTCAAAGGAATTCCTGTCAACAACGTGGAGGACGGGTAACCCAGAGTTGTAAGTGATCCTTTTACTTCATGAAACCTTTCCCTCCTAAGTTCAGAAACGAAATGGTGGATATTCGACTACCATACTTGTGTTAGAGAGAGTGGACTTAAGATGAATGACCAGGGAGGGTCCCGACTATTTCTTATTTTGCCTCCCTATCTATAATGTTCCCCGATGCTTCGTTTCACAGTACGTCAACACTTCACAATAGTGAAATAGGTACGAAAATTAAGAGGAATACACAAACCCGTACATCATGTAATAGTGACTGGTAATGTGGTACACGGTGAATTCGTATCCTCGTTGTCGTCACGTTGTACTCAAGGGATCCCAAAATAGTCCAGTCTGTCTTAGTCACATAGGCCCGGTAATATGGACTTTATGTCAAAGACGATAAATAAAGAGAATGTTGGACAAATCGGACATTTCCACAAGTTAAAGGTTTCTTATTAATTCGGTTCCTGTGACACAGGGTAGAAACTAATTTATGTCAAAAGTGAAATCTTAGTCTATGAAGTAAAAATTTTCAACTTATCTTATCGTAGAATTTTTCTTTTTTTTTTTTTTTTCTTAAGGGTGACCAATTTACATCCGACGACTTTTTTTTTTCAAATTACATTCTAATAAGAACCATGTCTTTGTAAAAGTGAACCGACACTTAACCTATGTAAATTTTTAGTAAAATCCGAGAACGGAAACTTTAACACACACTATTCCCTCTAATGATTTGTTTACAGTTATCCGTATAACCTAGGTCATTGTGACGAAGGGAGTAAGATTACTTGATCACGTGGAGACTCACGGTCCCTTTCTACGAGAAGACGAATGTTCTTGTGAACGTCACCGACTAACCACCTCTTTCGAACTACCATTAAAACGAGTACAAGTAGAGAGACAAGTACGAACCGAATGGGACAAAGACCTGTCCGCCTGGAAACAGAACATGTAAATTTCGACAATCGGAGTAGATATGTCCGGATCCGTGAATGCATGATACACCGATTAGATCGGTAAAGTTGTCTACATGGTTAAACATAGGAGACAACGTCTAGAAGACGTACATTAATGTTGTTATCTACCGGAAATTATTTGAACATGATACATGGTCCACGATCTGACTATTGAGATATAACAAAATTTTGGAGTACGACATTTGTATTTTGAATAACTTTTTCTATTATACTGAGTAGACCGGTAAACCGTATGTATTTGAACTGGTAGTGGTCGATCCTATCTTTTTTTCTTACATACACAGAAAGGGACTTTAAACCTCTAAAAACGAAAGAACTACGAAGTAGTTTCTTGCGCGAAGTTCGTCTCTTCTCCTCAGGGGGAAAGAGCAAGATCAGGGTAATGTAACAACACCTGGTCCACCTCACTTCTGTCAGTTCTGAGCACGAACAGGGGGATTCCCAAACATGAGACACCTAGGATTTATCTGAGTCTTCCTCTTTCCCTGGGATGGCCTCCAGTCGAGAGGAGGGATCGAGTGGGTGGGGACGGTCTCTCTCGACAACCTCACGTGGGTAGACCCGTCCGACGGGAAAAGAGTCTTGAGGAAATCGGTGAACGTTTCGGACCGGTGTAAAAGTCGGAACCACCTGAAAAGGTTCTCCTGGTCTTTTACTACCCCAACGAAAGGGACGACACCCTGTACCACCGAAGGCAGTTCTTGGTACTGGTTGCCGTCCTCTCACTGGCTCAATGTTATTATGGACAGACAGATGGAGGGTCCTTACAGTAGTCATACTCTACCGGAGTATCTACACCTTCAGGGAACTTTTCGTATTTTAGTGTTCAGGTTTGTTATTTTCTTGTTTCTCAAAATACTGACGATACTGTAGTCTCGTAAGGCCAGGTCCTGTCAGTCCCGACAACTGCTGTTCGGTTCAAGAAAGACGTCCCGGGTCCTAAAAGTGGGTTCAAAATTGTCTAAACAGATTTTAACCGGTGAGAGGATCGGTCCCCCTTCTTTTACTTTGTCTCGTCACTCGAGTATAAACCCCAGTATGTGATGGGGTTTAAAAAAGAGAGTCTGTGTACCTCCGAGTATGGATGTACATATGTTTTGTACGTACATTCTTTATGTATGTACGACACATTTACAACTCTCTCCCTTTTTCACATTGGGTCTTCATCGACCTTAAAGAGAGGAGTAGATCTAGGCCTAGACAAAGGGAGGTAGAGGTCGAAACATCGTCCCCTCCGGGGTCCGTAGGATTCGGACGGACGTTCTAAAGACGTCCGAGGGGTCCAAAGGAGACCAAGGAGACAGGCATCCAAAGGTATAGAATGTCCTTCAGAGAAACGACGAATTAGACCCGTCGTGACTCTTTGAGTCGAGGAGTGACTAGAGTCGTTAGTAATAGGTAGGGTCTATATGGTCATCTAAAGCGTCCGAACCCACTCTAACACCACCCACACGTCCCCCTGACTCAAGTGTGCCGGTGTCACTTCTGTCACACTTAGTCGAGTCCTCCGTAACAGATTTCATTGGTGGAGCGAAGTCCCCTCTAACTCTCGAAAAAAGCTTCGGGTCAAAAAGGAGGGGGAGGAGTGAAGACAGATGGAGACCTGTGGGGTGTAGGGATTGGGGAACCACCACCACCAAATCAGCGATTCAGCACAGACTGGGGTGCCTGACATCGGACGGTCCGAGGAGACAGACACCCTAAGAGGTCCGTTTAATGACCTCACCCAACGGTAAAGGAAGAGGGGGATTCGGGAATTCCCTCAGTTTATTGTTTAAAGGAAAGGAGTAGAGTTCGTCCTGTGGGGGGGAGGGTCGGGACTACCACCCACCCCGAGGGGAGAAGGTGTACCGCGAGAACGTTTGTTACTTTTGTAGAAGGATTCACTTAGGTCTCTTATTTAATAGAAGTAGAAGAAGGTTTTCATATTTTATAAATGTATAATGGATTCAGGAACTGGGGTAGTCCCGACTTGTGACTATTGTTTTAGTACGGGGTATACAAGAAAAAAAAATTTCTACACAGGTTATACAAAACTGATATTGAAATTTATCCAGTGAATACTTTCGAAATCTAACCTGGGTTAACAGAACTTCTAGATCGACTCGAGACTGTAGGATACAACGAGACGATAAGATAACTCTCTTTTCGTCCTCTTTTTTTTTTTTTCGAAATAAAGACAGACATTTTTTTTTTTCTAGTAGACAGATTTTTATTACATTCCTCTTGTGGGTGCTAAGGACAGGAAAGAGTTTACAGTGCAGGGTAACTAGATCCAGTCGGTCCTTCAGTGAATCGCGAAAGAAATTTTTCAGTATAACAGGCCCCCTACTTCCTGTAGAAGAAAGTGAAGATTAGTCGGTTGGGTAATGAGGAACAGACGTAAACATCCAAGCGTCTCTTTGAATTCACCGTACTCAGTACAAGACTTTTAGTTTTACGTGTGCGCCTCGTATATTTTACTCGGTACTTCTCTCGTCCTTAACCTCGGTGTCACACCGGGAAACACTTTGTACTGTCGCAGGACGCCTGGTTCCAAGGGCTCACAACAACTTGATTCCTCCCATTACTGTCCGAAGCCCCAAACGGTCTTTCACACAGTATTGTACTCCAAAATCCTTTTCACGTCTCACGGAAATTAGTTCGGATGTCCTCGAATGATTATCACGGGACAAACAGTCAACAAATACACCACCCACCCACCCGACTTTAGTCTGGTCAAGGTAAAAAACAATACTTTTAAATCTCACATAAATAGATTAAGAAAAGAAGAGGTTCCTTTGTAAATGTTTACAATTAATGTCTCTAAGACCAAAATGGATAGGACTTTCGTATGAGACCTCGTAATGAAAATGACCCCCAGTGGAGACAATTCACCCTTGAACTCAAACTTACTGAACCGTCCAGTGGGAGTTCCCTATTACAGATACAGAAGTTTCCTTGGGGAACCCTAGGTGGCGAACAAAACCCTTTCCATTATAAAACCGGACACCTAGGACCGTCGACCTGTTGTAGAACCCTCCTAGGGTTGGTGTGTGTTTACTTCCTTAAAAAATGTACAATTCGGAAGGTAAAACGGTTCCATGAAGAATGGAATAAAGACACCACTACCGACAAACAAGTCAACGTGTCACAATACCAACTCAGAAACTAGAGTAGAGGACTTCAATTAACATTTTGAAAACGTACTAGGGGATATAAGGACCTAATGTTTTAATGTGGTGGTCCGTTAAGAATAACAGTACCTATTAACAGAATTTATCCCCTTATTCAATCTCCCGATCTTATTTCTTACTTTCATTTGTGAATACCCCTTGTAATGCGAAATCTTTTTCCGTAATGTCACATTGTCATACCACTCAGGTTAGGGTCTAAATATCACTAAATTACTTTATTTGTCGTCCGTAACCGGGATCTATATACAACTGTCTCCGTCTAACTTATAGTCTCTAAAGATAACGTTTCATCACTAAAAACACAGGTTTTACAGTAATAGAAGTTTTCTATGTATCAGGAAACTCCAGACTTTTATGGCTATCAAAGGAAAATGAGGAAGAACTCGAATCGTAAGTAACAAAATAGGACCTTCTGTAAACGACAAAGATGTAATCCCGTAACATTATCCTAAATGTAATGTCGTCAGTCGTCGGGGTTCTGACAAACTATCTTTCCGAGCCCTTCTTACTCTTTTGAAGAATAAGACCGACAGTATCCACTACGAATCCAAATGTTTCCTGAAGTCTATCTTACTGTCCCTCTTAAGTGTTGGACTACGAAAACTCAGTCAAAGTACAAGACAAAAATTAATCTTGATTGGGAGAAGAGAGAGAAAAAAAGTAAACGGTGCCTTGTATGGAACGGAATTAAAGAACCCCCTGTTTTCAGACGGTTTTTACCTAATTTTTTGCCAACTAAACCTTAGTACAGTATTGTATCTTGATTTCCTTTCCCAACTTGACCGACGAATTCGGACTTTGTTAGGAGGTCTCAACCACGGTGACTACCGTCTCTTTCCGTTTCGTTTGTATTTAACACAACTTCATCGTTGGTCACACTAGGATTGAAACTTATAGACGGTTTCGACCCTACTTCCTAAAGTGAATTACGTTGATCATAAAATAGGGTGACTGTATTAATCTTTAAACCCCGGGAAAGGGTGTGTCCTGATATCCTTAGGGAAAAGTTAAACCAAAATTCTATTACTAGTGGATTAATATATAGATGTCGAAGGAACGTTGGGAGTAGAAACCAAAATTATGAATCGGAAGGTAACAACTCGGGATCGAAAGTACGTAATGTCCTCATAAGTCACAAAATTTAATATGGACATGAAGAGTACGAACTCACGTCTGGATCCTTTAACAAGGACTTACTTCTCTAAGTCGTCACGACAAAATTACATTATAAAAGGAAGGTATTCAGAACTTAGGAACGGGAATAAATGAGTCGAGAAGTAAATAGGGTCGTGATCTATGTCTTAAAGTCTCCAGTGAAAAAGGGAACTTTAAGACGTACAATACAACTGAATTTCTTTTTACTAACATAAAGTCATTCATTAAGTAGGTTTAAACTTCTTCCTCTAATCTTTAAAGTTTACAATAAGGTTTACCTACAAAAAACTTTTCGGTTTGATAGTTTTTTTTTTTTTTTTCTTCTTCTTCCATTTTATCTTGATTTGTCTTTCGTTTTACGAAGGTCAAACTTATTTATTTTAAATGATTTAATAGAGTAACCTATAGTCGGGAAAGTTCTAAAGTTCAGGGACGACGACGACAACGTTTCAGCGAAGTCAGCACAGACTGAGACACGCTGAGGTATCTACCGTCGGGTGGTCCGAGGGGACAGGGACCCTAAGAGGTCCGTTCTTGTGACCTCACCCAACGGTAAAGGAAGAGATTACGTACTTTCACTTTTCACTTTCACTACAACGAGTCAACACAGACTGAGACACGTTGGGGTACCTGATATCGGGTGGTCCGAGGAGGTAGGTACCTCCTCCGTTCATGACCTCACCGCACGGTAACGGAAGAGATAAAGTTCAGGGATCCGTAACCCTTTAGAACGAGTAAAAGATAGTATCATTGTATATCTCTAACGTCATCAATTAACGTTAATAAGTGAGATCTGTTTCTGTTTTTTTTTTTTTTCCTCAAAAAGTAGAAGGTCAAAGAATCAAACACACGTTTCAACGGTAAGGTCTACCCCGGGTAATACACTACGACATAAAGTTTCCCTTTGTAAAGAATTTCAACGACTCTTTTTCAGATAATTCCTTTATTCTCGGCGACTTCCTTTCTGTGTACAATATATAAAGAAGTTAATCACCGTTTCAGGACCATCATACTATTTCTTGACACCCCCAAGATTCACTTTACGAACTTAGAAGAGAGGAGAAATCGGGTGGGTTACGACAACATTTTTCCCTCTCTCTTAGTGACCTAAGTCAAGACCCCCTTTTGGTAAAGACTGAAACATCGACACTCTTGTCTCAACGTGAGAAAACGAATTACACAGTAAATAATTTTCAAAAAGAGTGATCCTGTCGTTCGTTAATACACTTCGTCGACCCAATGTTCTTCCGGACGAGTGTACAATAATGTGCGTCTCCTTAATACCTAATACCTTTCTACTTGTTACATTAATACGAGTACCTCACAGTGTAATAATTAAAAATCCCACTCTAAACATTATTAAAGTATTATCGAGATTTTTAGTCTCGTTTACAAACCTAAAGATTCCCAAGAGGTTCCAAATTTTGACCAGGTACCCAAATTAAAACAGTTTTACACCAGGTCACGGACTGTCACGAGTCACAAAGTTCCCCTTACTTTAGGATGTTTCCGACTTCTGTTTCAGATTTTGAAAATTAAACTTTAAAGAGTAAAGTAATTGAGAGTAGATAGTGTTGGGGTAAGGGAACGACCCTAGGATATCTCTACCTGAGTCTTCTCCCATCGGGTGTCGACGGAACGTTAATGGGACTCATTGATACGTTTCCACTTTTCTCCGACACGAGTACCTTCAGTCAATTGTAGAAAGGACCAAGGTGGACCGTTAATAAACTCTGCATAGTAGAAGGTCTCTGGACGGTCAGTGAGTCCTTAGTCCCAGTAGAAACGGAAAGATCTCGGGGAAGGAAGCTGACAAGTTTGAGGAAAGAGAATAAGAAGGGTTGTGGACAAGGTGGGAGAAGGAAGAACAAAGAACAACCGTCATAACGATTAATCCGGCGAAAAAGTTTGCCTTACTCCTCAGAGAAAACGGTCCATTCACCCACCATAAACGTCATTCATTAATTTTACCTAAGTGACTTAATTTTTTCGGATGATTATTGTTATCGTTTTGTTGTTGTTGTTGTTGTTTACTCCCACTTCCTCCCTAGGTCTCGTCGACTCATCGAACTAATTTCGGAAACCCTATCCTTCCTCGTACATGTGACTCTTTTATTCACCACCCATTCTTCGGTCTGAAACACCCCGAAACATCTACGGCCCCTCCTGGACCAAGAGTCGGGACTTCATTACCTACGACCCTAAGTCCGTACTTCGGCCGTGTACAAAGTAGTCCGAGTCGGGTCGAAGTCACACCTCTGACTAACCTTCCTCGTTTAATCTAAGTCCCCCCAATTTACTCTCCGACAGTGTCATCTTCCCTCTCTCAACGACCCTCACACTTGATCTCATCGTCATGACCCCGACCTCCTTCTCTTGAACTACTACTTAACATACACTCCACCCCTCATTCTCTCCTCGGTTCCCTCGAAGAAGGGGACCACAAACGACACCAACTGAAAGTCCGAAAAACAGGTGAACTGATATGACGGACGCACACACGCGGGTTAACGATTCAGTACAGACTGAGAAACGTTGGGGTACCTGATGTCGGGCGGTTCGAGGAGACAGGTACCCTAAAAGGCCCACTCTTATGATCTACCCAACGGTAAAAGAGGAAGTCCTCTGAAAAGGGTGGGTCACTAGTTCGGGTGCAGAGGACATGGACGACGTAACCGTCGACCTAGAAATGGTGACTCGGTTGACCCTTCGGGTAGACTGATATCACGAGAGGGAGAAAAATGAATGACTAAACATCCTACATAAGTATGTAACACCTACAATAGGGAAGAAGACAATGTACAAGGGATATAAAAGAAGACCAGAGAAGGAACAGAAAAAATAAAATGTTATAAAAAATTACTATATAAGAACGAACCTCTTAGGGTACCTGCCTCCTCGGACCATCCGATGTCAGGTGCCCCAACGTTTCTCAGCCTCTGCTGAGAATGGAATGGAATGGAACGAATCAATATGAACGGTCAAACAAAGAAAGAAGGTTTAAAACACGGAAGACACGAAAAGACTATTACGGATCGACCAAAATTTTTAAGTAAACCCTGAATATACAGTACTTCATCCCCAACTAGGACATAAAAGATCTACCCATAATTTAACATAAATATGGTAAATCAGAGAAAAGGGTTAATTAAATTTTGTTTTGGGGTATATGTGTATAAGTCGTCTATCAGGAAGGTAACAGGATTAAGTAACAAGATCCACTGAAAGGACACGATTAGCACGTGAAAAATTAGTCGTACACACACGCACGAATCAGCGAGTCAACACAGACCGAGAAACGCTGGGGTACCTGACATCGGGTGGTCCGAGGAGACAGGTACCCCTAAGAGGTCCGTTCTTATGACCTCACCCATTGGTACGGGAGGAGGTCCCCGAGAAGGGTTAGGTCCCTAACTTGGGTCCAGAGGGGGTAACGTCCGCCGAAGAAATGGTAGACTGAGTGGCCCCTTCAGGTTCTTATGACCTCACCCATCGGACAGGGAGGAGGTCCCCTAGAAGGACTGGGTCCTTAGCTTAGCTCCAGAGGACGTAACGAATAAAATTAATTTATCCCGAAGGGTCCACCGGGTCACCATTTCTTAGATGGACGGTTACGTCCTCTACGTTCTAACTAGGAACCCAACTCTTCTAGGGGACCTCCTCCTTTACCGTTGGGCGAGGTCATAAGAACGGACCTTTTAAGGTACCTATCTCCTCGGACCGTCCGAGGTAAACATTGTCAGGTACCCCAACGTTTATCAACCTGTAGTGACTCGTGCGTCAGTGTGTAAATTAATTAATTTTTATAAAACATAAGGAGACCATGTAAAAGAGAATCTGTAGATCTCTTAGTCGATCAGTCAAGATACTTTCCTTGAGAACACTAAAACGAACTCTAACGTCACTTAAATATCTAATTAAATCTTTCTTAACCGTAAAAAAACAATGTTGTAACTCAGACGTCGTACCGTATAGAGAGGTAAATAAAGTTACCCCACACAGAAGAAAATACAGGAGGGTATTTCAAAATATAAAAAAACATATCTAGAATTCCGTTTCCATAAAACAAAATGAACTTAATAGAATCTCAAAGGATGAAGAACTGAAGTCAATTCACACATATAAATATTTATGTTAAGGTAGAAGAGGTACACTAATTCTACACAGGAGAAAGAGAATTTTCCAAACTGTAGACAAGGTCCCCCCTCCTATCCCCATTCCACCTAAAAAGAAAAGAACCTCATTTATGGAACTACCTCTGAAAGTTTAGTTAGAGAGACGTTCACTACCGGACGGAAAAGATCGTGTTCAAAATTACACTCACCTCCAATACATAAACACGAGATATAGATGTAGAAAGCTTTACGTGAGAGATTACTAAACCTTTATAAGGTCGTATTAAAGAGACGACCATGTACAAGTTCCGGGTCGTCTTCTTAGTGAGTAGGAATTGGAACAAATAGACAAGCGACTAGAAAGAGAACTGACGATGGAGAATCTATACAACTTCCCAGTTCCCTCAGATCCGTTTCGGGAATTCCTGGTTGGGATTTCAAGTAGAAGACACGAAGGTTTTCTGTAAGAGAAGAACGGGGAAGACGAGGCCGTTTCTTCCCTCAATTGTTATCTACAATACTAACTATTGTGTGTGTCTCGTACGTGTTTTTTATCTAGTTTCTGAGGCTTGTACAAATAGACAAACTACCTAGGTCGAAAGAAACAAGTGTGTCAAAGCGAGTTTTGACAAGAAAGTCACAGGTTCGATTCGAACACAGATCACTACGTCTGAACTAAATTTAATGTCTCTGGATCATTCACGGGACCGACTCGACCCTCCCTGTTTCGACCGAAAGCAGTCGGAGAAAGATAGTAGAGACACACGGGAGTCGGAGAAACCAAAAGAACGAACACTTCGAGACAGTCACTATGACCACAGAAACAAACCATCTGCATCGGACCAGAGACGTCACCACTACCGGACGGCGAAAATAACTAAAGAAACCCACAATTATAAAGGGATAATACGGACAACAGACCCGGAGTGAAGAGACGGACCATGACATAATGTGTCGAAAGTCATAAGACTACCCTATCGTACCCAGACGGTAGTGATCGAACTAAAAAAAATTGTCCTTCGAGTCTGTTATTTCCGGAACTCTTTCGTTTACACTCTTTACGTACGAAGACAGATCCCTGTACTCACGTTTTTGTTTCGTTTTGTTATGACAGATAAAACAATCAAAGACGGTGGGACGAAAATGTCATTTCTTGATCTTGCGAAGGGACGTGGGACCCGTACTCATCTCTTTAACCGACGTCGGCAGTCTCCGACGTGAAACCCTATAATTTACAAAGGAATATTTGCACATTAATAGTGGACAACAGACTAAAGAGAGGACGACGAGTTATTCATTTACGGAAGAACTAAATTCCTCATGTAGAACTTGTGATGATGACAATGAAGAGGACGATTGTCATTGTTACACGTGCATTTTCTCTTTAAGTATTTTGAATCACTGTCCATTGATAATTAGGGAGGAAACACGTAATTAACTTGGATTCATCTATTGTATATGTCGGAACAACCTTGATCGAGACACACCTCGTCCACAAACTCCTCTCCTAGAGACACAAAGAAGTCTGAGTCAGTTCCTCCAAAATAAATTCTCACTGTACAATTACTCTGAAATTTGTCCTAAACCCCTAAAGTCCCCTTCTCCTTGTAAGTTCTTTCCTAGTATTCAAAAGTGACAAGATTTCCCCCCTTTACACCTTTCAGTCTTCGCCAGAGACAAAATCGAAGATCCGTTGCAGTCTATAGATCAAAGAGCGAAAGAAATATCTCGGGAAGAATGGGAAGAAACAACGGCAATGGGTAAACGAGAACGACTAAGGAGAAACATTTCTTTCTTTACCCAGAACTCACTATAAGAAGAGACGAGAGCGTACAGAACAGGAGGGTAAAACATGACTTAAGGTTTTTCAACACAAGGAAGAAAATATTAGTCTTAAAACCGAACCGTGTACCAACAGATGAAACTTTGATGTAAAAGGTCGGAGGGAACGTCGATTTTAAGACGGATATTCAATACAAGGTGACTTCAAGAGGGCCCTCTAAATCTTCTTCTCTCGACCCGAAGAAAACCTAGGACTGACAGGATTACTGGTCGGTCTGGCACCCAAAGGACGTAACTGAAGGATAGGGGAGAATTGACCCCCAGTTCTTCGTCACCCCCAGCACCGGGGAAGAACCAGAGCACAGAGTAGAGACTCGCGACGACGAGTACAGGTAAAAGGACGAAGGACGACGTGACCCCCGAAGTCTAATCTGAGTCCCGGTACCGAGATCAACACGGAAACTCAATCGTCCGGGGTACGATCCAACCGAGACCCAACGAGATCTGTAGAGAGTGAGAAAAGTCACCAAAAGATTTGGGGAACCAGGGACATAATTTGAGTAAAACGAATTTTTATGTACCTCAATCAAGAGTTAGGATACGACTAGGATACTATTTATTGTAATTAATACAGGTACGGGAATCTTATCCACCCGTTTCTACCAGGAGTATCCCATTGGTGGTCACTCAAGACACCCGGTCCGAAGACCACTCCGGGAACTGGAAGAGAGTAACTGACTAGGGTAGGTGGGACACCCCGTCCGTAGTGACGGTAGAATGACTCCAGAGAGAGAGAGTTCTCCTGACCCCTCCAGACATTGTTCGGACACCGGTGTCCCCACCCTTCATTTTAGGGCACGAAATTCGGAAAAGACAGTGGGGTCGACACTCGTCTTTAACAATCCTACAGTCTTTAGTCACGACGGATGACTCTACGGTTTTGGCACAGAAAGTGAAAGTGTACCTCTTTGACTCAGACAGTCTCCCTACACTGGAGTAACGAAATTGAGAAGGGGTACTTGACCTACGACACGTGTCACGCCAATCTGGGTACCGGACTTGGGTGCCACCCTGGAATCCGGAGGCGCACCACACTACACAAGGAGAGCGTCGGAGGGGGAGTGGTGGCAGGAAGAGGAAGATCCCTCCTCACCCACGATAGTAGTCAGGGAAGATTCTTGACGGTCACCGACTTCTCAAGTAATGTGAGAATTTTTTTTTGCTTTCGTCGTCACGCACACAGCACTTATGAAGTCTCCGAGAGTGTTCCGTCTTCACCTTTGTCCCTGCCTCCGGTGAGGGCCGGCGTCGGGTCAAGAGAGAGGCCAAGGAAGGACGTAGGGGCGACGGGGGAGGGACCGACCTCCACAACTTCCGGACCCTCCGAGGGGAGAGACACACAGAGGGTGGTGGGTTCAGGAACACTGGGCGAGAGACACAGACCGAGGAAAGTGAGGCGCGATATAAGTCCTAACTGAACAAGAGGTCGGTCTCAGTACTCCGTCTGTGAAACCCGAACCCCACTTCATTTCGTTCGGAAGAGACGACACAACGTTAAGACCCCGTAAAGTCGGTAAGATTGAATTCCCGTAAAAGGTACCTAGAGTCGAAGAGTCTCAAAAATGATTCTACACCCCTTCCCCCCAGTCCTTCGATTCATCCTTTATAGTCGACCGGACTAAAACGGAAATAACACGTGTATATGGGGTTCTCTGGAACTCCTTTTCCTGACCGCTCCGGTTTCGTCTTGAATCCCCGACGTCACCATGGCAAAATAATAGAGAGGAATGGTCGAGAGACGTGTCGGCAGGGACCTTCCAGGAGACAGGGTACGTACCGGAAGGGATGAACTCACGTCAGAAAAAAGACACTTCGGAGGGGAGTCACCAATGGCGGAGACACTGTGGACCGTCTGTCGTAATTAGGGAAACAGAAGTCGTCGGGTGTTCGAAACAACTGTGTTATCTTTATGATCATGTCGTGAGTCGTGTTACGCGACACTTTTCGACAAACGAATAGACACAGAGGGTGATGTATAACTGGAGGAATTCCTCTCACTGACGTAGAATGAGTAGAGAATTAGGAGGTGTCGATTTATTTATGAACGATTTACTTCGGTTTAAGGGTAGGGTTAAGTCACATTGTGTAGTTTCATGTCTCAAGAACTTTAAAATCCTGGACAACTAACATGTCAGTGAAAACTAATTTCATCGCAAACCCTACATAAGGTACAAGTACACACTATAAGGGAATTTACATAACGAGTGCTTGCACCTAAGACGTCGGGTCGAGGGGTGACACTCACGACCGAGGTGGTACCGGTTTGAGACGGGAACCAACCTGTTCCCAGAATTGAGAAGAAACCAAAGGAGTGGAAATTTTACACCGACTTCTATCATAAATAGAGTAGTGTCCCAACACACTTCTAAGTTAGTTACTTGTAAACTTCTCGTAGATTTGATGTAGGACCGTCTGTCATTCACGATAGATTCATAAACAACAATAACAATAGAACTATGGTGAATCTTATTTTACATTTTGGACTTTACATGTGGAATTTGAGTAAAATTTTTCGACCGAACTTGTTGCGAATCTTTAACACATCTTGTTAAAGGAGTGGTCGACGAAGGCTTCAACCGAGAAGAAAGAGACCTGTGAACTTCCCAATGAGAACGGGGTGGGTATTCCTGAAACTAAGAGAAGAACGTCATAGTAAAAAGAAGGAAAACCAGTCAGAATAAAAGTGAACTTCCCGGTCGGGTCACAGAACATACGAAATTGTAGTGAACCGTCCTTTAGATTGTTTGTCATTCATGGATTATTTTACCATTTACTTGGTTACTTAGTGGTTCTCTTGGGTGTGTCTTGTGGACCTTAGTTACTTATCTATGATATATATACGACTATGAACCTCAATCCTAGTTGTTTAATTGTTTGTTCGGGGACGAGGTTGAGAACTGTCCGCGTCAGAGTAAAACCTCTGTCTCGATTTACCCAGAGTCCAACGAATATGTAGAAAACGGACAAAAGAAATATTGAAATGGAGAACAGGTTTTACTCTATACCTGTCAAAAGAGGTACGGGAAGAAGTAATAATTAGGTAACTGTGAAGAACGAGAGACGGAGGTAGAATGACGGGATTTTAGGTGAGAGGACGAACTCACTCGAGAGCCGAACGTGTACCGTCGACAGAATAGTAGAAGATATATAGGTCTGTCAAGTCGATTGATAAATATGAAAACTACGGTAGAAAGAGTGAATACACGAGACGAGACACTTCCGTACTCAAACGGATGTAATAATAATGAGGTCCTGAGAAGGTCCACGATGTTAACCTTTGGTAAATTATTTACAAAAACCTAATTTGTAACCATGAATGGAACCCACTGAAGTTATACACTCCTATTTATTCTATCTACTATACCGGTCATACTAGTAAATAAGAAAGTGAAGAACTTTTGGATATCTTAATTATAGTACCCACATCACGGTCCACAACTGTCAGATTGACCTCTCTGTTCTAATTTTCTATGATTTTATGTAGTATTGAACGTTTTAACAAACTCTGTCGTAACCTCCACAAGTCACTTTCCTGGAAGTTGACCCCTTCCGATCTCACCAGTGTCCACTAAAAGCACGTCCCTCATCTTTCCTGTCTTTCTAAGTTCAAGCACTACCAGTCCATCAATTCACAAGTTGTTCTCCTCATACCGTCTCCCCGTCCTCACTCGTACGGTACACACCCTCACTCTGGTCAAACTGCCCTTACCTCTTGTCCTTTGAAACTTACGGTCCAGGTCTATAAACTACATCTGTCTTAGTCTAAAGACTCTGTCCTCCTAACACTACCTTAGTCATCCCCTTCTATTAGATTCAAAACTTTTATCCTAACTTCTTGTCTTATGTATCGAACTCCCTCCGAGTGACCCTTGGGGTCAAAGTTACTCAGTTCTACCGTCGTACCCTTACCTCTCCTCTACCCTTGTACTTCTATAATCCTTTCTCTACGTCTCGGACCGTCTAGAAGGAAGAACAAGAAACTAATCTGAAGACCGGGTAAAAACCGGACACCTTAAGATACCGACGAAAATATAGTGTAAAGACATTAATGAGACCCGGGGTAGAGTGGAACGACGACGACGACGATTCAACGAAGTCAGTACAGGCTGAGACACACTGAAGTATCTACCGTCGGGTGGTCCGAGACGGCAAGGACCCTAAGAGGTCCGTTCTTATAACCTCACCCAACGGTAAAGGAAGAGGTTACGCACTTTCACTTCAGCGAAGTCAGTACAGGTTGAGACACGTTGGAGTATCTACCGTCAGGTGGTCCGAGGGGACAGGGACCCTAAGAGGTCCGTTCTTATGACCTCACCCAACGGTAAAGGAAGAGGTTACGTACTTTCACTTTTCACTTTCACTTCAACGCGTCAGCACAGACTGAGGATGGCTGGGGTACCTGACGTCGGATGGTCTGAGGAGGTAGGCACCCTAAAAGGTCCGTTCTCATGACCTCACCCCACGGTAACGGAAGAGGACGTAGAGTGGAATCGGGAGGAATATTCCGTAAGTGTATCTCATGTTTGGGTGTCTCTACACAATCCACTACACTACCAATCAAAAGACACAGTCAAACGGACCCGATGTCCTACGGGTTTCTCGTATAATTTACAATCACGACCCGCACAGACCCCTCACAAAGATGCTACTCTAATCATGAGTTCAGTCACCTACGTCATTTCCTCTGACGGGAGGACTCACACCCTCCGACAGTAAGTCAGACAGGTCCTCTTGTTTTCCGTCCCCTCCTCCTAATACGGTGAAAAGAGGACGGAACGACACCTCGACCCTGTAGAGTAGAGTAGAAAGGGACGGGAACCTGACCCTAAATGTAGTAACTGACAGGAGTAAAAGACCGGAAATCCGAGTCTGACTTACTGGAGTGACCGAAAGGACTTAGAGGTCCCGGTTATCTCCTGTCCAAAACCCCCAAAGAGTCGGAGGTTAGTAACAAACTCACTTAAGAAGTTTTATTTAGTTAGAAAGAGACAGAGACTTTTTTACATATATAAGTCAAAGACAAAGAGACCTCTTCAGACTGATTATGTCCCTCCCTTTTAAGTTAGTACACTTCGTGTCCAGAGACAATAACCTGGACACGAATACTACCACTACACACAAGTACTTTACGGGTCCTTCTGGGACGTGTCGACCGATCGACCGACCCTGAAACCCCCTTGGCAGGAACAATGTCACACCAAAGGAACCATCGAGTCGACCATTTCTTAGGTGGGAGTTACGCCCTCTGGGGCCAAACTAAAGACCCAGTCCTTCTAGGGGACCTCTTCTATATCCCATGGGTGAGGTCATAAGAACCCGAAGGGACCACCGAGTCTGTCATTTCTTTGGTGGACGTTACACCCGCTGGACCCAAACTAGAGACCCCACCCTTCTAGGGGACCTTCTCCCGTACCGTTGGGTGAGGGCATAAGAACGGACCTCTTAAGGTACCTGTCTCCTCGGACCGTCCGATCTCAGGTACCTCAGTGTTTCTCAGTCTGTGCTGACTCGTTGATTGTGAAAGTGAAGAGTGTATTACTTACTGTCTACAGACTGTACGAAAGGCAGAGGCGGTGTGGGGAGGTACGATGATCGTTCTTTTATTTTTACCTTCGTGTACCTCCAATCCTTGGTTGGTTAGTAGACAAGGAGAGGCAGTTGGGGGGTAAGGGAAAGACGTGTAAACATACACTCAAGAAACACTGTAACAATTAACAGTCTTCTGTCGAATTACTTCGACGAGACTCAGACCATTCCTGAGTCGAAAGAGTCGGTGTGACTCCATGAATTGTTTGTAGTCAATATAAAAGAGGGACAAGAGATTTATATAAAATCGGACTGTATAATCAATCGGAAGTATCTTCGACGATCACAAGAAACGACGACAAAATACCACTAGTCAAAAGAACTCCAAGTCGAACAAAACTCCCGGACCATACAGACTGTGAAAAGAAATACGGACCTTCTTCACGAGTCATTCGTCACCAACTTTCTTACTTACTTATTTACTTAAGGGAACTCACGACCTTGGTCTCCGTTTGAGTATTTTTGTTGTGTTGAAACACTGACTAGCACTAAAAACTTCTTGATTTTTATTCACATATCGAATTCAAGTCTTTATCCATCTATTTCATTAAACCTTATACCCTCTTTTACATCGAATTCGTAGTTCATATAAATGCAACTGAAATTTACTACTATTTACCTCCTTACCGGTTTGACCATATCACAGGTACAGTGTCTTGATATCTCAAATCCCCAGTAGATGAGTCTAGGACGTCCGAAGAATTGACTACAAATCTTCTTTCTTCAAACAGGTACCGTGACACAGACTACTAACATGGACTTTATCTTAGGTTTTGCCCGTAGGGGTTCAGACGGGTTTCTTACGACGAAAACCTCTAAGTAGGTAGTCCCTGGAGAGGTCCTCTAGACGTCCACGACAACCTCGAACGTCCCGGGTCTGATGAGAAGAGGTTTCCAGAAACCGGTTACTGAGAAGGACTCCGAAAAAATCAATTATAACCAATTACTTCTAGATAAAGTGAAGATCTTTATCTTCACGATCGTCGTCTTCTTTCTAGTCCTTACCTTCTTCTTCTCCCGATCCTTTACACCCCTGCGACCACTACCACCACCCCGGTACACACGGACTCTTGGTTCCACTACCACCGTGTTCAACAATACCTGACTTATAAACAGAGGGGGAGTTTAAGTGTCCAACTACGGGACTGGGGAATACACTTCCATAAACCTCCACTCTGGAACCCCTTCAATACTCTAAATATACTCCAGTACTCCCGTCTAGAGGTTCTACCCTAAATCACAGAAATGTCCTTCTACTTCTACAGTCTGGAGATAGAACAGGTATCCTTCTGTACCTACAGTGTCTTCCGTCTACAGATGGTAGAAAGTTTGGATAGTTGTGGAATTGGAACCTGAAGGGTCGAAAGTTCTGACACTCTTTATTTACAAACAGCAAATTCCGCCCGTCAGACATCGAAAAGCAATATTGTCGGACTCGTCCGATTCTGTGTGCAACTACGAGACTCTTAAACCTCTCAGGGAAAGACGACGACCTCGTCTTTTATTTATGTTCGAAGGTCACTTGGTCTATAAGGTCTCTCATAAATGATTGGATAAGTCTCCAACGAAAAAAATTCCTACATAAACTTGACCCTGCACTATATTTCATCCCGTAAAAAAAGGGGACTCATACCTCTCCGTCTCTTTTAATGGGAACTCTCTCTCTTCTTTCTTCGTTGGAGTGTCTCGTCCCGTTTCCGATCGTCAATGGGCGAGTCACAACCACCCATTCTTACTGACAAAGACGAGTGAAGGGTAGACTCGGAGTAAGGAGAACAAGGAGGATGAACGGACTTTGATTAAATTTACAAAAACAAAGAACGTTAGTCTATCAGGGACCGATTATGGACGTCAATATTTAACGTCAAAAAACGAAAGGAAGAGGGTGTTGTTTGGGTTTGTGGATTAGGTTCTTTCATTTCTTTTCGTTTTGGTGGTTGTTAATTACGTCGTCGCTAATTCGTAAATATACTTTAAAACCAAAGTAATTAACAAACGTTTGACTGGAAGGTCAGACAGCAAATGTTACTATAAAGATATAGTTTTACGTGACATGTAAGAATTGTGGGTTTAATTATTAAAATTTGAATAAAGTTTCAATTACAGGTACCCATACATTATCGAACCAGATAAACGTCTAATTGTAATTTACATTTCACCCGAAGGGACCACCGAGTTTGTCATTTCTTAGACGGACGTTACACCCTCTGGTTACAAGTTAGGGACCCACTCCTTCTAGGGGACCTCTTTCTTTACCGATGGGTGAGATCATAAAAACGGACCTCTTTAGGTACCCGTCTCCTCGGACTGCTCAATGTCAGACACCCCAACGTTTCTCAACCTGTGCTGACTCACTGATTGTGTGTGTGCATCATATTTCTTGTCCCTGTCAAAACGAGGGACCGCCGACAGACATCATCGATACCTCCCGACCGGTCAGTCAATTCCAGAAACCTACAGTCAAAGAAAGTAGTAAGGATTTTACCTCTGTTCATAAAAGTGGTATCTTGACAATACTCTCCGTTTACTGTCAGATGTATTTAATGTTAACAAACTGAGTATTGCTGAGAGTTGTTTACCAATAAGAAATGAAGAAGAGAAAAAAAGAATGGTACCGTTCTCCTCAAGGTAGGTAACTGCATTTACAATCAGGAGATGAATGCATGAATGATTGAAGTTTGTGTAGTTAATGAACCGAATAAAAACGATTCGAGGTTTATCTACGGTCAACTGAAAACGTAATAATCAGTGTTGGGAAACAGTTTCATATAACGGAATATAATAAACTTTACTTCTTAAAGTAATAAGGGGTTGGAATCTTTCTCTTCTTCCTAAAAAGGCTTTTCCGTCAACTGATTTACATATAGAATTGAGTTTCTCAACGGACGTTCATCAGAGACATAAAATACCTTACTACTGGCATCGTACTTCCCTTCTCATTCAAGAAATCCTCTCGTTATATTACCGTGGAAGAATCTAAGTAAGTAAAAATATTAGTCGATCTCCCTAGGACTGAACTAAAGTCACACTAAAGCAAATATTGACCAAATTTGGGACTTGAGGTAATTTTTGGTTAGTCCACTGAACGGGACGTCCTTAAAAGGAAAATACTTCTTCAGTAGTAAAGTCTCGGGGAGTGGAAAAAAAAAAAGAATACATACTCAATAAATCGGATGTCGAAAGGATCCAAAAGGAATAGCCACGGAAGTATATATTTAAACTTATACTTGTACTCATTTAACATCTGAGGGACAACCGATACCGAAACAAGAAACCTCACCTCTACTTAAAGAGTTTCAAGAAAAGTAGTAGATAGGACACCTAAGATAGTAACCTTTTCAACTCTCAATAATACGTCTCATACTCAGACCCAAATTCTTCTCTAACCTTATACAAAATTATCCTCTACATTGCATTAGTAGTACGTCTAATAACTCTCTTTGTCGAGGTACTGAGTTTACCTTGTTGTGTCATGGGCACTAATGAAGACTCTCATATTTCGGGTATGGGATAAAGAAGACATGAATGACATTCGGACATGTGTACAAACCCGAACTATTCACACGAAAGATTATTGTAACGATTATTGAAATTGTGATCCGTAGGTAAAATCCTTTACTCGAGAGTATCAAACCGTGGTCATTATCATTGTTGTTATCTTTATTCTGACTTTTTTGTCGTTCTTACTCCTAATGACGGAGGGCTCGTGAACGAATTACGGACCGTAACACGGGTCGCACACTGTACGAATAACCGTGAATTGTGAGTCTCGGTGGAAAATTTTGTCCAAGATAACAATAAAGGAGAAATGGTGACGACTTTAGTCTACTTCAATGAGCGGGTCCTTGTGTTTTGATCATATGTCATATCACTCCAAGTTTGGGTCCGTCAGATAAGACGACCCATTAAGGTGGTTATGAACTGTAGATTAAGGTGTCTTCTCATAATCGACTCGTTTTAGTCTGACTTGAATAGTCACTACACCCGTGATAAATCATTTATCCTTTAAATCTCGTCACCCTTTAGAGAGGTACTCACTGTCTACAACAACCTGTGTTTTCAAGAATGTCTGACGAACGAAGTAACCAGTTTAAGTTAAAATCTTTCCACGACTAAGTGACTGTGTCAACGAAACGTAATACCGGTCTACGACTAAGTTATGAACTCTGACAACGGAAAGGTAAGTCAGATTACCCTTTAATTGTTCACTGAAGACCCCTTTCGTTTTTTTTTTTTTTTTTTTTCTTTTCTTTACCGATCCCACCCAATGTCTATTATTAGAACAAGTAGTTCCTCGACGGTCAGGGGGTCGGGGTGGGACAGGAGGGGACTTCCGTAGAGTCACTACCGGTCAACGAAACAGGACCAACTATGTTTTGAGACAACAAACAGGTCGACAACGGTTCACTGCGAAACTGTAAACGTATCGGTCCTTCACGACCTTTGAACCCGAGGTTGTAACGGGACAGAATAAAAATATCATTAATCCTCAATTTTTAATAAAAATCGAAAGACCGTCCTTAATAAATAACGTCGCAGATAAAATTGAAACATTTATTTCAAGATAAAGGACCAACGAACCCTACTCTTCAAATACTGAATATCGTAGAGGACCTTCTTCACCTAGAGACACACCTCAAATACTTTGTTGAAGGTCCTGACTCATCGTCCCTTACGAGGTACCTTTTCGGAACCCTGTATGAACCCTTCTTAATGAGTGATAATGGACATTTTCATATCGTGAAAAGAACAAAAGTAAAAAAAGTTTACACACTTCTGACCATTAAAGATACCTTAGTCTTTTTAGAGAGGAAACGAAACTGTCGAATCATCTTATTTCTGATGTACAACGAAACCGAGAACCAGAAAGGACCAATGTATAGTCGAGATCAAGAAGTCGCATGACGTACACGAGGAAACTTAGTTCAGTCTTAAGTGAACCTTCTATAATGTTACACGGATACATAACGAAGAGAACGACAGAAACAATAAATATATTATGACAAAAATTTACAATGACAAATCAAAAGAAAAAGTATACTAGAGTAATCCAAACTAAACCTTTCCTGCACTAATTCTAGTTTGGTCAGCTATACAGAACATCTACGAACGTGACATTACTCGTTACACTCTCCCTAAGGTCTTATATCATCGTTTTTTCAGCGGTTACTCTCAGAATTTATCTTCCTCCTTCTTTCTTTCCCGTAGGATTTTATACATAGTAGTGAATCTTTAGATGAGACAAAGAGAGGGTTCAAATCCTAATCTTTATAACTAAAGAACAGATATCTTAGTCGTGGTCTTTATAGTCACTTAATCGGTGATAACGGAGATGGAACCCTTGAAAACTTTAACTTACAAAGTATAAGACAAGGGGACCATCCAATTTTTTTACGACAAGAATGAACTGTATAACGTATTCAATATTCAAGATAACTGAATAGTCTTTGTTAGAGATTTACGTATCGTTTACGTTTCAGTATAAGTTTCTTTAGTTGACATTCTTTAAACCACGGTACACTAAAGTTGCACGGAGATTTTACACTCTGAACTCGAACATCAAAAGAGGACCTAATTCTTCTGCACACTCTGACGATCACCCTTGGAAGAGATGTCGTGTCCTTTGAGTCGAATTACGAGACACTACTTGATCTACCTACCCAACCCCCACCCCACCCTCCCTCCGGGTTCTCTTTTCCCTATATATATATCGACTCAATGAAGTAACATGTCGTCTTTGATTGGGTTGTAACGTTTCGTTGATATAAGGTTATGTTTTCCTTCTACACACTTGAACTTGACCTTTGTCTTGTCCTGGTGACTACCAAAACAGACAGAAGATGGGGTAAGAGAACCGGAGATTCACGTGAACAAATATCACACTAACTTATTCCCTCTACTCATCAAAATCGCACACTGGGAGAGTCAAAATTCAGATATGGAGCCGAAAAGAGTAGAGACCCTCCAGTGTCTCCATCCAGGAGACGGTCATCACTGAACCACACACCCCATCCCACATGGTAGTTTAGAGTAAGGTGAGTCCACTTACATTCGTAACGACTCACGGAAGGACCGAGAACCGATCTCCGAAGTCAAAGGGATACTGTCCGTGGAGAGCATCCAGACAAAAGTTGTACCGTCGAACAACGACGTCTTCACTACTTCCCTTCTCCCTTCAACCGCCCCCTCCCTTCCTCGCCTTCTCTCCGTCTCTTCCTCTCTCCGTTCCTCCGTCCGTCCCTAATTTCCTTTTCGT
The DNA here is from genome assembly GCA_006410555.1 of Capra ibex. Taxonomy (NCBI): domain Eukaryota; kingdom Metazoa; phylum Chordata; class Mammalia; order Artiodactyla; family Bovidae; genus Capra; species Capra ibex. The sequence goes on from SJYO01028879.1 coordinate 1,300,112, forward strand.
CCTCTCATGGGTTCTTCGGTGTCAGAGTATGTAGGATTGGAGTTCTCATTACACAGTAGCGAAGACGGTAAAAGACGACCGGTATGTCTGGTTTAGATTATGTCACACCCTACTCTGAAGTGTCCCCACACTTACGATCCTCCGTCCCTAGTAACCACCGGTAAATCTCTGATCTATAGTAGCCTACAACAAATACTAAACCCCTGGAAAGGTCATTTTGAAATGACAAAACACAAACATTTCCTATCTCCCTCATAGGACCCACAACGCACCACAAGTATGACTCACAACAGAAATGAAAGGTAAATTTTACTACCTTGAGACAAAATAAGAACGTAAGACTAGTGAAACCTGTATACTAATTAACAAAAATTTGACTATCGACTGTCGTTGTGTAGAGTCTTACATCGAAATATTGACCAACGACGGTGTACGTATTAATAATTACCATATTCCATAGGTATATTACGTACATATGGATTTTCATCGAAATATAAGAGTCTTTGAAAACCAGTTAAAATTATACACTTTAATTTGAACGGAGAAGAAGTGAGAAAGACCCAATAATCCAGAACAAAGAGAATTTAACATCGGTCAAACGACAATAAGAATTATGGGACGGATATCACTTCTATGGAATGAAATTGGGAACCCGACCTGAATTTGTCGAACTCTGCAGTTACAGGTTTAATACGGAACATGTCGTCTTTCCACACACAATTATCCAGGATTGTGATGTGACATAAGGTAGTCGATGAAAATACTTAATTGTAAGAAACCTCATACCTAATATCTACTCGATACTTTCTTTATCCAACTCTAGATTATTTTGTACAGTCCTGTCATTTGTTTGGCACCACAAACACGTTTTCTTATGAGGTCCCATAAGAAAACCTTTACCTTCTCTCTTACACAAGATCACTAATTCAGTCAGTATTACTCGAACCAAAAGTACAGGAATAAAATTAGACCTTCCACCCTCCTCGAACCGTAGGACCGTTTCATATCTGTCCCTAAACTCCGTTCTCCCTCCCCGATGACCTAAACTCTGGAGTAAAACCCAACCGGTATTTCAAACAAGTCCAAAAAGGTAGTGTAAAATGTCTTTTAGGGTTTGTTTGAAAGACCGGTTGGGTTATGAATCCCAAGTCACTATTATCTTCAAAATTGGTTTATATATAATACCTAATAGTGTCAAAGAAATTGTGCCATGAGACAGGTCGGGAACCTAGTACTGTCGTAACCAACCTTTTTTTGTACCATACGTTAAATATTGGGACCCTCTTGACCCGAGAGGAAATTTTTACGAAACAAAAAGGATACTTCTCCCACAAATATTCACTCTGAAAAAAGTCTTAGGTCACTTCTTGACCAGTCCGTCCCAATCAGTCTCGATGTGGTCTTAGATCGTTACAACTAGCATATCGAGAAAGTCGAAGACTTTAGAGTCCAAGGTTTTTAAAACGATATGATTGGGAGACGGATGACAGATACTACCAGAAACCACTGAAGGACCTTTGGTGGGACTTACTAACCGTCCCTATTTAGGTTCGGAAATCTTGAGGAAACCTTTTTTCTAATAAGATGTGTCGACATTATATTTCATCTATACTTTGCTTTATAAATACATCTTACGTTTTTTCTTTGTTTGAAGTGTAAAGTTTTCCGACAGTCTATGGCGTTTGTAGTTGTTTAAGTCTCTTCTTCGGTCTTATCGAAGACCGAAGTACGTAAAGTCTTGAACGAAGAGAAAACGATGGGTGTCTGAAAACCACGACCACACACACACGCGCAAGTCAGTACAGGATGAGAAACACTGGGGCGCCTGACGTCGGGCGGTCCGAAGAGACAGGTACCCTAAGAGGTCCGTTCTTATGACCTCACCCAACGGTAAAGGAAGAGGTAAACCACGACCATGGTACCTTGATTAAGTATAGTGTTATGATGAAGTCTGAAGCCCGGAAATCCTGGCTTGACCTACTTGACCTGGACACCCACTCTGCGGGTAATAATCTTCAGTAACAATGGGACCTACTAATCACTATTAATGTGAGTCTTCAATGACTTTTTGAGCATTCATATACTATGATTTGGGTTCGGTTCCGTAGGGGATGAACTGAAGGGTAATAGTCTATGAGTTTTACATACACCGGAGGGTTGTACTTCCTCCCGTTCTGTTTCACCTTTCTCTACCGTCAGACATAGGTGCCATTAATTCCATAGAATGTTCAAAATACTTTTGTGTACCGGTATCCTTGTGTATGAATCCCGAGGAGAGTCTTAGATATGTTTCACTCCCCGAGACTTTGAATGCACAGGACTCGTGGTGACCTTTAAATGAAGCTACGAGTCTGGAGTTTGGTAATAAGACTTTACACAACTGACCAGGTCTGGTCGACTAGTATAAAAGGAACTGAAATCCAGAATTGGGAAATAGTGGACCTAACCGTTGGAATCTCTACGCTTATGAAGTCGACAGGAGTATGGGATCGGTCGACTAGGTCTAAATTATATGGGCAGAGAAACTATAAGTCGTAAATCCGGGGCACAAAACTTTCTGTTTTATGACCATAACTATCTCGTAGTGGTCCTAACCGATATTGTAACAAAAGAAACACGGAGAAAAGGTCCCCTGTAACTCGGGACTTTCCCAAACTTCTTACGATTAAGTCCCGAACGAACGATAGTAAAATGTGGGGACCTTTACTGAAGTCCTATAAAATCAAGAGACCTCTGTCCTAACTTTGTTGATTCTAGAAAGATCACCCCTACCCTTGATTTCGTACTAATCTTTCACTTTAGTACTTGAGAAACCTGGAACTCATTGTACTCGTAATTAGAATACTTAAAATTTTTCGTCCGAACTGAGTAGAGACGGAGAGTAGTATTTGTGAAAGGAGGGTTGAGGTACATATAATTCGTACGTAGAACGTTACATTACCTATAGGGTCCAATCTAAAATCAAATTAGGTAGTTTGTACAGGGATTCGTACGCCTTAAGACACAATATGAGTGGGACCCTTTTTGACACGTCCTAGTCCGTCAGTACCGTCCTGTTCATCCCGAGACCCCTGAGACCAAAAAGTCCGATAGTGTAAGGACAGAACGAAAAGCAAAAGGATTAAAGTCCATTAGTAGTAGGAGCGATTAGATTGTGTATCGTGTTTTCGAATCGAACAGGGGTCTAGACGTCAAGTCTAAAGGAGACCCAAAAATAAAGTCAGGGGAGGAGGAAAGAAAGTACTTAGTTAAGGAGTCACTTGTCTTCAGAGTAAAAAGACCAGGTTACGACTTAAAAGTGAGATGGAACCGTTCTAACAGAAGAGAAAGGACCACCCTCTGAACCCGTTTTCCGTCTGGAGGACGACCGACCTTGTGGACCGATTTGAACCTTCCATTTGGTCCCTTGTACACTGGTTACATTGGTTATCCGACCCGTTAACTACAAAAACAAAAGGAAAGGAGAAGATCAGAAAGTTCGAGAGACACGACATATTGGGTTTTATTCTAGTACGTGTTGAATACATCTACAAATTGAGTTTGCGTAAGGCACATTTCTATTTTGACTTTAAAGTAGAATTTCTCTAGATAAGTAGATCACGAAACCTCCGGTCGGTCCTTACTTGAGGTTTACACTCTGCCGTTGACTTTCGTGTACGAGGTACACTGAATTTGGATATAAAACTTTACCGGTTATCTCGTTCGTAGTTTACGAGAGTTCGACACTGAGCCACGTATACCTCTCTATTTGTCCCCGGGGTTTGACACGTGACTTATATATTCAGTAGTATCGTTAAAATTTTAGTTAAGTCGTAAACTGGTCCTCGGTTATACCAAGGGGACACTAATGTCACTATACGAGGCCGATGGCGTGCCCCATACTAAGACTGTCGTCACAAAACATGCACGACCTTGGATACGTCCTGTGGGGTGGGGGTGAGGGAGGAGGTTCCTTTTTGGTATCACTTCGTAATGTTACCACATAGACACTCTAGTGGTTGTGTACCCGTGGTCAGTTGACACTCCCGTAACTACTTTAAGACCACTGACCCACTTCCTCGAGTTCTGGGGTCGCACCTACCATACCAGGGTCAGTGTAAGTGTTGTTCGTTTTCCTTGGTAGTAGAGACTTAGATGTTTATTAACTCTTGTCCGAAGAAGATTCCTACCCCCTATAAAAACAAATACCCCTCTCCCAGTCCTGTCTCCCTCTTACTGTCCCTGTTTTTGTGGTAACGTGCGAGAATATAAAAATTAGAAATATTCTCTTTTGTTTAGAATGAGTGGTCTCCGAGAAAACTCCAACTATAAAAGGGAGAAATATACTCAAGGTTAAGACAGAGAAAAAGAATGAGATTCTTTATGAGAACAAAGAAGTTCCAAATCTCTTCTGGACCACACTTTTGTCCTACCTCCTTTTACCCCCGGACTATGNGTCCTGTCTCCCTCTTACTGTCCCTGTTTTTGTGGTAACGTGCGAGAATATAAAAATTAGAAATATTCTCTTTTGTTTAGAATGAGTGGTCTCCGAGAAAACTCCAACTATAAAAGGGAGAAATATACTCAAGGTTAAGACAGAGAAAAAGAATGAGATTCTTTACGAGAACAAAGAAGTTCCAAATCTCTTCTGGACCACACTTTTGTCCTACCTCCTTTTACCCCCGGACTATGTGGGTCAAAACGAAAATAGTAACTTGAACAGAAACTGAGAAAGTAAAAAAAAAAGGGGGTGACCTCAAAGTCTTTATTAGTGAACAAAGAGGAACCCCTTTGGTTGTTAGCGAACAAAGAAGAACCCCTTTGGTCTTCTCTGGTCACAGAGTGTCGACACTAAGACTACGACACTATGACAAGGTAACATTGTCCGAGTTTCGGTCTAAAAGAGAAGTCGGGAGTAAAGAGGTGAAAAGTTGGAGTCCGAGTAGTAGCTGTTGGTAACGAAAACGTGAACCGGCGGTAGACCGTGCAGACCTCGCGACGGGAGGCAAAGAAGGGATCGCAGAGACACACTACGAACTCAGTGACGTCCGAGCAACCGAGACGAGACCAGGTAGTAGTACAGGGACCAGGAGTACCAGGTCCCTCTCCGCCCCCTGTCTCCTTACCCGAGGGATGTGTTCGTCCGTGTGTCGTCTCTGAAACGAGAATCCGAGTCAAGGGGGTAACCTAGTTCACGACACATGTAAGGGTACGGACCCATTTATTATGGATACTAACGGTTTCGACGACCTCGTGTCGGGACCACTCTACAATGATGTACTTCCAGTGTCTATACTACACCGGACGAGGGACACCTTGGAAGGGTCCTTTCCGTGTCAGTACCTTTTGACGAGAAGAGAGGAGGGTCCCATACTCCTTACCCGAATCTGTCGTAGAGACCCCTCTGTTTATAGAAGTACCAGTCTAGTACGACTAGACGACTTGTAGGTTTAAGAGAAAGTACTGAAACCTCAGGGAGGTACTCGAGGGGTGGAAAGACTTGAGTGGGGGTCCGAGGTAGGGAAGGGGAAATTCAGAGTCTATGTGTCCGAGAGACGTGAAGTGAGAAGAGAGACGGATCTTATAAGCAGAGTGCATAGAACGGTAGAAGAGTAGTGGATCAAAAATCGAATTAATAATGGAGGAGGAATGAGGCAACAAAAGTGAAGAATGAGGTAAAAAAGGGCGGAACCGTTGATATGGATACACATAAATATAAAATTAAAACAAAGGTACAGAATAAGGAGGGGACCATCTTATTCGAAGTCCGTCCTTCGAACAACAGGACAAACTACGACACAGGGGTTCCGTACACTCTCTGTGAGTTATCTGTTAACACTTTACTTTTCACCTACCTACTTGTACCTTACTGGGTTGTCATCCGGAAAGAACTTCACTAGAAGGACATCTTCATAAGGAAACGTTTTTAACACAAGATATACTGTAGTATTTAATTCGAACGGATGGTTTTTAACCCACAAAACCGTTTAAACCGTTTTCGAATAAATCTGACATGAATCTATTCTTTGGTGACCTCTTTCGGACTTCACAGACATCGACTAAACTTTCTGACACGGACAAATAGTCCCAGTCGGACAATAGTCCCTGAAATTTAAAACAACTCCCATTATTACGGAGAAACCCTCGTCAAACATTTTTTTTTNGTCAAACTTTTTTTTTTTTTTTTTTTTCTGTTTTATTCTCGATTTGTCTCTAGGTCGTAAATAGGAAGAAGGAAAGACAAGTGTAAGTTCAGGTGGTACACTTCAAAGACGGATCATCTACAACTCAGACAACGGGTTAGAAACCCGGGTAACGACATAGAAACCCGGGTAACGACATAGAAACCCGGGTGACGGCATAGAAACCCGGGTAACGGCATAGATCCAAAAGGAGGTAGTAGTATTATCCAGAGGGACAACAAGTCAGTGAGTCAGTACAGGCTGAGAAACACTGGGGTACCTATCGTCGTACGGTCCAAAGGGACAGGAAGTGGTAGAGGACCCCAAACGAGTTTGAAAACAGGTAACTCAACTACTTCGGTAGGTTGGTAGAGTAGGAGACGGTAGGGAAAGAGGACGGGAGATAGAAAGGGTCGTAGTCCCAGAAAAGGTTACTCAGTCGAGAAACGTAGTCCAACTCGGTCTCATAACCTCGAAGTCGTGGTCAAGAAGGTCATTTATAAGTCCCAACTAAAGGAAATCCTAATTGACCAAACTAGAGGAACGACAAATTCCCTGAGAGTTTTCTCAGGAGAGGTCGTAGAGAGACTGAGGGAAGGTTTGACCGACAGTAGATAAGAGGTTAGACAACGATTTACCTTAAAGATCCAAGTCTTAGAGCCGTTCAGTTGACGGACGAATTTGGAACTTTACTGAGGGTGTGTGATGACATATATTGGAAGTTCCGGGATAGACTCGACTGGAGTCGGCTAAAGAGTCGAAGAAGGGATGGTGTGAGAAAGGAGTCCGATGTTTCTCTGTGTTTCAATTTATAAGTGAAAAGATTTACTGGGTACTAGAGTGAACAGTACACCGAAAAAGTGTCTATTGAGGGAAACGGACCTCGAGAGTGAATGCAGTGTTGAGTCAAAGTGACAGAAAAAGAGACACTTCGTAAGGAACTAGGGTTTCAGACAAACCAATTTGGGGACTCTATCCCTTTCGACCGTACGACGTCAAGTGCCCCAGCGTCTCTCAGTCTATACCGAATCTTTGATTTATTGTTGTTGAGTGTGGGGTCTAGGGGTGTGGCAGAAGGAAATCTCGTAGTCCTAAGACAAACAAGAAGTGTACAAACAAAGAGAACAATCTAGCCTTGGAGGACCTCGTGTCCTTGGCATAGACCAATTCTTCTTATGTTGTCTCGTTTTCTTTATCATGTACTTACTAAGTCGTCCTTCATGTCGACCATACGACATCCCAAAGATTCCTCCTCTTGTGACTTCGTTAGTCCCTCTTTACTGTAAACGAGACCTAAGACTTCCTACTGGGTTTTGAGACATATTGGTCCCTCCTTCATACTTATAAACTCTGACTCCTTTTCCCGTTCCCCGGGGCCGTACCGATCTTCCCACTTGTCCTGTTACTTTTACCGAATTTCGGCCTAGTGACTCTCGAAACTTCCGATCTGGCGTCTCAATTTCTGCATAAGACTTCAGCCTTCCCAACACAGAGACATTCGCGCACCAAATACCTAGTCTTTCCCACTTGTCCTACTTTCTACCTAACGTTTCGACTCTCCCACTTCGGTGACCTCTGGTAAAGTCATTAGGTCCACTCCCAGTACTCCGGGACTCAACCCCGTCCCCACTCCTCCCTCGCCCATTCCAGCCCCGTCTACAGTCTTGGTAGCACCTTCCTCTGATCTGTCGCACAGGACACCCTCTCCTTCCTCCTCCCAACTAGTCGGTCCTCCCGCCAGTCCGCCAACTCGCTACCGCGATGGCCCGGCTCACAGCGTTTGTTATCAGGTGACATGCCGCGCACGCGAGGTGCGGCACGGAACGTCAAATTTTCTTTTAATTTTTTTTTTTCATTGTAAGACACTTCCAGTTTCCTCTCCGGACCTTTGGAACTGATTATTCACCTTCCTTTTTTTTTTTTCTCAACAAATCAAACCGGAGTTTTTTTTTTTCAGTTCCCCTCTACACTACCGACGAAAACACACAACCTTCTAGCCGAACATCTCCGTTATAATGCGTACAGGTCTTCTGTTTGTTTCCGTCTCTCACTGGACCTCGAGTCTCGTGTCAGTACGACACCGAGGTATGCCCCCCACCGAGAGATCTGACATCTCAACATTCGTCGGAACAGTAGTCTTCTCGAATGGACCCGTTTTCCGGTTCATGTCTCACTTTCTAGAACATGGTATCTTCTCCTGACCCCTCTATTCTATCCTCTAATCTAATTCAAGGGTGTTGGAGTCTCTGAACCTACAAAGGGAGGTGCCTACAGGATTAAGTATGGTAGAAAAACAGTAAATCAAAACTTTTGTCTGACACCGGGCCTTTAGGTCTGTCCCTTCTCCTTTACATACTCTTCTTGGTGAGACTAAGGGATCCTACCCACCCGAACCTACCACTTCATGGGAGACCCCAGGGGCGTCTGAAGGCGAAAGGAACAAGGGAAAGAAGGAAAAACAAAGGTATTCGGTACCTTAACACGAGACTCGACTAGGCCGGTAGAACGACGGATACATGGTCGGTATACCATCAGTCCTTTATGGAGGTAAGTAATTTGGGACTTAAGAAACAACGAAGTCACAGAACTCTGTACACACGATTCAACGAAGTCAACACAGACTGAGACACACTGGGATACCTGACATCGGGTGGTCCGAGGAGACAGGTACCCTAAGAGGTTCGTTCTTATAACCTCACCCAACGGTACGGGAAGAGGTCCCTTAGAAGGTCTGGGTCTCTAGCTTGGGTACAGAAAATGTAGAGGACCTAACCGTCCGCCCAAGAAATGTCACGGTGGACCCTTCGGGTTAAAATCTGTATTTTGTTCTGTTTAGACCACAGACACAGAGACAGATGTTTCTGAAGGACAGAGGAAGACGACCCGAACAAAGAGTAAAGGTAGAAGAGAAAGGGGAGAACAAATCAATCAAGCAAGTCAAGTCAAGTCAACGAGTCAGTACAGGCTAAGAAACGCTGGGGTACTTAGCGTCGCACGGTCCGGAAGGACAGGTAGTGGTTGAGGGTCTCAAGTGAGTCTGAGTGCAGGTAGCTCAGTCACTACGGTAGGGTGGTAGAGTAGGAGCCAGCAGGGGAAGAGGAGGACGGGGGTTAGGGAGGGTCGTAGTTTCAGAAAAGGTTACTCAGTTGAGAAGCGTACTCCACCGGTTTCATGACCTCAAAGTCGAAATCGTAGTAAGGAAGGTTTCTTTAGGGTCCCGACTAGAGGAAGTCTTACCTGACCAACCTAGAGGAACGTCAGGTTCCCTGAGAGTTCTCAGAAGAGGTTGTGGTGTCAAGTTTGCGTAGTTAAGAAGTCGTGAGTCGGAAGAAGTGTCAGGTTGAGAGTGTAGGTATGTACTGGTGTCCTTTTGAGTATCGGAACTGATCTGTCTGGAATCTCTATTGATTGATCAATAGAGAGAGAGAGTAGGATCCTGAAACAGTCGGTAACCTAGAGAAAGTTCCTAAATCTCTATTCTCTTATACGGTTTAAGAGTTAATTTTACAGTAACTATCATTTTTAAAATATATTAAATACAGTAACCTCGACTATAAAAGGACAGTGATTAATCTCGGTCCGGAGTTTTGTTGGAATACTCCACTTCTTTGACTTCGAACCTCTTCAATCCGTTTAACAAGATTCAGTGTGGGGATCATTCTGCGTCTCGGCTCTAAGACACAGACTGAAGTCTCGGAGGAACTGGGATTTAGAGAGTTGATAGGGTGGAGAAAAAAAGACCTTATTTGGAAGTCTATTGGTGGAGTGTATATGTACCAGAAGTATGAAAGTGACAAAGAAGTCTGACTTTTGAGGGACCTTCGTCCCTCGAAATTATTGACGTAACAGGTTATGTGCCATACTTTTTTTATTATCTATAACTATAACAAATATCCAACTTTACTACGATAAAACCTATGTAACCCAATGGTTCGATCGTTCGAATTAAAGTGGACCAAGAAAAATGAAAAATTTTACACGAATAATTCTCCGAATTTTCACGTGCTACACCGAGAATGAACAAAGACAACCTGTCGTGAAGAACTCCTCCCCTCAGGTCCTTTAAAACAACGACAACGAGTCAGTGAGTCGGTACAGACTGAGAAACGCTGGGGTACCTGACGTCGTGTAGCCCGAAGGGACAGGAAGTGGTAGAGGGCCTCGAACGAGTATAAGGAGGTGACTCAACTACTACGGTAGGTTGGTAGAGTAGGACACAGTAGGGGAAGAGGAGGACGGGAGTTAGAAAGGGTCGTAGTCCCAGAAAAGGTTACTCAGGAAAAGGTACTGAGAAGGGACTCTGGTTGCGTTCACAGTATAATTCCTCGAACGTTTCCCTCCTTTAGTCTTACCTTTGGCCTTTAAGATAAGGGTATTTAAGACTTACTATGAGGTATACTGACTTCGACGGCGAAGTGGTACTGAGATGTAAGAACCAGGGAAAACAAGAGATCTGAGAATTTTCAAAAAAAAAAAAAAAAATTTACCGGAGTACGAGCGTCCTACCTAGGGGGACAGGACAGAGAGAATGGTTAATCGGACAGGACTCTGACTCTTGCGTCGTCGGGAGGGTGGAAGCGAGGACAAAAGGTGCACCAGGGGTAAGACATGACGGGTCCCACCAGACCCCACAACTAGATATTTCGGTGATTTCGTAGGAGCCTCCAAATTACTCTCCCCCTTTAAGTGCGACTGGTCTTAAGGAAAGACTCATTCTTAACAAACCTAACTTAACAACTTTATTAAACCACATGGTGAGACACACCTCTCCCCATTACTTGGACTCTGGTGGTCGTCCAGGATTTCAATGATTAAACGGAAGACTTCTCGTGTCTAAACCAATTAACACCCTGAAACCAAGACGATTCAACACTTATGTTCAAACTCCGACCTTCCACTTAACGAGTCCTGTCACCTCTCCTCCTTTCGTCGGTGCCCCGCAAGAAGAGAGGAAAATTAGGGAAGTCGTCTACAGGAAAACAGTTATTAAATTACCGACACGTACCCGACTCTTTCGTCTCATAATCAGAGACCCCGTGAGTGTATAGAAGTGGATCATGACCGTACGAGACTACTTTTCGCAAAAGGACTATCAACGAAAACGACGGACTGGACCAAACCAATCCTGACACACAAAGGACTACTTCTTTACTGTCTCGACACATACACACACACACACACACACACACACACACACACACACACACACATATTTCGCACTCTCTGGCACGGAACTCTCTTGTAGAAGTCCTTTCGTTCAGTCCCCGGTACAGAAGTTTGATCTGATAACGAAAGATCGTAAATCATTTATCTTGCTAACGTAATTACTCTTTACGTTTGTTTACGTAGGAGGATACTCGGACACTCCGTCTTCATTGTTACCTTCTACGTCTCCCTTTCGGTTCCTATATGCACGAGTTTGATATTAGATAGGTCAGATATACTTTTCTTTCCTTCGGACACTGTCTGAATCTCTTGTTTGAAGACCAATGTCCCCCTTCCCCGCCGCCCTCTCCCTATCTAACCCTCAAACCCTAACTGGCCATGTGTGACGATCTACATTTTGTCTATTGGTCGTTCCTGGATGACATATCGTGTCCCATGAGACGAGTTATAATACATTGTTGAATTTACCCTCTTGTTAAATTTTTCTTATCTATGTCCATACGTACATCGACCAGTGAAACGACATGTCGACTTTGATTGTATTATAACAATTAGTTGATACGAGGTTACATTTTATTTTTCAATTTCTTTTCCTTTTTTCTAAGTCGGTAGACCAGAGAGCTAAGTGAAGATTGATTGGTTCTTGGTATTCGTCCAAGATAAGAAAAGACATTGGGTTCCTCTCGTGGGAGAAAGAAAGGAAAGATTATCAGAGAGGGGTGCGAGGGACCCGTGAATTCGATCGTAACACGTAGGTCCCCTATGACTGACGTGTTTCTGTTCCCTGACTTTTCCCCGAAGAACCGTCCGGGACCGTCACTCCCACGAGGATCAGTGGGACCTGGGGGCCTTGACTAAGTCTCAATGAGAGACAGATTTCGAATCATACTGAACTAGTCCGATTACCGACTAACGGCAAATGACTCGGATTTTAACGTCCTGGACTATGACGTACACTAGTCCGTCTTCGGCCGACAGACTCGGGACCCTGACCGAGAAACTCAACACGGACCTCTCGCACACTCTACGCCGTCGAGACGTGAAGACCCGGTGAACCGAGGGTTTCGTCTACACCCAACTACTCAGACGACTCGACGTCCCTCAATAAGACCTGAAAGAATTCTCGAGACTTCCTGTGTCTCAGCGTGAAGAGGTCTCCCACGGACCCGTAGTCGGGTTATAAAACTGTCACTGAACAGTTGAAACACTGGGAAGATCCCAGACGGGACGCCTCTACGGGTAAGGAAAGAGGTACACCCTTTAGTCCTTTCACAGTTCTCTCTACGGGAGGAAGGTTTTTATCTCAGTGTCTGATAGGGTAAGATCACTTGTACCATTGTCGTCAACGACCACTATAATCAGTATACTCGTTTATGAATTTGCCCCGAACGACACACGGTTGATGGTAAGATCCGAAACGCGTGTGGTTCAATAAACGATGAGTTTTAGGTCATGACAACAACAGAGGTGAAATATTTATGTCTTTGGTTCCGTCTCTCTTATGTATTAAATCGATTCTAGTGTGTAAACTATTCATCTTTTGAGACTTAAGTTGGACTCAGAGTCGAGAATTAGTGTAGGTGATCTAGCGGAAAACGATACATAAATGAGTGACTTTGTAAAAAGCAACAAGTGAGTATAACGTCACCCACTCTACACATCGTCAGTCATGAGTTGTCAGTGTTTGTTTGTATAGTGTCTCTGGGTCTTTTCTAAGTCGCGATCCGTGACCAGAGATATAGAGACGTGTCTTAACTCCTTAAGAATCATTGAATCACTGAATCCTTACGAGGAATCTGCCTTTCCTACTATATACACTTTACGTATGGGAACAGAACCGACACACGCACACCGTCATTTACGCTACCTGAAGTAAACATATCAGTCCAGAGAAACTGGGACCCACACATCAACACCGGGGACTGTATCCCAGATACATTAAAGTAGAATTACGTTTAAGATACCAAACCTAAAACTCTTTTCCTTTTTCCAAAATTTTGTATGGAGTTTTAGGGTGCTAGTCGGACACGTCTGAAGATCCCAAACTATTCTGTCTTGTCCTCTTCCTTTCTACGTTACTACGGAGTTTCCCAGGGGTTTGGTTCTTCGGCGCCAAAGAATAGTCCACTAGATTTAGAGGAAAGGTCTTCTGTTTTCATTCAAGTCCCTCAATAATGAAGAACCCATCTTTCTAACTCTTTCAAACGGATTACGTTCGTACAGTGACTTTATCACATCAAATGACAAACACTCTCACACGTTATGTCCGGATTAAATAAATCTAAATCACACTTCTATACCTCCCACACATTGAATTTTGTCACAATCATTACCACCCTTAATCCGGTTTCCCTACTTAACACGTCTGAGTATAAGAAAGGGGGCGGTGGGTAGAGTTCAGGAATCTTATTTGTCTATATTTCAAATTTACACAAGTTTTTCCCATCATAATCACCCAGTCCTTAATACTCCTTAGAGACTTTCAACCTTAAATCTACTCTAGTCTGACTTGTTCCTTAGGTGTCGCGGTTTGACAGGTCGAGAAACGTTGGGGTACTTGATATCGGGAGGTCCGAGGAGACAGGTACCTTGAGAGGTCCGTTCTTATGACCTCACACAACGGTAATCGAAGAGGTCCTCTAGAAGGGTTGGGTCCAGAGGGTTTAATGCCTAAGAAATGACAGACTCGGTGGTCCCTTTGAGGAATACTAACCACGTCCCCTTCCACACCTTCCTGAAGTGTCACCGGGACTCCCTCGACCTCGATCTCCACGACCCACCCCTCTCCTCTCCCCACACTTGCTTAGAACCTCCACTCTCCGGAGGAAGGGAGAAAATGTATTATCGACGAGGAGACCTTGACCCCACTACGGGTCCCACCAACTACTGTGGTGTTTCCTACTACTGGGGACACGGTCCAGAGATCCCACTACTACCAAACCTCTCTCCGCCACTAATATCTGTCCGATTACCCTTTGCCAATTATTCTACTACTGGAGTGTTAGGGTTTAGTACTGTGTAATTTCCTCCTGGTAGTACTTTTTGTCCATAGAGTAAATCTTTAATCCTTATAGACTTCCCTACATTAATATACATATTAATCATAAAAGTCTCTAGACCCACTTTTATGATAAGACGTGGGATAGTCGGACAGTAAGTTTATACTTCCACTTCATCCTGTAAAATTTGTTGTTCTGTGAAGTTTTATGCGATGAACACTTGTGATAACACTTTATTATCTCTTATATGAAATCGTAACAATCTTTATTTGAGCTCTTTTTATACCTTCGTCATGACTCATTTTTTTTTTTCGTATTGAATATTAACTTAGAACTAATAAATTTCGTTATTTTAAACCTTGATTTTATAGTATATTAAGGTTGTACACCTACGAGTCCCCTTTTCCCTCTCCTATCCTCCAACATTCACACCTAATCTTCATCCGAAGTTATCCATTTACATTCAAAATGTATTTAAAACTTATATGTACCATCTTTAAACTCACTTTGATGAGTTTATCTTCTCTATCCTTTATAGTGAAGATTTATTAATTTCCTTCTTGTACCTTATTTGTACTACACATTTTGTTTATATTTGTTGGATCACTTAAATAGTTTATTATTTTATTCTTTATTATGTGTCATTTATATTATGTGTGTTTTTATTACTAACCTTGTTTAAGTTTCATACTCTTTATTTGCTTTTACCAAATTCATTGACACTTTTTATTTCTTGATGTCCATTCTTCTTACTTATAGGTCGATACAAGGAATATTCTGTGTACTTCACTGGGTTCAACCACTTTTATATACCTACTCATTTCTATAAGATTCGTTTATGATTATTTTTGGTTATTACTATTGTTTTGGATGACATTATATAATCTGTTTTATCTTAAGTTCCAGTTCTAATTAATTTCTCTGTTCGTTACATGTCTTACAACTTTTTCCAAGTTTGGTTGGTGTTCAGATGAAATACTTGTGGTTTCAGTTTAATGGATAGTCTTTAGTGACTTTCATCCTCACTTTATATACAACAAATCTTCGACTGTCTAGTTCATTCGTTTCAAATTTTATTTTGACATCACTTAAACTTATTATTAATAGTTCGAACTACAGGAAGTTGATAGTCCTAGTACTCAACCAATGAACCCCGATGTGTTAAGTCCTATATTGTATAATAAAACAGAGTGTCAAATATGGTAGTGTCTCCGGGACGGGGGTAGTGAGGTAGGGAGGTAAGAAAGTAAAGAGAGAGAGAAGGAAGACAGATGGATGGATAAAATGAAATAAACAGGATTTACTAACTTTGTCATGTTTCCTCTCTTTCCTTTCTCTCTTTCCTAGTAAGAGACAGGAGGAGATAGGAAGTCAAAGGGTCAAGAGGTGGGGTCTGAGTTGACGGTAAAAGTCAAATACATGGTAAGTCCTATTAGATACGTTTATGTTCAAATTCGGTCGTACATATATAGATACATAAATTCATGTATAAAGACGAAAAAATTCTACGTACGTAATCTGTATACGTAAAGGGGTGTAATTGTCAAAAGGTATCGTAGTAAAGAAAAGTGTAAATTATATTAATCTGAATAAAGAATTAGGAAATGAAAAAAGAATTTATCTTCACATCAATCTTAACCTGTAACTTGTTTTCTGACCAAGGTTTAGCCCTTTCCTCATACAGTTTCGACATATAACAGTGGGACTAATAAATTGAATATACGTTTCATGTAGTACCCTTTACGGTCTGACCTAGTTCGTGTTCGACCTTAGTTTTAACGGTCCTCTTTATAGTTATTGGAGTCTTTGCGTCTACTGTGGTGGGAATTCCGTCTTTGACTTCTTGATTGCTCGGGGAACTACTTTCACTTCCTCCTCTCACTTTTTCGACCGAATTTTGAGTTGTAAGTCTTTTGCTTCTAGTACCGTTGACCAGGGTAGTGAAGTACCCTTTATCTACCCCTTTGTCGCCTTTGTTACAGTCTGAAATAAAACCCCCCGAGGTTTTAGTGACGTCTACCACTGACGTCGGTACTTTAATTTTCTACGAATGAGGAACCTTCTTTTCGATACTGGTTAGATCTGTCGTATAAGTTTTCATCTCTGTAATGAAACGGTTGTTTCCAGGTAGGTCCGTTTCGATACCAAAAAGATCATCAGTACATGCCTACACTCTCAACCTGAGATTTCTTTCGACTCTCGGCTTCTTAACTACGAAAACTTGACACCACAACCTCTTCTGAGAACTCTCAGGGAACCTGACGTTCCTCTAGGTAGGTCAGGTAGGATTTTTAGTCAAGACTTATAAGTAACCTTCCTGACTACAACTTCGACTTTGAGATTATGAAACCGGTGGACTACGATTTTGACTGAGTAACCTTTTCTGGGACTACGACCCTTTCTAACTTCCACCCTCCTCTTCCCCTGCTGTCTCCTACTCCACCAACCTACCGTAGCGGGTGAGCTACCTATACTCAAACTCATTCGAAGTTCTCAACCACTACCTGTCCCTTCGGACCACACGACGTCAGGTACCCCAGTGTCTCAGCCTGTGCTGACTTACTGACTTGACTCAACTAGACATTACAAAGGCCACATATCGTTTTACTAAACTAATATATATGTGTTTTTGTGTGTATATATACGTATATATAAGAAAAATTCTAAGAAAAGGTAATATCTAATAATGTTCTATAACTTATATCAAGGGACACGATATGTAGTCCAGGAACAACAAATAGATAAAATACACCTCATCACATATCGACAATTAGGGGGTTAGGATTAAATAGGGAGAGGACGAGGAAAAGGAAAACCATTGGTATTCAATGGTATTCAATAAAAGATAATTATATATACACTCATATAAAGACAAAACATTCATTCAAGTAAATATAGAAAAAAAAAAAAGTCTAAAGTGTACATTCACTATAACATACTATAAACAGAAAAAGACAGACTGAAGTGAACCACACTATTGGAGAGTCGGGTCAAGTCAAGTCATCGAGTCAGTACAGGTTGAGAAACGCTGGGGTACTTAACATCGTGCGGTCCGGAAGGACAGGTAGTGGTTTAGGGTCTCAAGTGAGTCTGAGCGCAGGTAGCTCAGTCACTACGGTAGGTCGGTAGAGTAGGAGACAGCAGGGGAAGAGGAGGACGGGGGTTAGANTTACTCAGTTGAGAAGTGTACTCCACCGGTTTCATGACCTCAAAGTCGAAATCGTAGTAAGGAAGGTTTCTTTAGGGTCCCAACTAGAGGAAGTCTTACCTGACCAACCTAGAGGAACGTCAGGTTCCCTGAGAGTTCTCAGAAGAGGTTGTGGTGTCAAGTTTTCGTAGTTAAGAAGCCACGAGTCGGAAGAAGTGTCAGGTTGAGAGTGTAGGTATGTACTGGTGACCTTTTTGGTATCGGAACTGATCTGCCTGGAATGAGCCGTTTCATTACCGAGACGAAAACTTATGCGATAGATCCAACCAGTATTGAAAAGAAGGTTCCTCATTCACAGAAAATTAAAGTACCGACGTTAGTGGTAGACGTCACTAAAACATCGGGGGTTTTGATTTCAGACTGTGACAAAGGTGACAAAGGGGTAGATAAAGGGTACTTCACTACCCTGGCCTCTTGTACTAGAAGCAAAAGACTTACAACTCGAAATTCGGTTGAAAAAGTGAGAGGACAAAGTGAAAGTAGTTCTCCGAAAAATCAAGGAGAAGTGAAAGACGGTATACCCACCACAGTAGACGTATAGACTCCAATAACTATAAAGAGGACCGTTAAAACTAAGGTCGAACACAAAGAAGGTAGGGTCAGAAAGAGTACTACATAAGACGTATCTTCAATTTATTCGTCCCACTGTTATATGTCGGAACTACATGAAGAAAAGGATAAACCTTGGTCAGACAACAAGGTACAGGACAAGATTGTCAACGAAGGACCGGACGTCTGTCTAAAGAGTTCTCCGTCCAGTCCACCAGACCATAAGGGTAGAGAAAGTCTTAAAAGGTGTCAAATAACACTAGGTGTGTCAGTTTCCGAAACCGTATCAGTTAGTTCGTCTTTATTTACAAAGAGACCTTGAGAGAACGAAAAAGGTACTAGGTCGCCTACAACCGTTAAACTAGAGACCAAGGAGACGGAAAAGATTTTGGTCGAACTTGTAGTCCTTCAAGTACCAAGTACATAACGACTTCGGACCGAACCTCTTAAAACTCGTAATGAAATGATCGCATACTCTACTCACGTTAAAACTCCATCAAACTCGTAAGAAACCGTAACGGAAAGAAACCCTAACCTTCCTTTTGACTGGTAGAAGGTCAGGACACCGGTGACGACTCAAAAGGTTTAAACGACCGTATAACTCACGTCGTGAAAGTGTCGTAGTAAAAAATCCTAAACTTTATCGAGGTGACCTTAAGGTAGTGAAGGTGATCGAAACAAGTATCACTACGAAAGATTCCGGGTGAACTGAAGTGTAAGGTCCTACAGACCGAGATCTACTCACTAGTGTGGTAGTACTAATAGACCCAGCACTTCTAGAAAAAACATGTCGAGAAGGCACATAAGAACGGTAGAGAAGAATTATGGAAGACGAAGACAATCCAGGTATGGTAAAGACAGGAAATAGCTCGGATAGGTAGGTATAACGACGTTTACTGCAATAAAGTAAGTAAAAGTACCGACTCATTCTAAGGTGACATATATCCATCGTGTAGAAATAGGTAAGTAGACAGTTACCTGTAAATACGAAAAACAATACAGGTCTCCATAGTAAAATTTCAAGATTTATACCAAGAGAACGTACTCACGTAGTAAAAAACACTGGTAATACTTATTACACAGATACTGGTAGGAATATAACCACTGACCAAAAGATTTTCAGCTTAGTTTACATGTACTTACCTTTCTTTGTAAAAATTCTGAAATCTCATACACAACGGTTTAACAAAAGATGTCACAAAAGAACAAAAAAAAAAAAAATTAGTACTTAAGTTGTAGTCAATGGGTCTATGATCACATTCAAACATAAAATTGTTCACTTATTTTAAAATCCATTCTTTAGACGATCACTACTTGATTCCCAATTCCTTATGACTTGTAGAAACTTCTGGGTCCGGAAAAAAAACCATAAAAGTCCAACAGTAGTTACCATAAACGACATCGGTACTAGTTCGAAGTACGTGCACGTAAAAAATAACAGTCAAGTCAAGTCAGCGAGTCAGCACAGGCTGAGAAACCCTGGGGTACTTGGCGTCGTGCGGTCCGGAGGGACAGGTAGTGGTTGAGGGCCTCAGGTGGGTTTGGGTACAGTTTACTCAACCACTACGGTAGGTTCGTAGAGTAGGAGACAACAGGGGAAGAGGAAGACGAGAGTTAGAAAGGGTCGTAGTCCCAGAAACGTTTACTCAGTCGGTCCTGACTAGAGGGAATCCTACCTGACTAGAGGAACGTCAGGTTCCCTGAGAGTTCTCAGAAGAGGTTGTGGTGTCAAGTTTTCGTAGTTAAGAAACCACGAGTCGGAAGAAGTGTCAGGTTGAGAGTGTAGGTATGTACTGATGACCTTTTTGGTATCGGAACTGATCTGCGTGGAAACAACCGTTTCGTTACGGAGACGAAAAATTATACGATAGATCAAACCAGTATTTTGAAGTCCTATTTTATACCCTATTTCTAGTTTCCTTAAGTCATAGGGAACCGAAAGAGACTTCAAATTTGAATTATATAAGACATGGAAATATTATCCTACTTCTTTCTTTTTACAAGAAATCTCCTTTACTGTTGTACCGTTTCAAAGTAAAATTACCCAATATGTTGGGAAAATGCCTCTTCAGTTACCGTGGGGTCAGGTCATGAGAACGGACCTTTCAGGGTACCTACCTCCTCGGACCATCCGACGTCAGGTACCCCAGCGACTCTCAGCCTGTGCTGACTCGCTAAAGTGAAAGTGAAAAGTGAAAGTACGTAACCTCTTCTTTTACCTTTGGGTGAAGTCATAAGAACGGACCTCTTAGGGTCCCTGCCCCCTCGGACCACCCGACGGCAGATACCCCAGCGTGTCTCAGCCTGTGCTGACTTCGCTGAATCGTCGTCGTCGTCGTGTTGGGAAAATTTACGCATTTCGTACTTCCGTTGGTTTGAACAAAGTACCGTATTTCGTGGTTTATATCCACACTAGTACCCCGATATAGGTACCAAGGTTTTGTTATTAACAGAGAATTATATGAGGATTATATGATGGTTACCTTCCTAAAAGATCTTTTAATTAAACTTTAACCTGTAATGATGAATAATATAGTTATAGAATTTCCAAGTATTAAGTGTAGTGACATAATTACCGAGACTCTTTGGGTCAAATTTTAGAGCAATTGAAGTATAATGAGTCGTAAAAACTTCAAATAAATTAGCTATTGAGTGGGGGTGGGGAAAATTTTTGTACACTATGGATAATTTATCGGAGTCTTAGTCACAAGACTCTCGTATTATCAGATATTACACCACCGAAGTGACTTTACTATGGTTTCACAAGACAACCATGTTAAAGACTCATTATAGAAGTTTGACAATTTACCGTTCCGACCATAAAACCCTGGGTAGTAAGTCGATTCAGTATCCTTACTTAGTACGACTTAATCTACCGAAATTGAAAAGAACAGAGATAACTAAGGTAGAACTATGATTCTATATTAATCGATAAGGGAGATTAATGTTGTCTACGATTCTTCATGGTACTAAAAGAAGTCTGAGGACACTTGTCCATTTCCTATGTGTTGAGTCATTATGACAAAACATCTGAACGGTAAAGAATGTAAGTCAGACTAGTCTCAGATAATTATAGGTAAATGGGAGTTTTTTTTTTTTTTTTCTTTCTTTTGTTCGTACAACTTCGACCATCTCCTAATGGTTCTCTTCCCTCTCCGGCGGTAACATCCTATGTCGGGGATGGGGGTCGAGTAGGTCGTCAGACTGTCACAATGTAATGCACTAGTCATTACTGACACTAGGGAATTAAGACGGATGGTCATTGATTGTCCTTTATGGGATTAATGTACGGTGTTAAACTTTTTAATATTTATCGTAACTAATTAGAAAAGTGAAATGAGTGTGGATACAGAGTGAATTCAAGATATAATACGATATTTAATGAAGACAAGTTTTCTAAATTTTACTTCGAAATGAAATAATTAAAAATACAGAAACAGTGAAAGAAAACTTACTTTTACCTGTCTATAAATAATATTTCTTAAGTTTGTTAGTCTTTGTAGATTTCATTTCTTATTTACGAGTGACAAGGGGATTGGGATGATAAGTTCCTCATTCACTACAATTATCAAACGATACATATGAAAACATAGTCCTATTTATTTACAAATATAAAAATATGTAAATAGGTGGATATTAAAAATAAAGTGTTTTTAGAATAACGATTAAAATACAAGGATCTCGAATAAAGGGCGGGGGGGGAACTATAAAAATTGTGATAAGGTCAAACCAGATATGTGTAGATACAAAAAGTGAAATATCGACGAATCATCAATATCAAAATGGTTAGGGGGTTTATACCTATTAATATCAAAAAAAAAAGAAATGTTTGTTACGTGTCACTTATAGTAAATTGTCACATCAACCTAGAGAATTAAGACTTCAGTTGTCCATTCCACAACCAGGGGTCTTCACTTTACTTGCATTTAAGTAATTTATTATCATCAACTAAATGGCGTACAACATATACACTAAATATTATTTATAAATCAGAAGGAGGGACAAAGACCGTGTCTCGAAGATTTTGGGACCCTTAAAGGATTGACTCTTCTGGGAATTTCTACAAAAAACGATACAATTACTCAACTCAAAGACCTTTCGTCAATCCTTACCCCCGACCAACGGGTCTCTTGGTCGGGATACTAATCTCTCAATCTTGAGATTCATGGGGTCACGTCTGGAGACCTCCCCCTTCTCCCCGACCTCCAACTCTCCCCAGCGGTTATCCATGTCAACTACTTTCGCGACCGACATATCACTGTGGAAGTAATTTTTGGGTGTTTCCCCTCTCAAGTCTCTGAAAGACCCAACCACTTATACACCTCCAAACCCCTGTCTCCGTATGGACCTGCCTTTCGTACCTACCCGGAACAGGAGAGGGGTGCGTAATGGGGTGCGTAGAGAATGTAGACCGATAAGGACCTAATATAGGAAGATATTATTTGTCCATTCGATCATTCATTGCATAAAGAGACTCAAGACACTCGACGAGACATTTTAATTAACTTGGGTCCTTTCCACATAACCCTTGAGTAGATATCGACCAGTCGGTCTTTCTGTCCTCTATTTGGTCCCCAAACTGGTCACAGACTTCACCACCTCTACCCACGTCAGAACAACCACACTTGAGAAGTGAACACCTTAGACTACGATAGAAACCTATTTATCAGTCTGAGAGACTGTGGGACGACCAAAGGTTCTTAAAGGACAAACTCCACACCCCTTTTACAAGGGTGTCACCTAAACCAGGTCTTGTCGAAGATGGTACACATCATGTTTGGACGGGACAATATGTAAACATGCTTACATACTATATATGTCCGTACATATCATACTTTATGTAAGTATACACTATACGTTAATTGTCATAAGATTATATATTTTGTCTCTTACACACCAACTTAAGGAGGTTCATATCTTTAAAAGAACATGTATACAAAAACCCGTGTACACGTTCTTGAGTTGTATTAAAAGGTCGGTTCTCATAAAAATAATTCTACATTTAAACTAGTACAGTAAAGGGACGGCTTTTGAGAAGAACTGAAAGTACACTTAAATCTGTTACAAGGGTTAGAGACTGTACCAAGTACACCGAGGCGCAAGAAGAGGGGACGGTTGGAGAGGTCGAAATAGACTGTAAGAAATGTAGTGAGTGACCAGAACCCGGTAGGACCAGAAAAAGTAAATAACCTACATGGAAAGGTATAGACGCAGTAAATAGGGACCTTCTAAAAAGAAAGGTGGTCAGGAACCCATTAGGAAGTACTGACGGTTGGACATTGCATGTTGACCCTGGAGGAAACAATTAAGAGTACAGTCGGTGTCAAAAAGATAATCCTTTCAACACTAAAATTCTTATATACATAAACAAGTAAATGAACTGTTGGATATATTATAGTAAGCAATCCTTTTTCGAAGTACTCGAAAAATGGTGACATAAGAGTCGGGGTTCGTAGATTACCCTCAAGTCATTCATCACTATTATTATTATTTTATTTGGGAACGTTTTGTGAAGTGTCGTGATGAGGTTCACCATATAAATACTTGTGTAAATTAGGAGTGGTGTCAGAATTCAACAATAATGATAAAGGGGGTGAAATGTCTATTCTTTTAACTTCGTATCTTACCAATGCAGTGGACAGGTTCCAGTATATCGACCATTCACTGTGTGACGGTGAACTGGAATTCATCAGACCAAGGTCGTAGACATGAGAATTAGACGACATCACAGAGTTATAAAAGTTATACTCTCGAGATTACGTCCGGTTATTTTCTTTTGGGGAACCTTGAGGGGACCGTTAGATTACCGACCCCGAGGCACAAAGGTGACGTCTTCGACCCTCCCGCCCCCACCACCGTGTCCAGACTAGTGACCAGTCCCTTGATTCTAAGGTGAACGGAGCGACACACCGGTTTTTTTTTTTTCTTTCTTTTGGGTACATGTTTTCAAGTCGTCGTTGAGACATGGTAAAAATATCACATTCTGGATAAACATGATAACCACAAATAAAAACTCTATAAAATAGAGACTAGTAATCTAAGTAGTGTAAATTATTTACATTTTTTGTTATATTTACGATCTTTCATTATATCCAGATAAATGATACCTTTGTCAAACTCAATTTTTTAATGTTCTAGATTCCTTTTCTACTGACAAACATCTAAGTGAAACCTGACGGTTTAAAGGGAGATTTTCCAATGTAACACAAAAAAAATTTTTAAGAAGTATCAAATACTTTCACGGAAGAGGGGTGTGAGAGGGATTGTAACTGATACTAAGTAGAAAATGTAAAAACAGTGAACCGACACAAAGTTTGATTCTACAGAAATCAATTGACTTTTAACTCGTACACACCCGTGAACCATTCACGAAAAAACGATTCTCCAACGATAAATTGGTTGAAACGTATTCAGTAGAAGAAATCCGAAGTATTGAGACACACACACACACACATTACCACGGAACTTATTAAGATCCCAAGATAAGTGGGTCATAAATGACACAAAAATCAACACACAATCATCTAGTATTTCTACCAAACATGGGTTCCTTGATCATTAAATCAATTTATAAGGTCTGATCGTGAATACTGAATCTCCACTTGTCATATGTTGTTGTTTACTAAGTCACGAGCTGACACATGATCCCTGGTGATTACTGTGTAGTAGTCGTCACAAAAGGCACGGTAACAGGGGCCTCGTGATTGTCTCCGGAACTCTCCCTCTGTCCTCCCCTCTCCACTCCACAAACATTAGGTCTTTCGTCACCCGTCCAGTTCTCTTCCGACGGGACTCCGTTTTGGACTCATCTGGAACTTCGTACTAATCTTAAATTCATCTAACCCCACACCGAAGGGACCACTGAAGGTTTCGGGACCACCGAGTCTACCATTTCTGAGACAGATGTTACGTCCTCCGGACCCAAACTAGGGACCCAGTCCTTCTAGGGGACCTTTTCTCTTACCGATGGGTGAGGTTGTTTCTGTTCTGGCCCTCGACTGACACCGAGTCTAGTACTTGAGGAATAACGATTTAAGTCTGAATTTAACTTCTTTCACCCCTTTTGGTGATCTGGTAAGTCCATACTGGATTTAGTTTAGGGAATACTAATATGTCACCTTCACTCTTTATCTAAATTCCCTGATCTAGACTGTCTCACGGACTACTTGATACCTACCTCCAAGCACTACAACATGTCTTCTATCCCTAGTTCTGGTAGGGGTTCTTTTTCTTTACGTTCTTTCGTTTACCGAGGGACTCCTCCGGAATGTTTATCGACACTTTTCTTCTCTTCGTTTTTCGCTTCCTCTTTTCCTTTCTATGAGGGTGAACTTACGTCTCAAGGTTTCTTATCGTTCCTCTCTATTCTTTCGGAAGGAGTCCCTAGTTACGTTTCTTTATCTCCTTTTGTTATCTTATCCTTTCTGATCTCTAGAGAAGTTCTTTTAGTCTCTATGGTTCCCTTGTAAATTACGTTTATACCCGAGTCATTTCCTGTCTTTACCATCCCTGGATTGTCTTCGTCTTCTATAATTCTTCTCTACCGTTCTTTATGTGTCTTCTTGACATGTTTTTTCTAGAAGTACAGGGTCTATTAGTACCACACTAATGAGTGGATCTCGGTCTGTGGGACCTTACACTTCAGTTCACCCCGAATCCTTCGTAGTAATACTTGTTTCGATCACCTCCACCACCTTAAGGTCACCTCGATAAAGTTCTACTACGACACTTTCACGACGTGAGTTATACGGTCGTTTAAACCTTTTGAGTCGCACCGGTGTCCTGACCTTTTCCAGTCAAAAGTAAGGTTAGGGTTTCTTTCCGTTACGGTTTCTTACGAGTTTGATGACGTGTTAACGTCAGTAGAGTGTCCGATCGTTTCATTACAAGTTTTAAGAGGTTCGATCCGAAGTCGTTATGCACTTGACACTTGAAGGTCTACAAGTTCGACCAAAATCTTTTCCGTCTCCTTGGTCTCTAGTTTAACGGTTGTAGGCGACCTAGTACCTTTTTCGTTCTCTCAAGGTCTCTTTGTAGATAAAGACGAACTAACTGATACGGTTTCGGAAACTGACACACCTAGTGTTATTTGACACCTTTTAAGACTTTCTCTACTCTTATGGTCTGGTGGACTGGACGGAGAACTCTTTGGATAAAAGTCCAGTCCTTCGTTGTAAATCGTGACCTGTACCTTGTTGTCTGACCAAGGTTTATCCTTTTCCTCATACAGTTCCGACATATAACAGCGGGAGGAATAAATTGTATATACTCTTATGTAGTACTCTTTGCGACCTGACCTTCTTCGCGTTCGACCTTAGTTCTAACGATCCTCTTTATGGTTATTGGAGTCTATACGTCTACTGTGGTGGGTATACCGTCTTTCACTTCTTCTTGATTTCTCGGGGTACTACTTTCACTTCCTCCTCTCACTTTTCAACCGAATTTCGAGTTGTAAGTCTTTTACTTCTAGTACCGTAGACCAGGGTAGTGCAGTACCTTTATCTACCCCTTTGTTACCTTTGTCACTCTGAAATAAAAGAACCCGAGGTTTTAGTGACGTCTACCACTGACGTCGGTACTTTAATTTACTACGAATGAGGAACCTTCCTTTTAATACTGGTTGGATCTGTCGTATAATTTTTCGTCTCTGTAATGAGACGGTTGTTTCCAGGTAGATCAGTTCCGATACTAAAAAGGTCACCAGTATATATCCACACTCTCAACCTGATATTTCTTTCAACTCGTGGTTACTTAACTACGAAAACTTGACACCACAACCTCTTCTGAGAACTCTCAGGGAACCTGACGTTCATCTAGGTTGGTCAGGTAGGATTTCTAGTCAGGACCCACAAGTAACCTTCCTGACTACAACTTCGACTTTGAGGTTATGAAACCGGTGGACTACCTTTCTCGACTAAGTAAACTTTTCTGGGACTACGACCCTTTCTAACTCCCGTCCTCCTCTACCCCTGCTGTCTCCAACTCTACCAACCTACCGTAGTGACTGAGCTACCTGTACTCAAACTCATTTGAGACCCTCAACCATTACCTGTCCCTCCGGACCACACGACACCAAGTACCCCAGTCTTTGTCAGTCTGTGCTGACTCGCTGAATTGACTTGACTTGAGGTGATAAGAACGAACCTCTTAGGGGTACCTGGTCCTCGGACCGACCAGGGTCAGTCACCCTAACATTTCTCAGTCTGTTCTGACTCGTTGATTGTGAAAGTAAAGTGAAAGTCTAAACCCACACCGAAAAGGTTGTTCCTGGTATTGTCCTCACTTCCATATCACTTACTTCTTAATTACACCGGACAAAACCTCTGACTGTAAGAGAAGGTACTACTTTTTACTAGGGTGTTTATTTTAGTGGAACGAGATTTTCTTTTACATTATTTATCGACCTTCATTAATTACTTTGTGGCACATCAACGACGAACCGTCTCGTTAGTCCTTAGTATCTCGTCATAAACGATTATTCCATTAAATTTGAGTAAAAGTTCCTACTCTTCTTGACTTGAGACTTCCTGAACAACTACACTAAGGTGAACCGGAGCTGTCGCAGGGCTTACTAGACGATGGATTCCGTATAGGACGTATAAATATACCGAGGTAGAGTCCCGAATGTATTTAATTCCGATACGTAAATGGGAATTCTTTCATCTTGCTCGTTACACGAGACTTTTTGGTATTCTTCAAAAGGTTTGGGAAAGAGACACGTAGATCGAAAGACGGTGTTTGTGTCGTAGGACTTTCTACTTAAGACATTCGTCGCTTTACGGTGTGTGAGAGGAAATTGTTCGACTGAGAAGATCTTAAATATATTTCGTGTACTTGTCACGTGTCAAAATTAATTCTCCCACCCTAACCGTATATTTGTAATCATATATATTTTATCCATAGTTGTTCTTAGATGCCATATCATCTCCCTTGGGCTGAGTTATGCGACACTATTGGATAAAAGAAAGTCCTTTTCTTAGACTTTTTCTTGTACATATACATATAATATATTAGTAATAACATATTATAATTGGATATACTCTTTATTAGACTTTTTCCTATACATACGTATAATATATTATATATAGTAATAATATACTAGACTTGTGTACCCTTTTCTTATATATATTATATATGTACATTTAGTGACAACATTAGACTTTGATTATGTTGTAATATTTAGTTGATATGAAGTTATATTTTATTTTTAAACTTTTTTTTCTCACGTACCAAATCTTGGTAGTAAGAAGTCAGAACGTTTAAACAAAGTCACACAGGTGTCTTTAGAGACCTACAAGGAAAAACTGATCAAACCCTCTCCTCCATTAGGTGGAAAAATTTTGAACGATAGATTTAAACACCCGTTAAAGGGATTCGAGTATACATTGTACTTCTATTATTATGTTAGACACGGTGACTCAACATGTTTAATCTCGTACAAATTATATGTAACCAAAGGTACTACTGGTTTGTATATGATTTGTGGTTGACTTACCGTGAAGAACAACAATAATGACAAAAAGAAAAAGTTTGACCTAATTTTCTTAAACTCTCTTGTTCTATTCGGGAGTTCCTTTTCCTTTCTTTTGATTGTAAGTAACCCACGTATAATACACGAGTCACCGAATTCACCGAATCTCTACAGTAGCGTGAAAAATCCACTTTTCACTTTGAAGTCAGTATACGTTTCCGACTCTAATATATAATGAATCTTTTAGTTTTCTAAAAAATTGTTTTCTTCTTTAGACCAATTTCAATTTTACCTATGGTGTAAAAGATGACAGTAAAGTTGGGACTACCGAAACTGGATTACAATCCAAATTCTCTTACTATATTTTGAGTAACAAAGTTTAGAGGATCCGACCACTGTTGACATTCTAGTTCACCAATAATACTGGAAATGAACCAATTTATATCCGTTGAAGAAATGGGTTCGTTTCCAGAGATTTTACCACATAAAATTCGTTCAGAATCCGACAACGGACACTCCTTCCTTAAACGAAAAACCGAACACAATCTTTAACGTCAAGAGACTACCGAAAGACACTAATCGTGAACAACCTACGAAGTTCACAAAGAATGACCCTTCTGCATTAACCCGGAGACAAAACGTAGAAGTTTACATAGAAACTTACCGGTGGACTCTTTTGCGAATCGTCTTTGTGAACAATTACCTAAAAAAAGAATAGGACCCAAATTAAGATTACGTTGTCATTAGTGTATATAAAGGTTTCACGAAAAGTAGGGGTGTATGACGTTTCGGAAAACGTTTGATTTACGTTATTATTTTAGTGGACAGGGTAGTTTTGATAGGCACTACGTCTCATTCCCGTCGTCCTTCCCTTTCCTCATTAAGTCTCTCCTAAGGTCTTATTCTCACCTGAACCCCCCTACTCCCCGTCCCCGTACTTTAACAAAGACAACCTTACGACTGTCGGACCGGAGATTCGACTTACGTTTATTCATTCATGAGGTCCTTACTTGATACGAAAGATGAGACCTGGGTTCAAGTGCAAGATGAAGGTAAGAGAAAACAGGGTGTAAGTACCTCTTGGAAACGGTTAGTTCGGTCCCCCGTCAAAGTCAATGTCTCTTCTCTTGTTGACCCGACTTCTTTTTAGTCCCCTTAATCAACGAAGGTTATTTTCGTATTTATACTAAAGGAACACAAGGAGAAGGAGAGAACTAATGGTTTTTGTATTATAACAAAAATTTTACAACATTTTCACTTAGTGTATGACACGTGAGACGCAGTCAAAGAAAATGACTTTTAACACAAACTCTAAGTAGATCGGAAACTTATATCACCATCAAGTAAATGAATATGACCCGTTATCGTAATATAACCCATTTACATGATGTCAAATAAAGTGTGTGTGTGTATGTGTGTGGGAGAAACAAGTGGATTCCCACATACACTTCATATTACCGTAAGTTCAATTTATACAATTGAATTTTTTTTTCGTGTTACACTCTCAACGTTCAATTCAAAATAAACCCGTTTTACTCCTGATATCGGACCCTCAGCCGTAAAGTCTATCGAGACTCTTTGACGAGGTTTCTCCGTCCTCCCTTTCAGTCATATATATACGAAAATCACTTCCCTCTCATGCGCGTTAGTTCGTGTTGAAACAAAAAACAAGTACCTAAAGACGACCAGCATTCTTGTCAGTTGTGAGATTTCCTAAAATCACGAAAAGATCTATACTCTTCTATATTCTTAACCTGAGTATTTTACCTGAGGACGTTTATAGATTGATAGACTTCTGGACAAGAAGGTCAAGGGGTGGGTGGACGACTCGGGCTGTCTCACGGAGTGAAGACGAGAAATGTGACTTGAGGAAAATCCTCCACAACTTTTAGTCGTCGGAGTCATCGTGTACTAAATTAGGAACATCACCATCTGTCACTCACTCACTTTCAACGAGTCAACACAGGCTGAGAAACGCTGGGGTGTCTGACATGTCAGGTACCTTAAGAGGTCCGGTCTAATGACCTCACCCATCGGAAAGGGCAGAGGTCCTCTAAAAGAGTCCCTAACTTCGGTCCAGAGGGTGTAACGTCCACCTAAGAAATGGTCGAACTCGGTCTTCCCTCTCCATCTACCGTTCGTGTCTAAACATCAACTGTTTATGTATTTTGTTTAAAATTACGATTCAATTTCTCCTATTTCAATTGAGATACGGTTAAAAAATTTACCTACACCATCTATCGTCTTATATATATTTTAACCCATGAAGTATTAGTCTAACCTGTCTCTTAAGATAGTTTTTCCCAAACGAAAAGTACGAACTGAACTACATCTTCCTTCCTACGTCTCCTCAATCCAACGGTTGTCCATTTTTAAGTTATCGCACACATAAAGAAGTATCGATGAAGTACTTTTGGCAGGGAGTAAAAAAGGATATGTGGAATGGACATATACGTTCCACACATCCTACAGACTATATACAACTTTTATCGTTATAGAGTGTTTGTCCTTATATTGTAGGGTTCATTGATAAACGGAACCCTTGTTTCGTCATTTATTCTATGATTAAATAATGTCTATACGAAGTTTTTTGTGTAACTTTGATGGTTGATTTATCATTGTTGTAAACTGACTCTTTACAGTCGTATGTATTTTAGATTAATATAGGACTACTTATCAGTTCCAAATAAAAGTCGCTTCTTTGTATAAAAAAAGTTAAGTTTCTTTGAAAGACACTACGTTAAATTTCTTCAAAACAAAATAAAAAGATGTGACGATGTGACGGTGGTGACCATTTAAAATGAGGACACCAAACAACAGAAGACTACGAAGAAACCTACTTCGGACACAAGTAAACCCGTCTTTTTACCTATACGACTCAAAACAACAACACATCAACGAATCGGTACAGACTGAGAAACACTGGGACACCTGACATCGGGTGGTCCGAGGAGACAGGTATCTAAGAGGTCCGTTCTTACGACCTCGCCCAACGGTAAAGGAAGAGGTCCCTAGAAAGAGTGGGTCCCTAGTTTAGGTACAGAGAACGTAACGGCCACCCAAGAAAAGGGGTGACTCGATGAACCCTTTAAGAGTACGACTCAACATATAACCGATTAGTTTACTTTTCTACTTGGTCCACATGTCGGTAAAAACTTGTTTTAAAGATTACATTTATTTATGTGTATAATTTTTTCATTTTTAACATTCCCACATCATTACCTAATAGTGATCTATTTGTGCAGACACGTTGATGTAAACTTTGACTCTTTATATAGTAGTGATCGGGGACCTTCGACGAGAGAGCGGGTAGCGGGACAGTAAAGGAAAGGACAAGGAAAGGACTAACGGTTATTATACTTAATTATACCGGACAAAATTTTTAAAATATTTTTATCTCAACACGTGAAAAATAATAAAAATTAGTCGAAAGTATAAAACTTACCACGACATCAATTAAGTGCATGTGACCACTTACCTCATTCAACATACTCATGTGGTGTTAATAGAATGGAGAAGATGATAATTACTTATAAGTCCAACAAAGATCCCACAAAAACGATAATGTTTATAACCATGACACTGGTAAAGAATACGACCAGAAACCTATACGTGTATAGACGTAAAGAGAACCAAGATCTTGAGTCTTAGTAACGTGAATCTATAAAAATAGTTAAATTTATAATTAACTATGACGATTCGTCAAAGGGTAAACTTGACATGGTGAAATCTGAAAGTGGTCATCACAAACTCTAAAGGGAAACAAGAGGTAGGAATGTTTGTGAACCATAACACCCAGAAAAATCAAGATCGGTAAAACTGACTCCTCATCTTAGAGTAATATCGAAATAAACGTAAAGATTCAATAATTACTCTAAAGTGGAAAAGTATATAAGTAACCTTTACACCTATGACTCTTACTATTTAAAAGTGAATGAATTGAAGCCACTGACCTTATTTAAAATGAAGTAAGAAATTAGTCGAGAGGGGATACGAAGACTGGTACACCTGCATCTGTGTACTTTTACAATGGTTAAGAATAAGAATAGATCGGTAGTATATCTACATGCTTGTTGTCACGGTCATTGGAGTCATTGACCGATGTGGTGTCGGTGTAAGAGTTTAATAATGAACGGGTTCATCGGGGAGGGGAATACTATTCATGATAACAAGTCAGTGAGTCAGTACAGACTGAGAAACTCTGTGGTACCTGACGTCGTACGATCCGAAGGGACAGGAAGTGATAGAGGACCTCAAACGAGTTTTAGTCCAGGTAACTCAGTCACTACGATAGGTTAGTGGAATAGGTGACAACGAGGGAAGAGCAGGACGGAAGTTAGCACGTGTCGTAGTTCCACAAAAGGCTACTCAGTCGAGAAACGTAGTCCACCGGTTTCATAACCTCAAAGTCGAAGTCGTAGTCAGGAAGGTTACTTGTAAGTCCTAACTAAAGGAAATCTTACCTGACTAACCTAGAGGAACGACAGACCTTCTGAGAGTTCTCAGAAGGGGTCGTGGTGTTAAGTTTTCGTAGTTAAGGAACCACGAGCCGGAAGAAATACCAGGTTGAGAGTGTATGCGTGTACTGAATAACCTTTTTGGTATCGAAACTGATGTACCTGGAAACGACCGTTTCACTACTGAAACGAAAAATTATACGACAGATACAAACGGTATCGAAAAGAAGGTTCCCCGTTGACAGAAAATTAAAGTACCAACGTCAGTGACAGGTGTCACTAAAACCTCGGGTTCTTTTATTTTAGACTGTAACGTAGGTAAAAAAGGGTAGATAAACGGTATTTCACCTTTCTTTCAATACTGGTTGGATCTGTCGTATAATTTTTCGTCTCTGTAATGAAACGGCTGTTTCCCGGCAGATCAGTTCCGACACCAAAAAGGTCACCAGTACATACCTACACTCTCAACCTGATATTCTTTTCGACTCGAGTCTTCTTAACTGTGAAAACTTGACACCACAACCTCTTCTGAACTCTCAGGGAACCTGACGTTCTTCTAGGTTGGTCAGGTAGGATTTCCTCTAGTCAGGACCCACAAGTGACCATCCTGATTACAACTTCGAGTTTGAGGTTATGAAACCGGTGGACTACGTTTCTCGACTAAGTAACCTTTTCTGAGACTACGACCCTTTCTAACTCCTGTCCTCCTCTTCCCCTACTGTCTCCTACTCTATCAACCTGCCGTAGTGGTTGAGCTACCTGTACCCAAACCCACCTGAGGTCCTCAACCACTACCTGTCCCTCCGGACCACACGACACCAAGTACCCCAGTGTTTCTCAACCTGTGCTGACTCACTGACTTGACATGACTTGACTATCCTGAAGTACTAGAATCAAAAGTGTACAACTCAAAATTCGGTCGGAAAAGTGAGAGGAGAAAGTAGGAGGAATTCTCCGAGAAATCAAGGAGAAGTGAAAGACGGTAATCTCACCATAGTAGACATATAGACTCCAACCAACTATAAAGAGGACCGTTAAAACTAAGGTCGAACACGAAGAAGGTCGGACCGTAAAGTGTACTACATAAGACGTATATTCAATTTATTTGTCCTACTGTTAGTTATATATAGGAACTGTATGAGGAAAGGGTTAAATCTTGATCAGGTATCAAGGTACAGACCAAGATTGACAACGAAGAACTGGACGTATCTCCAAAGAGTCCTCCGTCCCTTCCACCAGACCATAAGGGTAGAGAACTTCTTAAAAGGTGTCAAATTACACTAGGTGTGTCAGTTTCCAAAATCGTATCAGTTACTTCGTCTCATCTACAAAAAGACCTTAAGAGAACGAAAGAGATACTAGGTCACCTACAACCGTTAAACCATTCATGACATTTCTTTTTATTTAAACGACGACTTCTTTTATCTATCACTACTTCAGTCCCCTCTTACCGAGAAAAAAGATCCTTTCCACAGACATTCCTCTATTAGAATTTACATCACTCCCCTAACTTGCCCACTTTTGACTAATTAAACCTAACATGAGACTCACTATCCTACTCATACCTCGTAATACTAATCCTCTCATTACACTACTTTGAAGACAAAAATAAATAAATAAATTAATTTAAAAAATCATCCGTAAAATAAAATAAAATAAATAAAAATTAAAAATGAAATAAAATCAAATGTTATGACATAACCAAAACGGTATGTAACAGTACTTAGGTGGTACCCACATGTACGCTAGGGGTTGTACTTGGGGGGAGGGTCCATCACCTACTTCTTTCTGGAGTCCTCTACCTTCACTTTTATTTCTCTGGCGACCCTTCCTTTCTGACCACTCACTACTACCGTCGAACTGTACCCAACATCATCACGTCCGTCACTTCTCCCCGGTTCCAGTTCTGTGCACTATTTCCAGTCAAGGTTCATGAGCGACTTCCAACCTAATTACCCTCAATGACTCCTACGGAAAACACAAATTTCGGACTCGTAAACTCACTGAGCCTAAAAGTCAATGACTGTACATCTTTTGACTCTCTTCTCTTTTAGACCTCACCCTCCCCTCTGATTTCTCAAGAGAGAACTTTTACAATCCGAACCCTTTAGATGGTCTGTACTTTCACCTTTACAACTCTTCCGACAACATACATACTCAGATCTCGTAACCACTCTCCAGTCCCGATTCTACACCCTTACTATACCCTTAGTAAACTTTAATTGTAGTACCTTAAACTACTTTTCTGAATACTCACTAAGTGGTATCTTTTCACCCCTCCTTTCCTCTACTGAAATTTACGACCTTGTAAGGTCATAAATCTACAAACTTCGTCCTCTGATGTCGTTTCCTTTGATTTTACGTCACCAAGTAGTGTACCCTTCTTTTGTCCTCACAAAAGATCCTTTGGCTGACGTCTTGTATAAACTTTTCCCTCCCTTTTTCGTCAACACAATCAACGACTTTCCAGTTCATTTTACTCTGACTTTCAACCTGTACCACAAACCGTTCTACCTCGAAGAACCACTGTAGAAGTTCTCACCAAAGTCACATCACTGCTCTAGTCTCGACGGAACTTCACCCGACCCCTCTCTAACACTCCTTCGTGTCGGTTCGTATCTGTGAAGAAAGTACTTCAAAACTGTATCTCTCTCCGTCTCTTTATTTCATTATCGACCTTCTCAAGTACCCCAGGCACATGAAAAGATTTACCTTCTTTGTTGTTCTATAAACACACGACTACTTTTACTAAGTCACATCTATTATTAAGGTCCTTTCTATTACTTCCCTTTGTTTTATATCTAATTTTCCTTTTTATGGTCTTAATTGTTCCAATCGAGTTGACACCACCTGTGATCGGTTTTCCTTTACTATGTATTTCGAAAGTGACAGACTTTGATTCTTTTATGAAAAAGGACGGGGAGTCTTTGTATATTTAGTACCTAGAACACAAAAGAATTACCGGTACAAACATGTACATATGTTTTCTCGTTTTGTAAATCTGTAAACACTAGTTCTCTAAGATAGGGACCAGATTTGTAAATGAGTGTAACAGGTATCGAATAAAAGAGTCATAAATAGGTATTTCGGTTTCTAAAAAAGATTCACCACCCTAGTGATATTTCTTGTAAGGTAGTTTGTTTGATCACTTTCTTTCCGTAAAGTTGCGTAAAGTCACAATGGGGTTGAAGAAGTGTTTTGTTGGTACAGTGATCGATCGAGTCGTCAAATTTGTCAACACTTTCAAATGATTTTAAGAGAGGAACAACGAAAAAAGTCTCTGTACGATCTTCCTCAAGTACACATAGTCAAGTCAGGTCAGCGAGTCAGCACAGGCTGAGAAACTCTGGGGTACTTAACGTCGTGTGGTCCGGAGAGACAGGTAGTGGTTGAGGGCCTCAAGTGAGTCTGAGTACGACTAGCTCAGTCACTACGGTAGGTCGGTAGAGTAGGAGACAGCAGGGGAAGAGGAGGACGGGGGTTAGGGAGGGTCGTAGTCTCAGAAAACGTTACTCAGATGAGAAGAGTACTCCACCGACTTCATGACCTCAAAGTCGAAATCGTAGTAAGGAAGGTTTCTTTAGGGTCCCGACTAGAGGAAGTCTTACCTGACCAACCTAGAGGAACGTCAGGTTCCCTGAGAGTTCTCAGAAGAGGTTGTGGTGTCAAGTTTGCGTAACTAAGAAGCCCAGAGTACAGGAGAAATAGAAGGGGAATGAAAACGTCAGAAAATACAAACACGTATCTTATCGTCTACACAGAAGACTCTAAAAACTTAAGAAAGTAGTCGTACAAAGGATGTAAAAGACCCGAGACAACAGTTCAATCCTTTCCTCGTTACATTCGTTACCTCGATAAAGAATAAGATATTTATTTCTGTTAATTATTCAAATTAAGACACGTTTATACTTCTTCTTTTTCATATGCTTTGTTTTACTGAAAAGAGTCGTCACTTATCTCGTATATACTAATCTGGGAGAAAAGTTTATAGGTAGTCATTTGTAGTCGATAGATCTGTGTCAAAAAATTGTTTTATCAAAACGACTTACAAACATAAAGAACGTTAAAAGGGGAATATTAAATAGAATAAGAGATACACAAACCACATTAATTACATCCAGAACATGTAAAAATTTGTGAGAAAACATGACACGTCAAGTCAAGTCAAGTCAGTGAGTCAGCACAGGTTGAGAAACGCTGGGGTACTTAGCGTCGTGTGGACCGGAGGGACAGGTAGTGGTTGAGGGCCTCAAATGAGTCTGAGCACAGGTAGCTCAGGCACTACGGTAGGTCGGTAGAGTAGGAGACAGCAGGGGAAGAGGAGGACGGGGGTTAGGGAGGGTCGTAGTCTCAGAAAAGGTTACTCAGTTGACAAGTGTACTCCACCGGTTTCATGACCTTAAAGTCGAAATCGTAGTCAGGAAGGTTTCTTTAGGATCTCGACTAGAGGAAGTCTTACCTGACCAACCTAATATTAAATAGAACAAGAGATACACAAACCACATTAATGACATCCAGAACGTGTAAAAATTTGCGAGAAAACATGACACGTCATGATTCAAAGTTTGGAAAGTTAGGTAGCAGACTAAACTTGAACAGACACCGCGTACGTACCGTTGAAAACGAAATGTTTGATCCTTTGACTCCGACCCCACCTTCTTCACTGTCGGTCGTTCGTCCGACTCACACCTTGAGCTCATAAGACGACAGTCGGAATACCCGAAAGGTAGGACGGCATGGTAAGGGATCAGGGGAAACGAAGGAGACATTCGACTTGTGTTAAAGACTTACAGTCTGAACTACAAGGGGAAACGTTGACGACCCAATTGAAACTTCCTACTAGAATTTTACAATAAAGAAACATTTGAAATTCCTTAATTTTCAACTTAAAGGAAATTAAAGTGATAGTCATAGGGAAAGTTATTAAACAAATTTTTATATATGCCCACTACCTACGTTTGACCTAAATAACACCACCAGTAGAACGTCATATATGTTGATATTTTAGTAATACAAAACGTGCACGTTGCTTATGTTACAATACACAANACGTGCACGTTACTTATGTTACAATACACAACTAAGAAAGGGAGGGAGGGAGGGAGGGAGGGAGAGAGAGAGAGAGACACATACTTACTACAAATCATACCTGGTCCATAACAAACTCGAAGACCTATGCCGTACCTCTTTTTCTGTCTTAGGACCGAGAGTACCTGAGAGGTCAGGTTAACGTCTCGAAAAAGGTCACATGTCACTCAATAGTTCAAGAAGACCCTACTCAACTTCTCTCTAAAAACGGTCACAGAATAAAACCTTTCGACAAACATAATATAAGAGTTCCAACAACTTGACTGAAACAGCCACCAAGTCCATTTCGTGAAAGTAGTTGAGAGATTATCATATGTCAACCTTGTACCGTAACGACCAGTAGAAGTATCAACTGATCCAACGAAGAATACTTTCCGTACCTCTCACAACACGAGGCACGTGCCCAACCTTTTCTTAAAGGTCTGTACTCTGTCTTATTCTCCCTTTATTTCAAATAATCTCACCCTCTGCGACAATCTTGTCGTCCGTGTCGTCCCCTCTTGGCTGTAACCTGTCCCCAGGAATCAGGCGAAAATATCGGTCTCGCGGTCCTCACCCCGACCCCAGAACACCCAGTAAATGACTAACCTACTCCGTACATATGACCCACCCCTCTTCTCATTCCGTTTATGGAAGAGGGAGACCCCAGCCTCCCCTCTGTCCAATATAACCAGTCCTCCTGGACTTTAAGTAATTGTCAATGTTGAAACCCCTACCCTCCCTTCCAGCTATTCCCAGACCAAAAAGACAAGGACTTAAGTTTCTGGGAGGAACCAAAGTAGACGAGAAAGAAGGAACCCAGTGCTGTCTATCATAATGAGAACTTTTCGAACTCCTGGACCTACAACTTCCCGAAATTTCTTCGGTACACTTTTGGTAAAGATAAATTTCTAACGCGATTTCGTTTTATACTACGAATGTTTTATAATAGATTGTTATACATTATAAATAACAGTCCAAACACTACTTCCGAAGTTTTCTTGGTAAAGTAGTCTAAGAATCTTCTTTCGAGCTAGAAATAATAGTTGAAATTTTAATGTTTTGACTCGGAATCTCTGTAATCAAATAGACACTTCACTTACACTCAGATCCTCCAGATTAAGGAA
Source organism: Capra ibex (assembly GCA_006410555.1). NCBI lineage: Eukaryota > Metazoa > Chordata > Mammalia > Artiodactyla > Bovidae > Capra > Capra ibex. The sequence goes on from SJYO01028879.1 coordinate 1,339,317, forward strand.
TCGAAAGTGAAATTGGCGATGCAATATACCTGGATGCAACATATCCAAACCAAGGTCTCCTAACGTTATTTCACTTATAGCATTTATCTCTCAGTGCACTTGAAAAACCAAAGGACCACGGAATTTTGAATACAAATGTGAGATAACATCAGACAACTCACACGTTATCGTAATACATATTTTTACACGTATCAAATTGTTTGCATTGATGATTTTATACGATTGGTAGTAGATACGGAAGTCGGTCAGTATCATCGTTGTAACTTCTAGTGACTAGTATCTACTGGTATTGTTTATATTATTAGTCCATTTTTAGACTTTATAACACTCCTAACGGTTTCACGTTGTGTCTCTGTGTTTCACTCGTTTATGAGAAACTTTTTATCGCGATTATTTGAACGAACTACCTCCCGACGGTATTTGGAAGTTTGACATTTTATACGTCATAGACACTTTTTTGTGTCATAGACACATCAGTCCGTTTTACGTTATTTTAGACCAGACGGACATGAGGATCCCTTTCTGTGGACTTGGATACGTACCATCCTAACTACTTCCAATCACTACGTACCATCCAAACCAAAGGGATTCTTTCAACCTCTCAATTCTTTCGTGTTCGATGTAGTCACATACCGTCTTAAGACGGAGGAACACAAAAATGTTAACACAATTATTATAGGGAGGTCCGTCAAGTCCTCTATAAGATTTTCTACCAACGGTAGGTGACCTTTCGAGGTTTCTGATTTTTGTCGAGGCGGAAAACTTTAAGGTCAGAGAAGTAAAGTTTTTCTAAAAACTACCCATGTTGAGAGAAACCTTCAAAAATATTAATGGACACCTACACCGGGAACGAAAGTAAAACACTACCTGATCAAGTCAAGTCACGTCAACGAGTAAGCACAGGCTGAGAAACGCTGGGGTACTTAGTGTCGTGTGGTCCGGAAGGACAGGTAGTGGTCGAGGGTCTCAAGTGGGTCTGAGTACAGGTAACTCAGCCACTACGGTAGGTTGGTAGAGTGGGAGACAGTAGGGGAAGAGGAGGACGGGGGTTAGGGAGGATCGTAATCTCAGAAAAGGTTACTCAGTTGAGAAGTGTACTNTCAACGAGTAAGCACAGGCTGAGAAACGCTGGGGTACTTAGTGTCGTGTGGTCCGGAAGGACAGGTAGTGGTCGAGGGTCTCAAGTGGGTCTGAGTACAGGTAACTCAGCCACTACGGTAGGTTGGTAGAGTAGGAGACAGTAGGGGAAGAGGAGGACGGGGGTTAGGGAGGATCGTAATCTCAGAAAAGGTTACTCAGTTGAGAAGCGTACTCCACCGGTTTCATGACCTCAAAGTCGAAATCGTAGTAAGGAAGGTTTCTTATGGGTCCTGACTAGAGGAAGTCTTATCTGACCAACCTAGAGGAACGTCAGGTTCCCTGTGATTCCTCAGAAGAGGTTGTGGTGTCAAGTTTTCGTAGTTAAGAAACCGAGAGTCGAAAGAAGTGTCAGGTTGAGAGTGTAGGTATGTACTGGTGACCTTTTTGGTATCGGAACTAATCTCCCGGGAAACAACCGTTTCATTACAGAGCCGAAAACTTATACGATAAATCCAACCAGTATTGAAAAGAAGGTTCCTCATTCACAGAAAATTAAAGTACCGACGTTAGTGGAAGACGTCACTAAAACCTCGGGGGGGTTTATTTCAGACTGTGACAAAGATGACAAAGGGGTAGATAAAGTGTACTTCACTACCCTGGCCTATTGTACTAGAAGTAAAAGACTTACAACTCGAAATTCGGTTGAAAAAGTGAGAGGACAAAGTGAAAGTAGTTCTCCGAAAAATCAAGGAGAAGTGAAAGACGGTATTCCCACCATAGTAGACGTATAGACTCCAATAACTATAAAGAGGGTCGTTAGAACTAAGGTCGAACACGACGAAGGTCGGGTCGTAAAGAGTACTACATGAGACGTATATACAATTTATTCGTCCCACTGTTATATGTCGGAACTGTATGAGGAAAAGGATAAACCTTGGTCAGACAACAAGGTACAGGTCAAGATTGACAACGAAGGACTGGACGTATATCTAAAGAGGTCTCCGTCCAGTCCACCAGACCATAAGGGTAGAGAAAGTCTTAAAAGGTGTCAAATAACACTAGGTGTGTCAGTTTCCGAAACCGTATCAGTTAGTTCGTCTTTATCTACAAAAAGACCTTGAGAGAACGAAAAAGGTAGTAGGTCGCCTACAACCGTTAAACTAGAGACCAAGGATTATCAGTTTAGGCTGGAGATCATGAAACAACAAAAAAGAGGGGTTGAACAATCCTCTCCCAGTTCAAGACTTAAACGGAAAGGTCCGAAAGTGACACCTTTGACTATATTTTAGAATGTTTTTAAGAACATTCGAAAGGAATGTAGGGAAGTATATTAGGTAACTACTTATGTCACTTGATAGTACAAAAAATTCCCTTTCTTACCCCTTCAAACCGAAGTCACTCAACATATTCCGTGAAACAAATGTATTAGAGTAAGTACAAAAGCCGAAAATGATAGAAGACTTGTTTCTAATTGACCGAAAGTTACTATGTCATAGATTTTGGATATTTCCCCTATGAAAGAGTATCTTCCAGTCGGTACAAATTTTTACGAAGTATTTAGTACCTCTCTTTTCGAACGACACAAACCTCCAGAACTCGTTTTAAATCACACCAAAGACAAACAGCTCTTGAACAAGTTCTATTTCCGTTTCACTTTCAGTAAGTCAGTACAGGTTGTGAAACATACCTGATATGTCAGGTATCTTAAGAGGTCCGGTCTTATGACCTCACCCATCGGAAAGGGAAGAGGTCCCCTAGAAGGACTGGGTCCTTAGTTTGGGTCCTGAGGACGTAACGTCCACCTAAGAAATAGTTGACTCGGTGTTTCCTTCGGGATAAGTTCCATTTGACCACTTTTACTCATGTTTAAACTTTCTAAATTTACTTTACTAATTGGCTGAAAAAATACAAAGAGATAAATTTGAGTTATTTCTCCCTTACATATATCTACGGATATATATCCCTACTGTAGTGGTCTACCAGTTGTGGCTTTAGTCTAACTAATATAAGATACGTCGGTTTCTACCTCTTCGAGATATGTCAGTTGTTTTTCTTCTGGTCCTCGACTGACACCGAGTCTAGTACTTGAGGAATAATGGTTTAAGTCTGAATTTAACTTCTTTCATCCCTTTTGGCGATCTGGTAAGTCCATACTGGATTTAGTTTAGGGAATACTAATATGTCACCTTCACTCTTTATCTAAATTCCCGGATCTAGACTATCTATCTCACGGACTACTTGATACCTTACTTCAAACACTGTAACATGTCCTCTGTCCCTAGTTCTGGTAGGGGTACCTTTTCTTTACGTTTTTTCGTTTTACCGACAGACCCCTCCCGAATGTTTCTCGACACTTCTCTTCTCTCCGTTTTTCGTTTCCTCTTTTCCTTTCTATATCCGTAGATTTACGTCTCAAGGTTTCTTATCGTTCTTCTCTATTCTTTCGGAAGAAGTCGCTAGTTACGTTTCCTTATCTCCTTTTGTTGTCTAACCCTTTCTGATCTCTAGAGAAGTTCTTTTACTCTCTATGGTTTCCTTGTAAAGAACGTTTCTACCCGAGCTATTTCCTGTCCTTACCAGACCTGGATTGTCTTCGTCTTCTATAATTCTTCTCCACCGTTCTTATGTGCCTTCTCGACACGTTTTTTCTAGAAGTACTGGGTCTACCAGTACTACTACACTAGTGATTAGATCTCGGTCTGTAGAACCTTACACTTCAGTTCACCCGGAATCTTTCGTAGTGATGCTTGTTTCGATCACCTCCACTACCTTAAGGTTAACTCGACAAAGTTTAGGACTTTCTACTACGACACTTTCACGACGTGAGTTATACGGTCGTTTAAACCTTTTGAGTCGTCACCGGTGTCCTGACCTTCTACCAGTCAAAAGTAAGGTTAGGGTTTCTTTCTGTTACGGTTTCTTACAAGTTTGATGGCGTGTTAACGTGAGTAGAGTGTACGATCATTTCATCACGAGTTTTAAGAGGTTCGGTCCGAAGTCGTTATACACTTGACACTTGAGGGACTGCAAGTTCGACCAAAATCTTTTCCGTCTCCTTGCTCTCTAGTTTAACGGGTGTAGGCGACCCAGTACCTTTTTCGTTCTCTCAAGGTCTTTTTGTAGATAAAGACGAACTAACTGATACGGTTTCGGAAACTGACACACCTAGTGTTATTGGACACCTTTTAAGACTTTCTCTACCCTTATGGTCTGGTGGACTGGGTGGACAACTCTTTGGATAAAAGTCCAGTCCTTCGTTGTCAATCTTGACCTGTACCTTGTTGTCTGACCAAGGTTTATCCTTTTCCTCATACAGTTCCGACATATAACAGTGGGAGGAATAAACTGTATATACGTCTCATGTGGTACTCTTTACGACCTGACCTTCTTTGTGTTCGACCTTAGTTCTAACGGTCCTCTTTATAGTTATTGGAGTCTATACACCTACTATGGTGGGAATACCGTCTTTCACTTCTCCTTGATTTTTCGGAGAACTACTTTCACTTTCTTCTCTCGCTTTTTCAACTGGATTTCGAGTTGTAAGTCTTTTGCTTCTAGTACAATAGGCCAGGGTAGTGAAGTACACTTTATCTACCCCTTTGTCATCTTTGTCACAGTCTGAAATAAAGCCCCCCGAGGTTTTAGTGACGTCTACCACTAACGTCGGTACTTTAATTTTCTACGAATGAAGAACCTTCTTTTCAATACTGGTTGGATCTATCGTATAAGTTTTCGTCTCTGTAATGAAACGACTGATTCCAGACAGATCAGTTCCGATACCAAAAAGGTCACCAGTACATACCTACACTCTCAACCTGACACTTCTTTCGACTCACGGTTGCTTAACTACGAAAACTTGACACCACAACCTCTTCTGAGAACTCTCAGGGGACCTGACGTTCCTCTAGGTTGGTCAGGTAGGATTTCCTCTAGTCGGGACCCTAAAGAAACCTTCCTTACTACGATTTCGACTTTGAGGTCATGAAACCGGTGGAGTACACTTCTCAACTGAGTAACCTTTTCTGAGACTACGACCCTCTCTAACGCCCGTCCTCCTCTTCCCCTGCTGTCTCCTACTCTACCAACCTACCGTAGTGACTGAGCTACCTGCACTCAGACTCACTTGAGGCCCTCAACCACTACCTGTCCCTCCGGTCCACACGACGCTAAGTACCACAGCGTTTCTCAGCCTGTACTCACTCGCTGACTTGATACGAGTATTTCGTACATGTCGTAAACTAATACATGAACCGGACACTTTTCAGAATTGTAAAAGAAGGGTTTTATCTACTGAGACTGGTTTTAGTTTTATAATCTAAAGTCACCAGGTTGTTTTATTATTTTTGGGTGAATTTTAAACCTTTTTGAAAAAAGATTTACCGAGAACTTAGTTCTCCTTTATTTTGTGACTCCAACATTTACGAAGGGGTTAATTACGTTTACTCGGGAACAGTAACTCTTTAGAGGTACTTACACTTATCTCGACGTAAGTCTCGTTTTAAGTACTGAAATTTGAAAAGATTAATAAAATCATGTTTACTTAGTTCGTGAAGTGAATCCTTTGATCTTTTTCTTATCGTTTGGTGTTCACTTTCGTTCTCTCGTTTTTTACTTGTTTATATTTCGTCTTTAATGATATAAATTTTTTCGGATGACGATTTTGGATCATTTGGTGACCTGAATCAGTATTTTGGTTTTTTTCTAAAAAATTGTTCTACAAATTACCTATCCGAAAGGTCTATTATACATATATGTTGTGTATATTATTGGATTATGTTTTTAATAACAAGTAACAAGTAGACTTTAAGTTCAAATTGACACACAAGGTATAATAAACGACTAAGACCGTCACTAAAGTCACCTTCTCTTATTAATAAATTCAAACTCTTAGATCTACTTAATCTAGTGAAACATTCTTTTAATTTGTTTAACGAAGTTCTCTTTTACTGTCTTTGTTTTTAGCTTCTTAATTCATGACTTCTTTACTCTCAAAATTTATAGACAGTAGTTTTTCCGTGCTCTTTAAGACGAAAGTAGGAAAGTCCTTCTTGTCATCGGTCAAAATTGGAAGAAGATATTCCGACATGTTTTCTATACCTTGCTGACAAAAATCAATAACCTATAGTCCCTCACGTGTGGTACCAGACACTCTCTTCCCTTGTCTACTTCATTCGGGACCCTCGAAGAACCGAATTACGATCCTCCGTTAAAAGTCTACATCCGTGACCCTCCTCTTTGGGTAAGTTTCAGAACGACTCAACATCTCTACTTTTAACCTCAAACCCCTCTGTCTTCGTTGGTCTTTAACATTACGTCTTAAGGTCTACACTTCGGGATGTCTCTTTGTTTCGAGGTTTTGACATACCCCAAGGAAATTCCGAAACGACTCGTACGGACTATACTTTGAGGTGATTCTCCCCGTTTCCGACTACCTAAGGGTGTCCCTCCATCTTACCCCTTTAAGACTCAAGTTGTCGTTCCCACGTGGGTTTAATGTTAATCAGAATGAATACTAATCTCCACGTCTTTAGAATTTGTCATGCAAATCTCACTACGTGTCTTTAGAGAGTACGAGTTTACTCTAAATAAGATCCTCACGTTCCTACGAAATTTAACAAAAATCGGCCATCTCACTTTAGGTCACCCTAAATAAGTTCCTTATGTTCCTATCAGGTCGGAATCGTTTAGTCGGATAGTTAAGTCGTGGATAAGAACCATCCTTGAGTTTCCGTCTATCCTCTCCGACTGTTTAAGGACTGATACCTTCTGTCATAATCTGTATATTTATTCTTATTTAATTTATTATTTATATAAAAGTAATTTAAGCCCCTCTTCCATCTAAGATATCAGTAAACTAAGTGTAAAAAACTTCTAAGATCATTCCGTCATTATACTATTTATTGTAGATAAATATCTTTTTCGTTAATAGTAATATATATCTTTGGTACTGGAATACGTATCTTTCAGTTTGTCTAGATTTACTTTAACATAAGTTTACGTATTATCTTAAGTATCTTCACAAACTTTCGTTTCCTTTATATATTCTATCAAGTCAATTTAGTCGTTATTCAATTATAATTCAAAAATTTTTAAATCACCTTTATGTAAATAATTCCCGAAGGGACTACCGAGTCTACCATTTCTTAAACGGACGTTATGTCCTCTGGGTCCAAGCTAGGGACCCGACCCTTCTTCCTTTACCGTTGTGTGAGGTCATAAGAACGGACCTCTAAAGGTACCTGTCTCCTTGGACCGCCCGATGTCAGGTACTCCAGTGTTTCTCAGTCTGTACTGACTCGTTGATTGTGTGTGTTTATAACAGTTCTATAGTAGAAAGAGTTCAAGTAAATAGTCAGAAGACTTTTAGGATGTTTAGGACCATCCTTCAAAACCATCCTTCAATCATCCTCTGAGTGATTAAAAATTTTTTACTACTAGACTTTCCGACATACGTACACGTCGAAATGAGTCATTATAAAACTTTTACTGAAATAATTCTTCTCTAAATTGAAACATTCACAAACGTTAAAATATTACATTAACTTTGTAACGTAACCGGGTACAACTTGTTTATTTGGTTACTTTCTCAATTTCCCTAGATAATTCTGTCCTTTTTCTAACGTAAACTTTATATACCTACTCGTCACATAAAATATTATTTGCCGTAATCCTGTTAACCTAAAGAGAAACTTTTATTTTTCAATTTATAGATGGACGTAGTTTATATTTTATTCGAGATAATTTCTAGACTTGTATTTTTTTACCTTGTTAATTTCGTGACAATGACTTAGGTTCGAGTGAGATGAGTGACGTGCTATCCGGTTACTTAGATTCTCTACTCCACAGCTCCGTTCCTTCTCTGAAATTACCCCCTCGGCCGTCTGACTCTTCTACCGTCCGATCTCGGAGTTTTATTGGTAGAATGATCCCCAGACCTACGGTACAAGAAAATATCTAGTCTGTCTTTCTTCGTTACTCCTTGATTTCAGTTTTCCGTCGTATCTCTCACTCTACGTCACCCCTTCACTTCACTTTTCCAGAAGTCAGAAAGTTTTGTAGAGGTTTCCTTACAGGTCGGAAACCTTCCCATAATTAGAGAAGATAAGTGTCCACGCGTCCCTGTTTGATTGAGAGGTCCTCGACTTGTTTCCGTGAATAAAATATCAGTTCGTTTCCCCGTCCCAGGAGGTCCACTCGGTGACTCATACTAATATTATTATTATTTTCGTTCAGTTTCTTTGTCAGTCTTAACTGAAGGAGAGACGTTGTCATGATGTCAGTTATGAAATATTAGAAGTTATTATTCCGGAAAATTTATACCGTGTCTTGAGTCTTTAGTATTTTTTTAATGTTACATCATGACTTACTTTAAAACTTTAGAACTATACCAATTTTTTCGTTTTTGCTGTCTAGGAATAAATCGTGATATTCATAATAATTATTATATAATATTACATGACATATATAGTGTCCAATGAGAAACTACGTATACGTAAATACGTACGATTCAATGAAGTCAATGCAGACTGAGAAACGTTGGGAAACCTGACATCCGAAGGTCCGAAGAGACAGGTACCCTTAGAGGTCCGTTCTTATGACCCCAGCCAACAGTACGGGAGGAGGTCCCCTAGAAGGACTGGGTCCCTAGTTTGGTCAGACACAGAGATTACAAAGAACGTAACCGTCCACCCAAGAAGTAGTGGTGGTGGTGGTGGACCCTTCGGGACGTATACCTATATTATATTAGTATATATCTCGTAGTGTAGTCACTATATACCTCTCAAAAATATGTGGTCACTTCATTTCTGTTACTACTTATCCTTTGGTGTGTTTTGGTTAGTTATTTATCTACCAAACCTTCTCAATTAAATCTACTAGTTGTTTATTTACCCTGATAAGATTTGGAACGGCCAGTAATTTAAACTTAATTTTACTCTATCCAAAAGTATAAAGTAGATAGCAATAAACGTTGGTAAATTATTGACTATCCCAGAAGGGACATCGAGTTTACCATTTCTTAGATGGACATTGTGTCCTCTGGATTCAAGCTAGGGACCCAGTCCTTCTAGGAGACCTCTTCCCTTATCGTCAGGCGAGGGCATAAGAACGGACCTCTTAGGGTACCTGTCTCCTCGGACCGCCCGATGCCAGGCACCCTAACGTCTCAGGCTGTACTGACTCGCTGATTGTGACGATGATGATGGTGATTATTATTGACTATTATAAGACTCAATCACTCCAATATCCTTTTATTAAATACATATGAAAATACGAATATTTGATAATATCAAACCTTCCGTTAGACTAACATAAGTAGTGTAAAATTTTACAAACATGTAAAACCATCTTTTTATGATGAAGATCCTAAATAATACAACTTCAAAGAAATGATTGTCCGATCCATTTATGTGTCCGGTGGACCTAAGGACCCAGTGGGCGAAGAAGATCCAGAACCGAAGATGTACGGGTTGTGAGTCAAATCCTCTTTCGAAGAGAGATGTCAAACCGAAGACACCCAGTCTAACGATGGGGCATACAGAAATCTACCTGGTAAGAGGTACCGAGGATCTTACGAAACGTAGTTATAAAGAAAGGGAAAAAGATGATAATAGAGAAACATATTCTAAAAAAAGTCTCGTTTTAGGAGACGGAAGATGGAGATTCCTAATACAAAGACTGGAATTTGATTCGGGGACCTGGCACTGTAGGAATGACGACACTCTCCCTATGAGATAAGTAGATTTTAGGTCGAGGTCGAGTCTTGTCTAGTGAGACTATGGACTTCAACTACACCGGGGAGTCACAGAGGTCAATAGCAATTTGGAGACACATTATGTAAATTGACGATGTGAGACCTATAAAATTTTACACCTTATGAAAAGAGGTTTCTCGTAGGAACATGAGTGTACTGAATCGTCGACTTCTTGTTGTTATGAGTGTTGTACAAAATTTTACTCGTAGTATAACGTCAAATTAACCGTTAAAAGAAAGAAGACATCATTGTCTCCAATTATCACGTAGAATATTAATTACCATAAAATTAAAGTTATTTTAAGTCAACAACATGATCAAATTAGTTTGATAGGTCACAATAAGACAAAACGATCACTCTGTACAGTGTAGTTTGAAGTAATCTCCAGAACGATAATAATAATAATTGGATAGGTGTTAGATAATAGAGTGGTCATGAAATCCTCTAAAAAGAATCAGACTTCCGACAACAAACGGTTTTCATCCATAAACGTTCAACTATTAGATCAAACTAAAATAAGTACTCGGATATTCTTTTGATTTAAGACCAAAAGTCCGTAGTAAAATAAATCGTAATAAAATATATCTAACAAAAAAGCAAAAGAGGGAAAGAGGATAGGAGAGGTTTGACAAAAGGGAACGAAACCTTTCTAAATATCCTTGACTCTAAGTGTAATTCACAAAGACTCTCACCGATTAGGGACCAAAGGATGAATCATCGATACACCTCACCCGTCTAACGACTCTAGAGAGTCGGAGTCACAAGAGTAAACGCTTCGGAACAAATGGAGCCAAAAGAACCCTTCTTGTTGATTTCATTACCTCACGTATAAGAGAGAATGGAGATTTTAATTTTTTAAACCCCCCTAATAATTATCAGAGTCTCCCGTGGAAGTTATTATCGATCAAAATTGATTAAAGAACCCGTCACTGCGCACTGTGGGGGTGTATAACTCATTTAGATCCTACTCAAGGAAATAAAGACGATATCGAGTAATGACACAAAAGAGTAGGGACTACCCTGGACGAATACATAAGTCTATCGGAAGTCTGTTTACCTCAATGTAGCTTCAATATAACACTCGGATACTCTTTCTTTCCCCTTTTAAGCGAAGAAAGTATTTGGTCCAACGAGACAGAACTGATCGAGTCATCGAAGGAGACGTATACCATAAGTAAGCTTCGCATAAAGAGTTCGCTTGTAAGTCGAAGACATTAGAACATTAGTTGGACGTTGGTGTCCTAGTGTATGTTTAACGATCAGTTGGGTCTCGAGATAAGTGACGTTGTAAGACACTTGTTACCTTGACATTCAGATCTTCCCTGAACCTCAGTTAACGGAAGGGGATTGCCCATTAGTGTAGATTCCGAAGATTCTGTTTAATATTAAATCAGATAAGAATTTCTGGAGGACTCCACTATACGGTTGGAGTGAGTCCTTGTGTAAGGTTATAACTCGTTTACAATGACAGCCTTTTATTAGGAAACATGGAGTCGCTTCAGAGAGTACCGTGTCTCATTGGTTCCAAAATAAAACAAAGATGAAGTCACTCTACTCCATTGTGACTTGTATTGGGAGATGAATTCGAATCTTGACTTAAGTTTGGGAAAGTGTCTCTCGAAGGAGAACGGACATTCCAGTACAAGTTTACGGAGTCACACGTCATGTTCCTTAGATGGAACATGACCATCTAAGTATCCTTAGATGGTGGCCGACATAAATGCCATATATAAGGACTGTACGGGAAAGTCCGCAAACAACGAATCGAAACGATTTCATGAATGGCTTGGGGTCCTTAGGGTACAAGAAACTGTACGGAACAAAAACGTGTGTGTGGGACAAAACCTTACAGAAAGGGGGAGTAAAAGAGTTCACTGAGAATGGAAATAAAGTTATACGTCAAGTTTTATAGCGGAGAAGACCTTTCAGAAGGGGGTCGGAGGTTTCGTCAACCAGTGTAACAGGAGAAAGGTCTAAACATATATCATAAACGAATAAATCCGAGTATGACCAAGAATCAATAAACGGATGACAAGGAGTGACGAGTAATCTAATTTGGAACTTCTGATCCTACATAAGAGACACGTGTCATTAACCGTAGGTCATCTACCTCCTAGGACCATCCGACGTCAGGTACTCCAGCGATTCTCAGCCTGTGCTGACTCGCTGAAGTCAAAGTGAAAAGTGAAAGTACGCAACCTCTTCCTTTACCGTTGGGTGAGGTCATAAGAACGGACCTCTTAGGGTCCCTACCCCCTCGGACCACCCGACAACAGATACCCCAACGTGTCTCAGTCTGTGCTGACTTCACTGAATCGTAATCGTAATCCCCAGTTATTTACTCACGAGGATAAAAAAATCCCTTGGTTTTCTGGAAGGAACAGTATTTAATCCTCCTTACACTTATGTTTTTACACTTTCTGGACGGGTTTCTTAGTTGTACGATTTACAGACAATAGGATTTAACACGAAAGTGATAGTCTTTAAAAACTTCCTACTAACACATATAGAGACACTCTCTGTACCATACAGGGGTAAACGGTAGGGCTTACACTTTTTTTTTCGAAATGCTTCGGTCTTTCAGTTCGCAACTACAAAATAATAGTTTCTTGTAAAAAAAGGTAATCCAAAAGTCATGGGTAGTCGTCCTGTAAAACGTTTTCGTATACCTACAACCGTTGGTCACTACATAGTCTACGCACGGTAATTTTTACGGGTCCGTCAGATGGTTAGGGTAATCTCCAAGATTACCGGTCTCTACTTTGTGGTTTCTAGACGAATTTGTTTTACGTGACTGTAACCGTATCTTAACACTATATTTATTGGTCACGTTGTAGTACTTCAAAAGGATTAAAATAATTGTGCTGTTTTTACTTTGAAGGGGTCATTCGTACAGGATCCCTTCTATTTCATTTAATCTTGACCCCTCCCTGGACTCTAACATATCAGAAAAAAAAAGAGTGTGTACATACTCTTCAAAGAATTTGACAGGAAATATTTGCGAATATTAAAACAAAAGAGTGGTATTAGAAAAGAAATATTATATGTCCAATGATGATAAAGATCAACTAAAAAATTATAAAAACATAGGATATGTAGGTTTTCCTATATAAAAACTACAACAAATCTCAATTACCCTTGTCTTCTTTTTGTTTCCCAAATACATTAAATATACGTCCTTTTTAGATGAGGGAGGGAAAGATGGGCACAATGATACCGACAACCACTACATCCAACGAGGAGAGACCCGGGTCTGTAATCGTAGATCTCACAGACAACCCTAAACTTGATCGATAATTTCCTTCTCTGACTCTGTGTTCAGAAGAACAATTACCTTTTATATCTCAGAGAAGATACATTTGAAAATTGTATTCACCCGGTATCAAGAAAGAAGACAAAAGAAGACTTCAACCGAAGACTCCCCAATTTCTTATGAAGGTCGAGAAATACCGTCCACAGAAGTAAAAATCTTTACGGTAAAGGTAGTGGGTCGAAGGAAAACGTTCGTCATAATAAGATAGGTTAAGAGATTACTACAATAATCATTTCAAGTCAATAACTAAAATACGTAGTCCGTACCGTATATACGGTAAAGACATAAACCTTGGTAGAACCCAAACCTCAGGACAATACACTGGAACTTTTTCAGAAATTTGAGAAACATAAGAATTGAAATCATTCTCTGTCCCGTTAACACTGATGAAGTAACGGATCATCGTTGGCTGAGACACCCAATAACACTTCTAAATTCCCGAGGTGTCCTAACACCCCTACATTCCCGAAGGGACCACCGAGTCAGCTATCTCTTAGACGGACGTCGCAAACTAGGGACCCACCCCTTCTAGGGGACCTCTTACTTTACCGTTGGATGAGGTCATAAGAATGAACCCTTTAGGGTACCTGTCTCCTCGGACCGACCGATGTCAGGTACCCCTGTGTTCTCAGCCTGTACTGACTCGCTGATTGGTGGTGGTTCCTTTTGCAATGTCCATATGTGTGTGTATGAGAACCAGAAATCGTAACAAAAATAGTAATCTGGGACCCTTATCTTCCGTCCAACATTCCGTTTTCCGTATCATATCCTGAATTGAAGTCAAGAGGGTAGAACCGACAGGAAGATCTTTTGACACACATATAGTAGAGAGGTTTACCAAGATTGTACAGTCGTACAAACTCTTGATAATCAGATCTTAAAAAAGAACGGAAGTTTGTATCAAGCAAAATTTTTCATTTCTAAAACCTGAACGGACCAACAGGTTACCAATCTGAGGTACGAAGGTGACGTCCCTCATTCCCAAACTAGGGACCAGTCCCTTGATTCCCCCGAAGGGACTATTGAGTCAACCATTTCTTAGGTGGACGTTACGTCCTCTGAGGTCAAACTAAGGACCCAGTCTTCTAGGGGACCTCTTCCCTATCCGATGGGTGAGGCCATAAGAACCCGAAGGGAACACCGAGTCGACCATTTATTAGGTGGAAGTCATGTCCTCTGGACCCAAACTAGGGACCCAACCCTTCTAGGGGACCTATACCCTTTTCGATGAATGAGGTCATAAGACCGGACCTCTTAAGTCAGGTACCTCAACGTTTCTCAGTCTGTACTGACTCGCTGAAAGTGGGTGGGTCCCTTGATTTTAGAACATACGCCACTCCGTGGGGGTGGAACGGGACGTTTTCCATTTCTAAGGGTCTAAGTCTTATGAACTCAGACCTTCGAAAAGGTCATCAGATCAGGGTCGTGAAGAGTAACAGTGATTTGGGAAAGAATTTAACAGAAAGACTTAGTGGGCACGAAGTCCACTCGTTTGTATATCGGGAGTAATATTGGATACACTTCTACTCCGATATACTTTATTTTAAAATAGTATATACCTATAAGTACATACCGACACATGGAGAAAGAACTTACTTACCTAACGTGAAACTCAGTGTCTTTTACGAAATAATATATATAAAACCTCTTCCTTCACCGTTGGGTGAGGTCATGAGAACGAACCTTTTAGGGTACCTACCTCCTCGGGCCATCCGATGTCAGGTACCCCAACGATTCTCAGCCCGTGCTGATTCACTGAAGTGAAGTGAGTAAAGTATGAAAGAATGACCTCTTCCTTTACCGTTGTGTGAGGTCATAAGAACGGACCTCTTAGGATAACTCTCTCCTCGGTACCAGGTACCCAGACGTCTCTCAACCTGTACTGACCTCACTGATTCGTACGTAAAGTAGAAAGTGACGGTCTGGGGGACCGGACGGAGAACTCTTTGCACAGACGTCCGGTCCTTCGTTGTCAATCTTGACCTGTACCTTGTTGTCTGACCAAGGTTTATCCTTTTCCTCATGCAGTTCCGACATATAACAGTGGGACGAATAAATTGAAGATACGTCTCATGTAGTACTCTT